>BOPP01000003.1:13016979-13027414 GCA_017312745.1 Gryllus bimaculatus
GCTGCCCGCGGCGGCGGCGGCGGTGGCGGTGGCGGTGGCGCGCGTGCGGTCCTAGGGCGCGGGTGGGGGCGGCGGCGGCGGCGCGCACGCCATTCAACAAGTAGAAGCGCTGGCGCCGGCGCCGTTCCCGCTGTGCGGCCCGCGAGAGGGCGCAATCGGAAACGGAAATGTTTTTCTTTGCCGAAGTGTTCGGCGCCGTGGGGATGTTGCGAAAGAGTGTAATATTTGGCGACCTAGTCTTGCACCCTGTTATATGGGATATGCATGTTGTTTTTTTTCTTTTCTGATTCAGGGCTTTGATCCGTTTCACCTATTGACGCCGTGCCAAATGGTCCGCTCTTGGCCGAATCCACTGTTTTGTAGTACTTATTGAAGAAACTGGTGTACATTCAGGGAATAAAACGAAATCGTGAAAATATCTATGATGAAGGTGTGAACAAATAAATGAGATTGACGGAAGATAAATTATTAAATTTTAATCCATCTAATTTCATGATAGTAATTTCAAGTTCGTGATAGTAATTTGGGATTAGGCCTGTCATTTACCAAAGTATTTAATGCAATTTATTTATCCGGATGTCACTAGTAACATTTTGAGTTTTAGCCGAAATAAGCCGAAAATAAGAAGTTCTCGAGGTCACATTTTCTTTGAATAATGTTTTTGAGTTGTTCACAAATGTCACTTATAATCCATTGTCGGAAATGAAGAAATTATTACAGTAATGAATTCCATGAGGTTACATAATTTTTTTTGAAGTAAAAGCTCGTATTGCCATCGCAGCTGAGGTGACGTGCTGCTAAATCGAAAACAGCCGTTCTGTATTTAAGAGAATTAGCAAATGAATTAGAATCTTGACAGTATCTTCGCAAAGTTGTGACAATGTCCAAGAATAAAAAATATAAATGAATTCGGGCACTGGCATGTTTTAGATAGTTCGTAAACTACTCGGTGTTGTCATATCTACAACAGCAATGAGCCCATGAGACTCCCTCGGCAACGTTCGTAGGCTGCATGGATGGCAGTGTGTGATTTTAGATAAACTGTTCTGTTGGAATTAAGACGCCTGGAGAAAGCGAGGGCTGAAATTTCCTGATTCCACTCGTCAATTATCATGCTGTAATAGAAACGTCATGCGACTGAGTCACTATTCCACTACCTTAAAAGTATGCCTATAGACGGTCCTGCTTAGAGAATGGGGGAGAAAGAAGATTTGATTTTAGTGTGTAGAAGTCTCGGACGCTGGATGTTACGAGCTACCATGTCTTTTGCCGGTTTAAGATAAAGATAAATTTATTTGAACTGCAAATGGGCATAACCCGGTGGCAGCACATTATATAAATAAAATACTACAGCTAAAATGCAAATTATATAATAATATAATATAATATAATATAATATAATATAATATAATATAATAATATTATTATTATAATAATGAAAATAAAATAACATTAATAATAAAAATAATAATGATATAAAACTGTCTAATTTATAAAAAAAATTAAATTACCTTAAAAAAAGATGAAACATAATCAAACTCCGTACGGAATCTTTGTTCAACTACCTCCCCTGAAAAACCCGCTTGAGGTGTGTCTGTTTATCTCATGTCTGCGTATCTGCTCACTGCCACGCTCTGAGTAAAAGTAGTAATGTTGTACATGACAATTCTGGCGGGATATTTAACCTCATTCTTTCTTGGTGGAAGTAATACATGTAGGTTGCCCGTTAGTATTCATGAAACTTCAGCTTGACGTTTGCTTCGGTGATGGATGCGCAGTTTAATGGAGATCGGGAGAAGCGAGTACATTTGATATACGTCAGTACTTTAAAATATTTTCCGCAAAAACGAATTTCTTTTCTAAAACAACACTACACAGAAAGAGGGATATTTGACAGGAATAAATGCACGTAACGTGTATGACGCCTTCAACTAAAACAAGGGAGGCGATAGCGCTCCTCTCCGACCTCCTCGGCCACACACTGAATTTTTAAACCCCGCCACTCGAACTCGTTACACGTTCTCCCGCCACGTCATTCCCGCTACTCATCTACCCCCACTCAAAACCACCCACTCCCAAAACCACGCATTTCACTTCCCGCAATTCACTCTTCGCCAACGCGCACTCCCCGCCATACTCACACTCCCCCACACCTCCCGCCCTCACTCCCCGCCACTCCACACTCCCACTACTCCCACGTATTACTCTCCGTCACCTTACTCCTCCTACTCGCACTCTGCCACGCATACCACCCATTCACACCTCGTCACTCCCCGCACTCAACCCCGCGCTTCCTCACCCACTCCCACGCTCGACACTCACTACCCCCTACTCTTCCTTCATACTCACAACTTCGCCCACTTAACCCTTGTCACTCACACCCACCACTCACAGCCGCCTCTTGCGCGCTCTCATCTCGAGTCGGCGTCTTCCTTTGCCCCATGTTTGCGCGTACTAAAGCGGATTGCGAGCCCCCGACCTCGAGCCGTGAGTGAGGCAGGTCCAACAGTTGTTTTGAACGGAGAACGGGGAGACATCTCGCGAAGGAGCGGCGCCGGTCGATAGCGTCTAGAGACGTCAGGCGTCTGGGACGGCGTGCACTGGTGTTTGCGGGCTTCGTACGCCTCGTTGAACATACCAACGGCCTCGGATCATTGTTTTCGTTGTAAAGCTACAGAGTTGTTACACACGTTTATTCATGTTTGTAACCTTAGGATATTTTTAAAAAAACGGCAGCTCGAGACGGAATTGTCTAAGTTTTTGAATTTTAGCAGCAAACATGCTGATGGGAAGAATATGCAAATCGTAAGCCTTGCTACTAATAAAGCTACGTTAATTATAATAGTAATATCAATAATAATAATAATAATAATAATAATAATAATAATAATAATAATAATAATAATAATATCCACATTATATGCAAAATACGGATGGATTTAGAAATTCCAGGGGGCATCTGAATAGAAAATAACTTTTATTATTTCACTCTAAACTTTTCTCTCTTGATTGATTAATTCAAAAATTAATTTTATATTCTTTGCACTTGTTTTTTTAATATCGTTCCATTTATATTTTTGGCTGAGCTAAGCGAGATTCAATCGTTCGGCATATTGTCCATCAAGAATGCCTTTTTTGACATGAGGTCTTCCGTTCACAGTATTACGAGTTGCTAATTAACTAAATTGCTGAAATAGGTCTGTCGGAGGGCGCCTACCCGAAATACTTCCCTGTCTGGAAAGCTCGGCGCTCCTGGCAGCACAGGCAACTTCCCCTGCCTCCGCTGTCCTTTCCCCTCCAAATCCAGAAGGGGTGTACACGCCATATTTGTTCAGTTAATCAAACAAAATTTAAATTTTGTTTATATTCTATACAATTTCATATTTATTTTATTTTTAAATTCTTTATGTACGAACATTTCGGCTTAAGCTAGAAAGGCTATATGCGAGAACATTGCTTGCCGTTGGCCAATTTTTTTCTGTAAACATTTTTTACAAATAATACGGATTACGCGAAATTAACTGGAACATTTCGAGTTAAAATTTGCCCGTCAACTTCACTGCAGACCAACCACCGATTGCTTTACCGACCTCTCCCTCCGACTTTATCCAGCAACTTCTAGCAGTCAGGCCATGTTTAGAAGAAGACGTGAACCGACGCAATTCATGAATACACCACAGCGAAGAAGCGTTAAAAATGCCTTAGCGATCTCACCTAAATTGGACATAAAGCATGCAAGCAATTCAAAAACGTATGGGTTAATCACACAGAAATTTGGATTGTCAAAAAATTACATGAGTATTTTTTCTAAGTCTCTGAAAAATTTTACTTAATAGAAGTATGTTATAGTTGCCATACGTCTGTTAACACAGATTTGATTACAATTTTGTCAAAAACAAATCTTTTCGTCCATTTTGAAGTAAAAGTGCTTAATCTTAGCTATTTTAAAATTATCTGGAAAAAAAAATCCTTAACTAAGAAACCACTAAAAATATTGAGTTGACGGTGTTGTATAATGCGGTGTCACACGTCCTTTAATAAACAATCCGGAATTTATCTAAAACCCGGCCGAATAAATTATTATTATCGTCTAGCCGATAATTTTCCAAATAATTCCATAGCGAAGAAAGTTTCCAAAACACAAACATCCGGTTTCTAAAATTTTGGAGAAACGTCTGATGCTGGAACTTTGTGCATGACTGAACCCTTACTGTGATTACATCAATCTCGAAAAGTATTGGTAAACGACGACTAGCCAGTGTTTCGGGATTGTTCACATTTATAGAGTTACATTTTAAAACAACATTCTTTACAAGGTTTCTAGTTGATTTGGCCGATTTTTTTACTATATTTCACGTTGATTTTGTTTAATTATTTGAGTAAAAAATATTCTGGTCACGGTTCATGATTTTAGCCTGCCTTATGCCTTTTCTTAACAATGATTTGTATTTTTTAAAGTAGAGGAGGAAATATTGAGATACGTTATGATGCTTAGAAATAAAAGATATTATTAGTTTGTTTTTACATGATGTTTTAATCTCTTGTGTAATCCAAGAATTCCTTTCTTTTGAAATATTTAATTTCCTCTTTTGAAAACGAAACCATGTTTTGAAATTAAATGAAAGCGTTGAAAAAATAATCGTATTTATCGTTTGTATAAACAGCATTTTAAACCGCGTTCCATAACTCTTGAAGCAAGTAATTGATGAATAATTTAATTTTACTTTTAGTAAACAATCTACTCATATGTATATTATTTATTTTGTTCTCTATACACACTTACGTTTACACAGTTCTGCTCAATTATAACTCTCCACACCCATTGAGAATTGTATTCGGTCTTGTTGACAAATTCTAAAGTTGTCTGATTTAAAGTTTCATCAGAAAAGCTTGGATTTCATATTTACTCTACTAATATGCAACAGTTAAGTAATAAGATTCATTTTAAAGTAAGTAAATAAACGGTAGAGCATTATATAAATAAGAATAGGAACAATTCCATTGTTAGTCTTGATTAAAGTAGTACGGATTACTAAGAACCTACTAGTATGGTAATACCCTATTTTCCTAGAATAAGAAACAGGATTGTAAAAATTGTTAATGAAAAATACAAAACTAGAATCCTTGATAAAATCATGAATCAAAAGCGCAAAAAGTTAAAAGACAAGGTTGAAGCAGTGAATATCAACATCTATATAAGATAACGTGTAAATAATGCAAAAAATGTTATGTAGATCAGAAGTGAAAAAATTAAAGGATAGAGTGAAGAAACATGAAAATAATATAAATATTGTCAGTGAACAGTACAAATCCATCTCTAACCATAGAGTAAAACCCAGCATGATTTTGATTTTAAAGATACATAGATTTTAGCCATTTAACCTTCTAAAAGGAAAACACTTCTCTTAGAGACTGCATATAAAGAACAAAAGTAATCCATGGGGAAAACCTAAACTCCATGGTAGATGCGCATGTGTTGTAAACATGTTATGGAGTTATGCAAACTCTTAGATACAACTACATGTAACCTCTGAGAATTTGCATCATGATGTTTGGTATACAACGTGAATTACTGGTAGTTCAGTTTCCCGTTGGTTAAGGTATACTTGCCAACAAGGTGTTTAATGTCATAGTAGAAAGAGTATATCATTTTAGACGTTGCCAGTAATGTAATATATGATTGATGTTAACTAAGCTTCAATGTACAGATTGAATGTAATGGTGAGTACCTTTTCAATGAATATGAATTTGGTATGACATACGTTCTTAACCTATGAATACTTTGTAACCAAGATGAATGTAATGGATTACTTGATATAGTAGTGGTATATGTACATATTACACTACTTATTGCGTATATTTTTGAGAGTTTTACACGCATATAATGAGATAATCGATAATTTTTGATTGATAATGTAGGTTTTTTAAATGATGTTGATACGTAATGTAAGATTGATGTTCTTGTTAACATAATATACAGTGTACATACTAAAATGTAATGGGAAGGTCTGTATATGTGAATAATGTATTTAATTTTAATACAATATGACATGTTTATAACCTGTCAATAATTTATAAACAGAATTAATATAAATTAATTAATATGGAAGGGATCAATGTATGTAGTACCCTTTGGATTTCATGATGGTGAGTTTAACATATATTCATAATGATGCTATAGTTGTGGATTTATGGAAGCTATATATTGTTTTATTCAAAATATTGTTTGTTTACAATGTGTAGACTGAAAATACAGACTCCGAAACGTCGTGATAATATGGTTTTATATAATGAGTAAATTTGTAAAAATTAGTTTTGAGCATGAATAAAGTCCTATGTTGTCTTTACAAAGTGAAGCATTACATGGAATTTGATGCAGTTTGAAACTCAGTTTTCTAATTTGCTTCTGAATTTTGGTATAGGTTGTGAAAACTGGACAGTGGTTGTGCGGTTTACCGTCAGCCCCTACCGTTTGTCTCGTCATAGACATGCAAATGACAAAGTTTACAGAACGATGATCTACAATTGATTACTTCTCAACTGTAAACTTCTCAGTGAATGTTAAAACACCTGTACTGGGTCTATAAAAACCCGTCTTATAATTAATATTATTATTCAACAAGCTGGAACCGTCTACTATGAGATTAATTGAATGAGAGTAGAAAAAAATTATTGCCGGACATCATAACCCACCGTTTAATTTCCCTCGGACGAAGTGTGTTGAGAAACATTTATATCGCGACTGCTTCACATAAACGACAAAACATTTTGCTTTCATCTTTTTAAATGACTATTAGTTAAAGGTTCTTAATTAGTGAAGTCAGTAAGAAAAAGTCATGTAAGAAAAGGTCGGATGTAATAGAACGGAAATTTTACAAAAAGATGAGAATTGTATTAAGTCCTGTGAAGTTAATATCGAATCCAATTTTTGATATTTTTTGTTTAATATTAAAAGTAATCATATATACCATTGTGCTTTTTTCTTGTAATGAATGATTAGATGATCTCACTCATGTGCCTGACCATTTCGAAGCAAATTCAGATCCTTCATTAATCCGCCCGTTTCCATTAAAATATTAGATATTGCTTAGAGATCTCTTAGTAAACATTAATTTGAATATCAACCCAGTGATTCGTCGACCTGCTTAAGTTACCTTGTGGTGATTCCATATAATCTGAAATTTGAGTTCCCGACATCGGATGCTGACTCCTTTTTCTCATCGTCTCAGAATACTCCCTTTAAACATGTAAATCATCTACATCCCTTTAAAACTGTTCCCTAAAATGTATTTAATGAAATTCATTGTATATTATCTTCATTTATTTAAGTTAATACTCTTACAGCTTTCAGAATTTTCTATAAAGCTGATTCTGTGGTACTTAGTAATATTGCTAGGTTACGTTTATTTTCTCAATTTTATGCAATCTTCTTTCTTTTCTGAACTAGTTCGTAAAAATGAGCACCAAATTACATTTTCCATAGTAAACTGAAGTCATTCTGAAATGAAAAAAAAACTTAATACTGTTGTGTCATTCAGCAATTAATTTCATTATCTCTCGATATCATTCCCAATTACGTTTGAAAGAGCCAAAATATTGAAAAATAAGTTTTAATACAGTTGTTTAATGGGCTTGAAAGAGCACGCGCCCACTCGTTGTGATACATTACAGGCTTACTCTTTGGCATACTTGTTCATACTCATAGTATGTCATACTCATAGTGGCATACTAGAAGTTCAAAGAAAACTCCACAACTAAAACACTCTTTTAAAATGTGTAGATTATTTCAAAACAAAATTTTCTACTTGCTTCTCATATCTTATATAATAGAATGATAAAAGTTGCATAATGCAAGCTCAAAATTAATTTCTACGTCTCCATTTTCTAGACCTACGATATTTTCTAGTAAATGCTGAGAGATGTTTACGATTCAGTGCAGATCAAAGTTACGGGTCTAAGGAGCAAAACGGTTTAGCCAACTTTTAGAATTACAGTACGCACTCTTAGGTACTGCATACTCTTAGGTGCTCTTACCTTGAGCAATATCGTTTTGAAATTTTTTACTAAGATTAAGGTAATTTTGAACACGAAATTGCGATGAAAACGTTCTTATCTTGTTATTACAGCATACGGGTTACACGAAAATTATCGCTAATACTTACTAGATATTAGATGCAGAGAAACAAATCTAGATAAAGCTAGAACTTTTGTTTATCTCTTACAAGAAAATAATTGAAATTGATTTTCTTATTTTGCAAATGCAATTGAAGTTGTTTGTAAGTCACTTCAAGTTAAATAAAACATTGATATCTCTACAAAACGTTTAATTTCGTATTCCAGAATTAATCCACAATATTAAACATGGAAAACCATAAAGTATTCATTGAAGTAAATCCTTGTTGATCACTTATCTACAAGAGAGGCATATTTCGGAGTCGGCTTCTTTCTATTCCACTTACCTCTCAATTTAGAACATTCGAAGTTTCTACGTTGTTAACATACATTGTAGTCTGCCTTCGGTCACCGAAATATTTCTTCCATGTTGTCGTGCAATGCCTTGCCTTCCACACTGTTGCCGTGCAATGCCTCTATTTCTTGCAGAGATGCGCGAGTATTTCCTGTATTTCGAGAAGTGTAGAAAATACTACTTCCTTTGGTAATGATGTATTTATCTGCAAGGGCCCCTCTGCGTTACGTTGGCAGAATTCCCGCCTATTTCAGTGGAATCTCTGCCTCGGGGTGCCAAGCTTTCAGTGGACTGCAAGAATGGAGATGAGAGAGACGAAACGGTGGAATGTATGAGACGCCAGGGCAAAGGGAAAACAAAAAGCGAGGATTGAAGGAAAGTGAGAGTGGCAACACCTGCAACTCAAACTCCACATATGAGATGATGAAAGGCTTGCTGATAGAAATGCGGGGATTAAGAAGAGAGAACAAAGAAAGAACCAAGACCTTTTGGAACCAATTTACGCAATAATAGTAGGAACGTAGAATCACAGGAAGAAATAAGTCTAATAGGAACGAGGCAGTGATGAGGAGCAAAAACAAATCAAGTGTCAGTATCAACAACTCACTATCAGAAATCCACATACAATACATGTACGTTACTTTACAACGCACTGCCAGATGACATTAGACAATTAAAGTCGGTTCACAAATTTAAGTTACAAGTAAAATCTTTTCTCCTGTATAACTGCTTCTTTACAATTAGAGACTATACTGATTATCAAAAAGAAAAATAATGTTTTTTTTAAAACAGTGATATATAATGAAACAGTTTACATTTGTATTGTAAATTTTTTTAAAGACTTAATATGTTTGTAACAAATAATGTACTTCAGCTCTCAGGTCTCAGGCCCAACTCGATCATGTTTTTGTCCAGTTTCCCTGATCCATTGAGCAAATGCTGAGACGGACCCTTGTTTTGCATCTGGATGTAAATGTAGCTTCACTATGCGCACGTTTTGTTGAACTCTCCTTTTGCTTGAAATGGTAAGAGTAGAGGTAAGGGCAGAAAAAGCATACTTGCAACTCGTGTACCGATGAAAATTACTAGTTTTCAAATATGCCAATCTTACGATTTTTAAAATTTATTGATTTATTTATATATTTATTTATTTATTTATTTATTTATTTATTTATTTATTTATTTATTTATTTATTTATTTTAAACTTACTCACCATTCAACTACTTTTCAAACTTTATAATTAAAATGATTGTAAGGGATTCTGGAACTCAAGAAAACGTGTGCAGAAAATATTTTCTCCCCTACGTCTCGTACAGTTTTAACTTTCTTTTTTTGACTGAATAAATCTAAATCTAAACGACGCTAGTCAGGAAAGACTAGCTTTAGCTGAGGAATTGATAAAGCGAGGGGCGATAAGAACGTAAGTGAAATTATGAAGAACAGCCAGTAGGAAGAATGCATAAACGATTCTAAAGCTAGGAACGCGTAGGTTAAAATGCGTTAATGCAAGCATTCAAATAGATAAGTCTCTACCTACCAAACAAGAACCAAGCTACATGATTTGTTCATTTTCAGCCAACAGATAAAGAGACGAAAGGCAAAGGAATGCTTGACTCAAGATTTATAAAATGATGAATAGAGCTAAAGTTATAAACAGATGCCAAGGAACAAGAATGGAGAAGAATATATGCTATAGAAGAGAGTGGAAGTGACAACGAAAAGAGATGAAGAATGTTTAGACCTTCGAGAAAAGCGAGAGAAAGAGAAAAGGAAATAAGATGAAATGTAAGTCAGAACTACAGGTAAGGTTGAGGGGATAAGAAACGTATTTGACCAGATGACACACGTCGAAAAAAACTAGTAGGATCACGATAGGGAAGGGTAGAGTAAGTCGTACGTGAAGGAAAATAAACAAGTCCGGAAGCAGGGATTTGGCATTGAAGCCAGCCCCGAAACGAAGGTAGTGA
>BOPP01000003.1:13029329-13060158 GCA_017312745.1 Gryllus bimaculatus
ATATCCAATTCCGACGTTTATCAGTGTAGTGTTAGCGGAAACACAAGACCTCTAAATGCCGGGGCTTCTTCTAAGCTCAAAGGAGCACTCAAGTCCCCCCCCGAACCCCAGGAGGAAGGGAAGAGAAATCTACAGAAGGCATGACGCAAATACCTGTGTAGTATTGCCTACTAAATGATTTCCAATGGCAAACGAATTTAATTAAGCCGTTTATCATACACACAAGTAATAATAACACTAATTAAAAGAAGTAGTGTGAGAGACAAATCAGAATTAAGGAATCTGTTGGCATATATTTACACATACATAAGATAGAGGAAATAAAATTAGGATGAAGTCAGAACAATTTAGGGCATTTTGGTCTCCAGAGAATAGCTATTTTATTGGCGTTTAATATTAGTTAGGGGCTGTCAATAAAAGTATTATATATTTTAGAATAACACATACGAATGAACTGAACGACAGCAGAGTAAGATACTGAATCTGGATAGTACGTTTAAAATTAGAGGTCCCACTTCGCTCGACAGAATACGAATCATCAATGATTATGAGTTTGTTCTAGATCGACTGATGAAAAACAATTTATTAGTTATGACATTACTTAAATGAAGAATCTGGTGGTCAATATTTTCTTAATTAGTTCTTCAAGGCAATATCTTAATGGTAAGTGAATAACCCTGCGTACCGGGACATGGGCAACCTCAGTCATGACAAGTTTGACCATTTCCAGGTCCACGCTAATAAGTCCAATGAACTGCATTGCGACCACATCTGTAATTCCTGATAGAACTAATATTTCGAGGGCATCATTCCGAATAATAGAGTTACTTATAGAATGTCTCAAAAGCTACCTTTATAACTACGTAAAATGTGTATTCTAGGATACTTATGCGCGCATGAAGACGAGGTGATCAATATCCAATCGAATAACAGAAATTGATTTTAAATTGATTACGCTCCCTTGGAATATTCACTACAAAGTGACACGGTTTTTATTATTAATTCACATGTTTGCGAAAACTCAGTAACTCTGTGAAATAACTCTATTTCGGCAGTTAACAATAATCATTCGGATCTCATTATCAAAATAGACAACGAATCACTAAATTGAGAATATATTAGTGACGAAACTAAAATGTTTGCCTAGGATTGAAGCACGCTGAAATGTTTTTGGCGGAGATTGTTAAGCCGACCTCTAAAAGTTGATCACATTTAATGTAGTCTCACAAGGCAATACGAACGAGCTCTATTTTCGAAGTGACTGATACATCTCAAATGATAATTATAGGTAGTACCATTCATAAAAATATATATAGGTTTTATAAAGACATCACTTACAATTGATGAATATATTTCTTATCTCTTACCTTTCGCAGATGAAATGCGAATCTTAGATAATGATTCGGTTAGACATAGACGAGTTAATTTGCACAATACACTTCTGAGAGAGTTTAACCTATATTAATAAAATGCAATTTGAATTACTAGAAAAGTTAAGTTACCGATAGGTACATTTTATCATAGCTACTCTGCTTGGATATAGGACAAGGCACTTAAATTATTTGTAAGCTCTAATAGTGATAAACACTATGAATGCTTAGCCATAATAAATTCAAAGACAACAAAGAATATGTCTAGGAGAGCAGCCAAGTAGGTACGAGTTATGATTACTTTGAAAATAACGCGAATTATGTTAAAATTCTTTAATTCTAACATGAGATCTTAGTTTCGAATGCAAGTGTAAATTGGAATGATGCTTTTTTAAGATATGAGTTATAAGATTTACCATGTATGATTAAATAGAAAGAAATGATGTTGATATAATAACTATGACGCGAGCAGTTATTGCTATAGCATCTACTTCACATGGCTCTATTACCTATGTTAATAATCTTACGCTACGCTCTGCCTAAAAATTTCATTAGGCGAATGCACATTACTCCGAGTTGATATCCGTCTCTCTCTCTCCGTGGTCATTCCATCTCTACTCCGTCTCTGACTAGTCACTCCCCGTATCTGTCTCGTCTACATTTGTTTATCTCTACCCGCGTCCCGGTCCACTGTTCTGTATCGCTCTTCTCCACCTACATGTCTCTCTCTCTCTACAGGGAAGAGATATTTTTCTATTCACAGGGCAATATAACGCAATGAGACGTTCTACTTAATAATACCTACTATCAGTAGAGGCGGCAGGGTCTGACGTGAGAAGAGCGCAACAGTATTAGAAAGCGCCACTACGATCAGGGCTCTAGAGGTCTACTCATAAAGGCGGTATCAGACGCGGGAATCATATGTGCCGCGCTACTGTATTACCTTGATTCATCAGGTACAGATGCAAAGCAATAAGATCAAATTTATATCGAATCGAAAATCGCATGAACTAATACTTCAAGGCGATCACCAACAAACCGAAAGAAAACAACATTGTTATTCAGAAAGAAAACCAAAAATTAGATTCAGAATTGATTAAGCTATCCAACCAGCTTAACAAGATGGACTCTGGCTTGTTCAGATGATACGCACCTTATTTTATTACTGACGTAATCGCAGGTCTATATCTGAAGACCTTCGATAACGCCCGCCCCTCTCGAGTTCCAAATCATTAATTCAGTAAGAAAAAGATACACCCGTTGCTGCGAGATGGATAAGCACAGTAGAATTTTGATTTTCAAACAATAACATATCTATATATATCGAATAGATCCAGCTCTTAGATTTTAGTAAATTACTTCCGAGAAGATTAATAGACTCACATCGCCGGTCCATAGAATAAGAGAAGAAGAGAAATGAGATGGCTAAATACACCGCAAGACAACATTGATCGATCTAACAAAACGGTCGGAAACTGTAAAATATAGATGAATGAATATAATTTCAACGTCCTGAGTCTCTGGAATCATCCTTGTCTAACTCATATTTTCGTGGTACACACTTAAGTGAGGTTGATGCAGAATACAGTAGCATACGAATCATTTTGGCAGAATGCCAATTAAAAGTATTCGCTCGCTCGGATGTGAAACAAGCTAGTGTCTGCTACAGGGCAATCAGACTATCAGACCTTTTGCAATCATACCTTTACAGTATCACTATATCGGTATACACTTCGATCGCAGTGGAGTGAGCGGATGTGCTAAAGTCGGGTACTCACACTGACCAGTAGAAAATGGGCTTCCTGAGCGGTCACTATGATATAGTACAACTCAGCGACTTAATCTTGAGTGTTTGCAAGATGAGACAATAGCTTTAATTATGGCGCATGCGGAGTTCAATATATTTTTAAGGTAGACTTCAATTCTGTCGACGTGAGAAAATGATGTTCAAAAAGAAGCGACCACAATCTGATGGAGCCGGATCCACTTAGTAAGAGAATTTCGCAGACATATGTTCAGAGGATGCGTAACGGACTGGTGGCGCACATTTTCTCTCTGTGGGAAACTAATAGCTCGAGAGCGGATAGTGCGCTTCGACCTTTGCAAATTCGCCTTCGCACTGAAAGGAAGCATAACGTAGGAGTATCAACTACCTCGACCAGTAGGGTTCGCGTGAGGTAAGGCGATGACGGAGCAACACTCATCTGATACCCCGAAGAAGTACCATGCGACTTGATGACATCACATGGTACACGGGCGCACGTGCTCGACAATGCCGCTGTACTATGTAGACTATGCTGCCCTGCTGCGGGAATAGAACGCAGCGGATTCGGCCCTACACCCCCAAACCACTCCCACACAAACAAACGCACAACAACCAAATTCAGTTGAGATTCAAGATAAAAAAACTAAAGAATGACCGGACTGCTTGAAACATAAGATATATGTCAGTGTAAGTGCTATAATTAGGGGTTATTTTATCTCTCATGCTATAGCGAGTCTTAAAGAGGTCCAATTAAGTTACCTAGTCTCTCTCTTAAAGGTGATCACATTTTATTAGTCTCACAAGGCGAATCGACTGGCTCTATTTTCGAATTGACTGGATCTTTCCAATATTTTGAATACAGTTCATAAAAAATATTTTAGGGTTTTTAAAGACACGTACAGTGATGAAAAGTTGTCTATTACTATTCTCCTTTCCAGATTGAATGCGAATTCTTATGATATGATTCAGTACATTGACGTTAGTTTTTCAATACATTGGTGAGAGTTAAACCTATTTAATAAAACATGAATTAAAAAAAGTAATTTCATTAGTAATTTTTCATGCTACTCTGCTTCTGAGGATAGGCAAGCAAGGCTACTTTATTTTTTAAGTCTCTTTTTAACATATGAACTTGCTTAGCGCAAATAGAAATTAAAGACATAAAAGTATCCGTCTACGGAGGAGCCAGCGCAAGCTAGTTGTATATTGTTTGCAATTAAATAACGCGAATATGTTAAATTATTTCTTTATTCTCATAAGTCTTTAGAGTTTCATGAAGTGTAAATTTTGGAAGAGATGCTTTTTTAAGATGTGTAAGATTACAATTTGTTAAATAGAAACTGTTATAATAGACTAGTGGACCCACCAGTTTTGCTACTGCAATGCATTACACTTCACATGCTACTGGTCACGTGATTGTTAATATGTTACGCTACGCTCTGCTAAAATTTCATTAGGCGAAAGACTTTCTCCTTTCTCGCGAGTGTGGTTCTGTCTCTCTCTCCGTGTCTTTCCATCTCTCTCCGTCTCTGTACTAGTCACTCTCCTCGTCACTCTCCCCGTATCTGTCTCTGTCTCACTCTGTTTTTGTTTATCTCTCCGCGTCACTGTCTGCCTTCCTCTCTCTCTCTCTCTCTCTCTCTCTCTCTCTCTCTCTCTCTCTCTCTCTCTCCAGGGAGAAATTTTACTATCACAGGGCAGAATACGCAATGAAGACGTCTTAATAATCGTACTTCAGTGTGCGGCGGGCTGCGTAGATGTAAAGCGCCCTGATCAGGGCTCTTGAGTCTACATAAAAGCATCAACGCGCGTCTATGTGCGCAGGCGTACTGCGCCTTTATTCATCCCGGAAGTGTAAGCAATAAATTAAAGTTATATCGCAATCGCATGAACTGTACGGTAGTATATTAAGCTCGAACCAAAAAAAAAACAAAGAAACAAACATTGTTTTTTATTATGTATTAGGTGTTGCTTTATACTGCCAATCACTTAAAATATGACTCTGCTTTTCGTATTTGCCCTATTTATTACTTATATATGCGCAGGTTTTCTGGAGCCTCGAAACCCCTGCCCCTCTCCTTTTACAACATTAATTCACTTCAGAATAAGAGATAGCAACAAGCGTTGCCGGCAGAATGTGATAATGGTGAATTTTTGTTTCCATACAATAAAACATATTTTATATCGAAAACCAGCTTTAGATTTGATTAATAGTCGAAATTACTAACTCAACTCTCCGTCGCATGTAGAGAAATGAGGTGTCAAGAAAACCAGCGCAGACATCATTTATTTAACGTCAAAAACGTCGAAAACTGTGAAAAAATAGAGAATTAGTGTAATCTTTGCACCGGTTCCTGATCTCTGAGATCTCTGTTCTAACTCATATTTTCGTACACATTGAGTTAAGTTATGAATACAGGTAGCAACGATCATTTTTGGCAAGAATTGCAATAAAAATATTCGCTCCCGTGTAATAACAACTACTTGCAAAGGCAAATCAGCTACAGATTTTCGCTATCATTCCTTTACAGTTATCTACTTATCGTATTACACTTTCGATCGCGTGGACATTGTTGCAAAGGGTCGGTATCTGAACACTTTCATTAAAAATTCTTCCTGACGTCACATGATATGTACAACTCCTGATTTATCTTTTGTTTTGCAAGATGAGAGATACTTTAATTTATGGCGCTGCCGGAGTTCAAATATATTTTGGTGACTTCTTGCGACGTGAAAATATTTCAAAAAAGCCCAACGATGGCCGTCCACTTGTAAGAAGTTTCCTACTTTGTCTCGGGGACGACGACGGGGCGGCATCTCGTCTTGTGGGAAACAAGCTCGGAGCGGAGTCGTTCGCCTTTAAGTCCTTCGCGCTGGCGAAGTCAGCGCTGACGCGGTCGCGTAGTAAGCTGCGGAGCAACACTCTTTCCTGGATTTACTGCCGTGTCATCGCTGACGTCACACACGCACTTTCGCATGCGTTGACATGTAGACATGCTGCTGCTGGGATAGAAGCGGCAGAGGACACGCCTTCCCACACACACCCCAAACACACTCCCACACAAACAAACGCACAACAACAAAATTCAATGAGTTCAAGAAAAAAGAAACCTGACTGCTGAAACTAAAAGATATTTTCATGTAGCTACTTAAGAGGTTCTTTTAGGTCATGCATAGCGAGCTTAAGAGTCCAATTTTTAGTACTGTGCTAAATATGAGACGATGCTGAAGTGTTCATAAAAATCTGTGAATGCAACAAAGAAAACGAAATACTTTTTAATGACGGATTCAGCTAATGTATAATTAAGTGATTTATATAATTCAAATAAAATAAAAAGAAAGTAAGTAAGACTGTCTAAAAAATGTGTATGACACACGTAGTAAAAAGGCTTTTATTTCGGATGAACGATTGAGCCACTCGTCCTATCATTTTCCTATCCGCAAAATAAAATGTTACTTTTAACACTCGTATAATAAGTAACTATTCTAAACGGCGATCTGCTTTGATAGATCAGAACCTCAATCGAGTCACTGCAGTGCCTCTGACTATCAGGTACAAGTGTTCCAGTCACGATGATCGCAGGGTTTTTGGCCCTTGCTAGATAGCCAGGTTGAATTCAATCGCTTTCTGGAGGAGAATTCAAGCGGCTCTTATCGGTAATTTTGATCAGAGTTTTAAAGCTGTCATTGTCAAAAACCTCTCACCCCATTACCTCTTGCCGAAAATTCACAATATCAGCCAGAAGAACGCGGTACAAAAATGTTGCAGCCAAAAGTCAAAGGCGTATGCTTCGTGAACTACAAAGTTTGATCCTAAGGTTTCCAGAATCTCCCCACTACTCTCCTTGGGTATTCAGTCAGCCATGTTGCTGACCTCAACACCTCCCGAGCTGATGAAACAAATTGAAGTCGAAACAGAATAGCAAAAGATGAGAGTCGTAAGCCCAAGAATATGTTTGCTAGTGTTTGCGAAAGGGTATCTTATTCAAAACATCTTGTTCAATGGATGCCAAATACCACTCAGAAATTTTGAGTTTTAGTAGGGTTGCCAAGGTCACGGGATGAATTTTGAAACCATTCGGCAGTCATTGCATAGTGGGATAAATGAAAAACTCAGTTTTGCTAATCGTTTTCGAACTATTCGGTTCTCTCTAACAAGGCGAAGAATCCCCGTATATCATGTACAGTAACTAAGAATATGTATTTTACGCAAATGAATTACAATTTGAAATAAATTTCTTATGTGGCACTTTTAGCAGTAATTACAAAAATATAGGTTCTTACAACACTGAAACTTTGAGTTAGAATGTAGCTTGATCATCTTACGATAATATTTTCCTTAGAATTACGTATCTTATTGCCAGAATAGAATGTTTAGTTTCCCATTATCACGATTAGTTTTAAACACTCTTTTGTAAACGCTGACAAGAAAATCGGTAAAATAATGTTACAAATATTAGTTAGGTGATTTGGTGAATGTTATTTGAAACTGACAGTGGTTCGAATATTTTTAAAATAAGATGTTTTAAATCATGTCAAAATTCGAAAAAGTATTGTTCTGTCAAAACTTGATTTCGACTGAATTTGCTAACCTATCATCAAGTTAAAACAAATTTAAAAAGGAGTAGTAAAACATTGCTACACAATTCTGCCCTCAAAAGATCGACACAAAATGTTAATCGGTATATTCAAAGGACTAATGAGAGAATAAGTACCTGACAACAGTAAACGAATCTTTGGTTAATTACGAAGAGAGATTTTATAGGCAAGATAGTATGTGCAATGCATTTGCTCGTCTCGTTGGTTTGCATTACACGTGCCGACGTACTCCTGGGAACTGTAAAGTGGCTCTCTTACTGCGAGTCAGGGCCATTTCCACGCGCCAACGGTCGCAGCAGTTAACCAAATGCTTTGAAACGGCATGCAATATTGAACCTCGATTTCCACGTGCATTTTACAACTCTGTAAAACAAACCTTCATCCCATTGGGACGAGCAGTCAACGAGGCCAACACCGGGATACTGTTTATAGTTACTCAGCTGTTCACCATTGCGAGGGAAGCAAAAGCTATAATCGTTGATGGAAATTCACCCCAATCTAATTACTTTATGGGTTCAAATATGTATTACGTTCACATTTAAAGGGACACTTTTGAGGCATTAATACCTTTTCTCTTTTGAAGCCAAGAAAACGTACAACGCCGGAATATTTTAATTAGATAAATTAATAAGGAATGGAAAATTGGCTCAGAAGTTGTTGAAAGTATTAATGTAAATGTTTTTTACATTATTTGTATTGTATTAAAAAATTATAGTTGTTAATTTTATTATGCGGGTATGGTAAATAAACATATTACTTCGAATTCCTTGAAGTATTTATAATTATTATTTTTAATTCCCTCACAATCTCTAGAATATTACTCTCACACTCTCTCTGCTACCACAAAGCCTCTGCAATACCAGTTAACATTACGATTAATTATAGTTGTATGTTGTTGCGTATTATTTTAGTGCGGAAGTTGAATATTTGCTCTTAGGATATTCGCCAGTATTGTTCCCTCATTGCATTTCTATGAGTAAATGTAAAGGTCTTTCTGACATTTATTATACAATGTTTAAAATGTTTTAAGTGGACAGATAGAAAAGCTGATGTAATGTCCTATTCCGCATCGTAATAAGTTTCTTTTCCGATAAAGAGAATTGTATCTTGACAATAGTATTGAGTGAGGGTCGTTGGTCAACGCGTCAAGCTGGGAAAACGTTTGATACACCTATCGCTCTTCAAATATAATTTGCTCAATCTAGCAATGAAAAGAGATCAAAAGATTTTTAATATAGACTTACTGAGGTCTTCAAATAAGACAAACTGATATGTATTGAAAGAAGAAGTTGTAAGAACAAGAATAAAAATGCTGTGTTATAGGACGCAAAATGTGGACAAATAGAGGTTAAAGTTAGGAAACATTGATAACATATTGGTTTCGAAATTAAAGGAATATAATTATATATGTACGAACGTACCTTCATAAATGTCGTAATCGTAATGGTAAAAAAGTGAACCTTTACGTACCCATTCTTTCCTTGGTTCCCTAATTTTTCACCTAATGCTAATATGTACACATGCGAAATATTTTTAGTTGTGTGAAATTTATAACTGTGAGTTTCCAATTGTGTTGTAATTAGTATCAGGGCACGTGTTTGGATATTCAAGCATTTTTCTTATGATATATTTAGATCCTTGACATGAACCAGCTGTGCCAAGAGTGGGCACCGCAATTAAGATTACAGAGATAATAGTCTTCACTTTGCTTGGAGCATTTGAATCGATAAAGAGCATATCAAAATGGAAAATTTCGTACATTAAAAGTTTTGATTTCCCTAATATATAAAGAATTTTCCAAAAATGTCATAATCGTATTCTCATAAACTAGTATATTTATTGGTAATATGTAATCACTCTCACATTGTAAGATTGATAACCTTGCATCATTGACCACTGGGTGAATCCTACGTAAAGCAATCAACTGTTGCATTTCGCATGCATAAAGAAAGACACTTCATATTCTGTACACAAAAGCGCTCAACTCGATTTTCAGCCATCTTATAGGAAACAAAAAAACGAACTTTGTTCTTCTGTTTCTTAGTCACAATTACTTTTGTATTGATAATTCACCGTACCGTTCCACTGATATGGTGGACGCTAATCTTGCAGCTCAA
Source organism: Gryllus bimaculatus (assembly GCA_017312745.1). Classification (NCBI taxonomy): domain Eukaryota; kingdom Metazoa; phylum Arthropoda; class Insecta; order Orthoptera; family Gryllidae; genus Gryllus; species Gryllus bimaculatus. The sequence goes on from BOPP01000003.1 coordinate 13,039,181, forward strand.
AATTAATCAAAAGATGATTTTGTTTCCATGAATTTAGTAAATTATTTACAGTGCAGTAGACTTTTCATTCTTACTAATACTTTGCAAGCACGTACCTTCTACATAGAGTGACGGTTGGAAACGCTAGTAAGTCAGTATTTAACACTCTTCAATATAGTTGTGCCGCGTGAATTTCCAGTTACAATTGTCTCTGCTTATCTACTCATGGCTTATTAAATTCTTGCTCTTCGCTGACTTAAGTGAATACCTACTTCTTTGATTCGAAATTTGAACAATGATACAATTTTTGCAAGACACTTATTTTTTTCTGTAAAGGTTTTAATTACTGGGTATTTATATTTGAAGCTTCCGAAACAATACATTTTGACTCATTATACATCTTGTAAGTGAAGTTAGTATCAATTAAAAGTTATGAAACTTTTAATTGATACTAACTTCACTTAAGATATGAGATAAGAGAACCGAAAAAAATCAATTAAAATATAATTTCTAGAGAATGGATGGATGAATTGACAAAAGGATGGACAGATGGATGGACAGATGGATGGACAGATGGATGGACAGATGGATGGACATATGGATGGACAGATGGATGGACAGATGGATAGACTGATGGATAGACTGATGGATAGCCTGGTGGATAGACTGATGGATAGACTGATGGATAGACTGACGGATAGACGGATGGATAGACTGATGGACAGACTGGTGGGCAGACTGGTGGACAGACTGGTGGACCGACTGGTGGACAGACTGATGGACAGACTGATGGACAGACTGGTGGACAGACTGATGGACAGACTGATGGACAGACTGATGGACAGACTGATGGACAGAGAGATGGACATACTGATGGATGGATGGATGGATGGATAGATGGACAGATGGACAGATGGATGGACGGATGGATAGACGGATGGATGGATGGATAGATACATGAATTTTCCAGGCGTACCTATTACAGGCGTACCCATTTCATCCATATATTCCCATAAATTCCAAACGAGTTTCTGTGCCCGCCGGGTGCCATATTTCTTGAGTGTGTAGTCTATTGGAATTCCGACGAAAAGTTTTTTCAACTGCTGTTTGAATATTTCTGAATCACGAAGCGTTCATTCCTAATTCTTTCAATTGACGTTGATGCAATACTTCAAATGTTTCGAATTCATGTTATATTTGTTTGACTCAAGGCGAAGTTAAAATTTAGGATAGTGTAGATTAAGTAAGTGAAATCACAATATCATAATATGCCTTTTTATTCCAGTGAAAACATTTAATAGTTTTCAAATAACTTTGAACTACTACTTTGCTTAACATTGACGGAAACCGTTCAAATGATGGCATTGGATTTACAATGTTCAGGTCGTGAACTCAAGAAAACAATCTTCTCTGCGACCTATTAGTATTTCTTGCTAACATTTTTAAAAGTGGTTGAAAGAATAAAAGAGATCAGCCAAACAAGAACGCGGATACTAAATATTATTTTTTTATTAGGTAAAAACTTAAGAGAACCGAATCCAATTAATAAATACGTTAACAAGACATATTTATGTAAAAAAACAAAAAAATATATTAACTTATTGTGAACTATTCTATTGAGTTGTAAAAATTTCAGCTATGTAGAAGTCGCTAATGGTCTTGTTGATACTACAATAAATAAATTATGTAAAATATATTGTTTAACATAGAAAAGTTTATTTGCAGTTCGCATAACCAAATCTAGGTATTATTACATTTGTTTTTCCATTTCAGAGTAAAACGCGTGTTGACAAGAAACTAGTCTGTATTGAAGTTGACCAAAATTCTATAGTGTGCCATTTAAATCTCACCACAGTGGCGCCAGTGACTGATGGAAGTCAAATACTATAGGGACAATACAGGACAATTTGAACCTTTTTCGTACTATTAATGGGACACAACTGCTTACTAACGAACCTAGTGACGTGGCCTGGGAAATTAACGATAAATTCAAATTTAATTATATCAGCAATACCTTTTGAATCGTTCTGCAAAACACATGTTAATACAATTTTAAGTAAACTAAAAACTGTTTCAAACTTACGCACTTTGTACTTGATATTACAATGGTTATGACAGGTCGGGCCACTAGGGGCACTACCTTCAAATGTCTCCCGTTATATCAAACGAGTCATGTATTGTCTCTACAGTAATTTGAGAGTGCTAGTCAAAAGAAACTTATGTTGGTAGCACGACTGCAGCTTGTAACAATTGAAGACATCATATTGCTCCTCTCCACAACATAAACAAAAGCTGGAAGTTTTATCCCGTCAACTTGTTTTTCCCAGTGATATTGGTTGCAACGAGTAAATGCAACTTTTAAAAGGGAGCCCCTGATTAGGTACGGTTGAAGAGACTTTCTTGGCAACTGTATTATAACGGCGAAGAAAATATTTCATACAGTTATGCATGTTTTATTCATGTTTCCAATTTAATTGGACGACTTTCGAAACATTTGTTACATACTTGACTTCATATATACATGGATCATGAATAATGGGTTTTCAAATCCAGTAACTATTAGCATTTATTCGTAAATCATAGTAGTTGTCTCCCGAGTTTGACATTATAATTCGCCCTTACAATACGTCTCCTTTAATGTTCCTGATAGGCACCTCATGACGTGTTTAGCGATCGATATTTTCAAAATGTTGACTGCTTGCCTGCACTCAAGGACCTTGAATGTGCTCAATTTTGCTTTTAGACAATTAATTTTTTTGCCGCACTTCTGTACATTAAAATTGAAGGATATCATACACAGTAATTGTAGAATTATTTTAACAGCATTATTAATCCCCAATTTGCAGTCCAATGTCCCACCTTTGTATGCCTTCCCCGAATAACTAACTGGTCAATTCGGTGTTTGTAAAGTGATCACCTTTTTTCGTATACTTTCAGTTGCATAAAAATTAAAATTGTATTTCTAATTAATCGAAAATACTGTAAAACATTTTTTTAATTCAACGTTTTAGTAGATAGTTATTCATACAAATTTGATTTCATTACGATATAATAACCTTTCTGAGAAGCATTAATGTTCTCACAGTTTGAGTCAAAAATGTCTGGAAAGGAAACTGTAAAACATTTCTCGGTTACAGTAGGTTTGGAGGTATCTGTTCAGATGATATACTGCATGTTCGGCGGCACGTCATTAGCGCTCCTAGTAGCGGTTAGCAGAAAGATTAGCGGTTGACCGTGCGCTCTGCGGCTGTTGTTGGAACTTTTTGGTGGTAAATGTCGCGCGTGTGCCGCTAGGCTGCCGATGCTGCGCGAGAAACATGCTCTCTCGTGCGTTCGCTGACAGCACTTTTCTTTTGTTAAAACTCTTTGCTGAAAGAGGTGCGACGCAGTGTCGTGATGGCCGTTTACATTGGATGTAAGCAGTTCATACATCAAACACCGAAGCCCGTTCGTGCGATAGTATTAATAATGAAATCTATTCTATTCTATTTATTTTCAGACCGCTTTTTGTATTCATTAGGAACGAAACTTAGAGGTCATGTATTGAAACAAATCGCGGTCTATCTTAATTTTTGAAAATAGGATAATTAGAATTCTGCCAATATACAGTTGTGTGCTGCATTTGAAGCTTCTTTTCATGAGATTTTTATACGATGCTAGAAACGTATTTGCTATGTTGTAACATCACCGTTATTGAGTGGTGAAGGTGACAAGGACAAAAAATGTTTTCTGCAAACTGCAAAAATTGTAGAAATTTCCAGTTTTGCTTTATCTATGGCCAATATTTTATTAATATTTTCTTTGCCATCATATGTAATATTACATAAAAAGTCTGAGAGCAAAAAAAAAAAAAAAGCTTACAAAAAAACTCCCTCCAAATAGAAATGTCAGCATGAGAAGAAATAGATCTTATATGTACATAAGGGGGACACTTCAGAAAAAGGTGTATGAATTTTTTTCAATTTTCCGATTTCTTCTTTCACAGATTTGAACGATTTTATTCTACCTACCTTACAAGTTAACACAAAAAATTGCGGAATATAATTATTACCTAAAACTGTTGTAAACACACTAAATGATAAGGAAGGAAAAGAAAACTTTTTTTTAATTCTGTTGTGATGTGAAATTCAAGAAACTGGGCGGAAAGTTACATTGTGCACATGTTAGTTCTGCTTGAGGGAGGAAACCGAGCCACTGTTCAGATAAAACCTTCACTACACAACGGAACAAATTGTCATAGAAATATGACATTTCCCAGTTATATGACTCAATCATAAATGCGTAGGTGCGTAAACACCTCACTCAATTTAGAAACGAAATGGCCAAAATTATTGGACGGAGAAATCAGATCAATCAGAAACATTTTCCCCCCATCGGCAAAACACACCAGACGCAATCAAAAAAGCTAAGATTTCTAAGTATTATAATAAACGTTAGCGCTAACGTGAAAGAGGCTTCAATAAGAAGTTTTCTGAAATACACAAATCTGATACAAGAACACAAACTTGTGGAAATTTTATTTGTGCTGAAATCGTTCCTGATTCAATTTAACATGGTTTAGAAAAACAGAAAATTGATCAAACATCCTGATAAGGTCAATATTTAAACATTGTTATTACATTGTCCAAAAAAACCAGCCATTTTGCAATATTGACACACTCTCCCCAAAATTCTTGTAAGACGAATTTACCAGCCTCATCTTCACGCCGGATACGTTTGAAGATTTCTCAGTTAATTTGTTGAGGCATATATAATGATAATTAATTAATAATTGTGATCTGCGGGAAAAAAGAAAAAAAGAACTCTAAAAAAATAGTCATGGTGACGTCTTTATGGCCATCCCAGAGGACACTGATGAAAGATCACGGCATCCTAGGTTTTGATTGAGGTGTCTCGCATATCAACTGCGGTTTAACTCAGTAAAGTTTAGCATATCAACTGCAAAAGTGAGTACGCCGGCCTGCATATTTGACGTAGTTCCCATTTCAAATTTGTAATGAATAACTATCTACTGAAACGTTGAATTAACAAAAAATGTTTTAACAGTATTTCGATTAATTAGAAATACAATTTTAATTTTTATGCAACTGAAAGCTTACCGACAAAAGTGCATCCACTTTACAAATCGAATTGACAGTTAGTTATTCCGGAAGGAATACAAAAGTTGGGACATTGGAATTGCAAAATTAGGGGATAAGCTTCGTATTCGAGAAGTACCAACCGACCTAAGAGCTGAGGAAGGCGTTTAAAAAATATTAAATAGGTTCAAAATAGTACATTAACGCAGTATTCGCGGATCGTTAGACACAAAAATAATGATGCAATATTGCTATGTCATTCACGAAACTGTCAGCTCGTTTCCGCAGTTTACGAACACTTCTACACGAGTCATAAGAATCTTGGAAGCACTTACGCGGCTTCTAATATCCCTCTGGAGGCCGTATAATGCCACCCGCACACCTGCATTACAATGCGCATCGTGAGGCCTGGCACCAACACGGGACAATGAACCTCTCGGGGCATTTGCACCAGCATTCCGTGGACGGCGAAGAAATGGGTTGAAAATGTTGAGTTAATAAATAAGTTTTATTTAATACAAACTGAAAGTACTGAAAAGTAATACATCATAGAAGAACCAATTGATATTAAAATTTTAAACCCTTACGGGTATTTTAAAACAAAAATTACGACGAGAGCAGACGAGATAGGCAGAAGAAATACAGATTGGGTGTGAAAAGAATATCATAATAATAGGTTTAACGTGATATAGATAGGTTTTGATAATAATGGATAATTTCTTTAATTATTGTTGTTATTATATGAAATTGTTCTCTTTTGAAATTAATACATGGAAGTCTGTTAAGTAATTAATGTAAAATGTTAAAAGAGTTATTAAAACAAAGTGAAAACGTTAGTACACAACACTAATGTTCTTACCACTCACCCAAGTTGGCATGCACAGGAGAAAGGGTCGGAGAGAGGGGATAGGAGGAACATGGAGAAATAAATGGAGGGGGAGTCGGAGAGATAGATGGAGAGGGAGACCGAAATATAGATGGAAAGGGGGCGTAAAAGATAACGAGAGAGGAGAGCGTAAGGAAGATAAAGAAAGAGAGCGGTAAAGACAATGGAGAAGGAGCCGTATTCGTAAAGGAAGAGATTACCAGACAAACAGGAAGAAAGGTCAGAAGAGAAACAAACAGATTAAAAACAAGAAAAAGGTAGATTGAAAAAAGGGAAAAAGAAAGAGAGAGAAAGGCAAAGAGAGAGAGAAAGAGAGGCGCCAAGAAGAAGAAAAGGAAATAGTTATGTCGAGAAACAGGAAAATGCTTAAATCAGTTACAGAAAAGCTATTAAAACTGCGAAGGATAAAAAGCAGCATGTGAGGAAACAAACACATTCGAATCTCGAAAAAAGACATAGAAGGACAGCAGAAAGAAATGCGGAAACCATTGAAACTGCAAGCAGACGGTGCGAAGGCAACGAAGAGCAGGTCGGGAGTGCGGCGCAAGAAAAGAGTTGCTCGTTGGCTGTAAGTGGCGAGTGGACAGTGATAGCACGGAGGCGACCGCGAGGGGGCGGCGCCCCTGGGCCTGCGGCCTCGGAATGCGCAATATGCGCGGTCGGGCGCGGCGCCGGACGTCGCTCTCGTAAACAAGACCTGCAGAGAGAAGAGAGAGAGAAAGGAGAGAACAGGGAAGGGGCGCTTGTCATTGCGGCGCCGCAGACGCCCACGCCGCCCGCGGCCTCGGCGCTTGCGCCCAGACGGCTTTGCAATGCTCCCGCCCCGCCGCCTCCTCCCCACCGGCTGGCCACGCCGTTGCGCTCCGCCGCTGCCCACCGGGTGCAAATACCCTCGTCGGCGCAGACACGCTGGCATGACTACCCAGCCACCTACGGCGCACGCGCGCTTCCTCTACCACCAACCACCCGTGCGACTGCAACCACTCCCACAGACGTCTGCCGGCCTCGCCCCTATCCGCCCCCTCCCCTATTCTCTCCCCGCTTTTTTCCCCGTTCCCAGAGCAATTCTCGGCGCCGCATTTGCCTCAGTCCTTGCTGCTCAGCAAGGCGCCGCATTTGCTCAGTCCCAGTCTCTGTCATCACTCGTGATCTTCTCTTCGGACCGCGGCACTGTTCCAGGTGCTGCCACCAGCGCAGGCACCACCCCCACCGCGACTCAACCACCTCGTAGGCCGCTGTTCTTGTTGCTTGCTCGTCCGTTTTCTCTACTGTTACCCGTGTGTGATTGCGTTGAGTCACCTATATCCTTCCTCTGTCTCCAGTTCTTTATCTGTCTCTGAATCCTGATATTTCTCCGCCATTTCTCTCTTATGTTCCCACCTCTGCCCCAGCCTCTGTCCGCGCCTCTGATTCCGCCTCTGCTTCCGCCTCTTCCCCCGCCTCTTCCCACGCCTCTTGCCCGCCTCGGTCCCAGCCTAGGTCCCAGTCTGGGTCCCAGCCTCGGTCATAGCGTGTATGTCCGCCTGTGCCCCAACCCTGCCCTCCCTGTCTCCGCTTCTATCATCGTCATTTTCTCTGCCCGTTTCCCTCCGCCGTATCTTCGCCATCACGGTTGTTCTAGTTGCTGCCCCTACCGTCCCTCCCGCTGCTTGCCGTTCTCTTTCCCCCGCCGTCGCCGCGTTCCGAATGCTGATGAGCTGATGGCCGCCGCTGCACCATCCATCCGCCACAGACCGCGCCGCCTCGCCTGCTTTCGTGGTTAGGGCGCACTTCTCCGAGGTTCAGATCTAGGTCACGGCAAAAAGAGTTAATATGGACGATGCGGCCCGAAACATTAACTCAGGTGCTATTGACATTTCCAAAACGTTTGTTATAGTATCATCTGTTTTCATGACTATGAATGATGTGCTAATGAAACATCATTCTTTCATGTCATAATTATTAATTAAAAAAGGAAACAGAGGGATTTGCAGATTTTTCTCTCCATTAAAACACCTTTATTTCTTGTCCGGAACAAAAAATCCAAAGTTTAAAATATTAATTAAAAATATTAGGGATATATTATTTCCAAAAGCAAGGCTTGTTAGTTCATTACACGTTACTCTGCATCTTTCACTGGTTTCCTCCAACCCTTTGTTATTCATACTCGATCTTCTTTTCTGGCGTCTAGTTTTCTCTTCATTAAGGACATTAAACAAAATTGGTTGTTGCGCTATTTGTGGTGAATTCCCTGTATTTTGAGAATTGCCAAAAATTAACATTGCAAAAGTACAATATTAAAGATATTGATTTTTCTTTTAAATTAAATGTTTATAAAAATAATATCTTGAGAAAAGATCATATACAGTTATTTCAAAATAAACGACAGTCAACAGTTGGCCGACGAGCTGTGCGGACGTGCCCGGTGTTTGCTGTAAGCCCGACCTGCAATACCGAAGCGTGTTTTGGAAAAGGTTATGTGAACGATTGTGTCGCGAGTATCAACAAATATTGCAATAACTACAGTGTCGCTACCTTTTGTTAAGTGTCCAGCTACAAAAAGTAGACTATTCTGACTTCTGAAAGATCCATCAAAAACAGATATGCCAGGATAATAAAAAACTTAAGAATAGTAGTATTACAGTTCAAGAAACATGCGATACTGATACTAGTTTGTAAAACCTTTAGTGTGTTGATTAATGAATAACTCAGTCAGAAGATGCAGAACACATACTATCGAAGAATTAAAGAAAATTAATTAATTAACCTAAGCAATGATTGACTGCATCATGCAGTGGAACATCAATGGCCACAGACCACAAAAGAAAAACTTATTAATCTTAATAAACAAGTACAACCCAGACGTGATATGCCTACAAGAAACAAATTACAAAGAAGGACAAAAGTACAACATCAAAAATTATAATTCATTCATAAAAAACACAACCAATGCAAAAGTTGTGTTAAAAAAATTAATAACACAAGAAATTACCATCAACTCAAACCTCGAGTGCATTGCAGTCAAAAGTTGCCTAGTCGATAAATCCCCATCTATCTGCAATACATAAATTTACTCAACAGCTGTGACTTTAACATTGTGTATGTGCAACAAATAAATGACCAGCTTCTAAGTCCATTTCTTATCTTAGGTGACTTCAATAGTCAGTTACATGTGGTGTTCAAATAAAGAAGATAAAAGAGGGAAAATAATAATGAAAATTTTAGAGGATACACATCTAGTTCTACTTAATAATAATCTCCTTATCATCTTAACAACACTTCTATAACTCTCAGTACCATTGATTTAACTAAGAGCTCATTATCTATGGCTCATCGCTGGAACTGGATATCTGCGAATGTCCTATATGGAAGTGATCATTTTCTAATTGTAACCACACATAATAAAAAAACTCCTTAACAACTGATAATGTACATTGTACCCCTAAGTGGAAATTTGATAAAGCAGAGTTTGACAAATATAAAAGAATAATAACAACAAAAATTAATGAAAACTTAATGATAAAATGACAACTACTTCCTTAATGGTATTAAAAAATTGAGGATTTTACTAAATTAATATTATAAACTGCTAATTAAACGATCCCAAAAACTACAGGGAAACCAAAAAAACTACTTCCATGGTGGAATGAAGAATGTGCAACTGCTCACAAAAAATATTAACACACATTTTCAAAATACAAAAGACATCCATCTATCGATAACCATATTGAATATAAAAAGTCAAGAGCATATACAAGAAGAATATTCAAAGAAAATAAAAGAAATTCATGAATACAATTCATCTCCTCAATGAATCATCTCTCCAACATGTTTGAAAACTGGAAAAAAATTAAATCAGTAAATGGTACTTACAAGCCCTCTGCTAATGGTATAACAATATTTCATAATGACAAACTAGTAACATCCAACAAACAAATAGTCAACATCTTAGCAAATCAATTTGCCAATAATGCAAGTGATAAAAACTTCAGTGATAAATTCCAAACACCAAGACAAATTCTGAAATTATAATTAAAAATATACTACAAAAAATACATATAATTATACAATAATAAATGCTCCTCTTAAAGTACGTGAAATAAAGAACATCCTAACCTGTACTAGGAATTCCAGCCCAGAACCAGATGGCATACATAACAAATTTCTAAAAGAACTCCCTCCAATAGCCATTGAATATGTAAAACATTTATTCAATGAACTTTTGACTCAAGGCATGTTTCCTGATAAGTGGAAAGAATCGATTGTTATTTCTGTTCCCAAAGCCAAGGGAAGATCACACCATACCAGAAAACGTCAGACCCATGTGCTTAACATCTACCATTTGCAAATTAATGGGGAATGCAATCAACAAAAGATTAATTTGGTACCTTGAGAAGGAAAAATCACCATATCAAAGTGGATTCAGGAAAAATTGCTCAACTACTGACCACTTCGTCAACATTCAAAGCGATATATGTGATGCATTCATCTCAAAACAACATATTGCTGCTGTAAGTCTTGAGATTGAGAAGGTTTATGACATGTTATTATGACGATGTTATCGACATGATATAGTGTATCGCAGCCTCTAACTGGGTCGCCGACAAAAATATAATACTGTCTTCCTAAAAAGCTCTTACCAGGTCCAAGCTTGACTACGGATTGTAATATATCAATTTGCTAATCCAACAATTTTAAATACTCTCAATACGATTCAATCGACTAGCCAAAGACTGGCAATTTGTACCTATAGAACCAATCCAATATCAAGTATTCTTGCGGAAGCTAACGAAGAACCACTGTACATCAGAAGAAGGAAAGTTTGCTACACATATGCATGCAAAATATGTCTTCACAGATAGCTCAAAAACAAAAAATGGATCAGGATGTGCTTTAAGGGCTAATAATATCGTTGAATATATCAAACTCAATGATATTTGTTCAATTTTCTACTGTACAGCGTATGCTATAATGAAAGCTTTAAAGAAATTTATAATATATACAGACTCCAAAAAAAGTAATTGAATGCTTGAAACATAACAGACAAGAACCTATAATCAAAGAAATAATAAATGTATACTATCCTAAACCTAAATCAAAAAGAGAAAGAAGTAATTATTGTTTGGATTCCATCTCATATTGGCATCAAAGGATATTCAATTGTTGATAATGCAGCAAGAGAAGCCATTAACTTACCACCACAAGAACACTCAGTATTCTATACAGATATTAAAAAAGAGCTCCACTGCAGAAATATAAACTTTTGGATTGAAGAATTGATTAAATCTCCTCCAAACACGCTATTTAAAATAAGGAATTAAATTGTTGATTGCCAAGTCCCTCATCTTAAAAATTGAAGAAAACGAAGTATTCTCACTCGTCTACGAATTGGCCATTAAAAATTAACTCAGGATCATCTGATTACCAAAGAAAACCCTAAAATATGTGACTATTGTACAATTTTACTGACTATACCACATACTCTCAAACAGTGACAGAGGTTTAATAATCTGAGAAGAAAGTATGTTTTGTCTAGTGGCATTAAAAGTTTACTGAATGACAATACTGAAATTAGAGAAGTAATGATGTTTTAAAAAAAATAAAAATGTATGACCTTATGTAAACTTTTTCTTGAGTTATGCTAATTGTTATGTAAATTTACTTATTGTGTTAGGTAACTTAATTTCTTCTTCTCAACATTTGATTTAAGAGATATTTGGCTGTACGGTAGCTTTTTCCTCTTGAATTGGTGTATATAATTTTTTTAATAATAATATTGGATGTTGACATGTTCTTGACTAAATTTTGTGCTTTTCTGTCACAGAGAAAGTAATTAACTTACATGATGCTTCATGACAAACATATATCTAATGAAAATATGTGACATCATGTGAAATTTCCCCTTGTATTATGTAACATACAATTTATTTTATCTACTCTTGTTATTGAAAAGAACAATATAAAAATATTACGTTCAATTTAAATTAAGCCATTTTCAAACACATGGAAAATGGCTGATGTTATTTATTTTTTTTAAATATTTGATGGTTGTTTTCTAAGTACTATATACAAATTATAATTAACAATGTATATATTACTTTGGCTTAAATATTCATTTCATTTATTCATTTCAATAAGACCAATTAGGAAATTTCTCATTAAACGTACAGTTGCCCCTTGCCTATGCAAATATATGTTAAGAATATAATAAAAAAATCCGTATATTAATTAAAATACCAATCAAATGTTCTAGGAATATGATGTTATGGCATGTGTTATTTTTGTTTCTTGGCATGTTAAATACTAAGTGTCCAAAAATTAAACCCTTATTTGTAATGTAATAAGTATTTAAGAATCGTTCATATTTTGTGTGAACCAATTGATATATATATATATATATATTATATACTATGATATTATATATAAAAAAACCTAATTTTTCCTAATATATATATCATATATATATATAGCGTGTTTTTCATATCATTTTTTTATGCAATACTTGATGTTACTTTAAGATATTGTTAATATTTTGCTACAAACTTAGCGCTCATGACCTTCCATGTTATAGGACCATTAATAAATAAAATGCCGAAAAAATAAATAATAAAACCAGATAGTTGGCGCGTAATTTCTCTTGAAGATAATGAAACTTATATGAAAAAAAATAACATTACTCAAAAAAGGCTTTAAAATTGTTTACGTAAACTCCAATGGCCGCTTTAAAAACTGGCCACGGTCTCGAGAGTGTGTCTTTGCCACCCCCTGTTGATAGTATGCGAAGACTAATGTGCATTACTCCACATCATAAAGAAAATAAGAGGCAGATACCGTTTCTTTTAGTTTATTGCGTCGGAAAAATTAGATTGTATGGCCGGCACGACTGCTTGGCGAGGGGCAACTGTGAAGAACATGGCAAGTTCTATGGACCGGAGATCTCATCTCGGTGAGAGAAAAACGTTTTGTGGTTGGAAACTCAAATTACCTCTAGTGGCAATCAAAAATCTTAGATAACATCGAGACTCTGTCGCGCCATCCACCACACTTCACGTGATATGGACTGAATCCGTTACTTTGCTACTTATCACTTCTTAGAGCTTCTCTCATCGTCTAAATATCCGTACCTCGCTCACATTAATATCATTTCAACATAATCAATTCTACTCAACAGCATGTCGTAATACTTTCAATAATATATTTACCTTATGTTATTTTCCCTATCTCAATTCTTTTTTGTCCTAATAAGTATTTCTGCCATCTCTGCCATTTACGGTTTACTTCATTTCCCAACATATGACGCACTGTATCGTCAGTGCGATGTTTCATTTTAATTTACAACCAATTACTTGAACGACGTGACAAATACCATCCGTAATCCTCATTAGTGCCTAGTTTCAAACTGAGTTGCATCGCCACTAATGCGTTGTCGACTGCGCCATTCGTAGGAACAATGAATTGCTGTTTAATGAATTAACGAGAAGATGGTGGCTTTACACATATAATCACACCGTCCATCCATTCATTTCCGCTTAATTGAATAGATCTCAGTTTTCGTAGCATGTGTTCCAAACGACTCCTCGAACATTCACTCATTTGATAGCAAAAAACCTAATGAACAAGTATCTTCATCACACCCATCTCTTCTTTCGTCTTCTCTTAGCAAAAATTTTCACCGATCCAATATAAAAACTGTTTAAGTTAACACATCCATTCTCTTTTATCAGTTTCTCTTACTGCCGTCAGATAAAAATCATCCTTCAAAATTCTTCACCTGCGGTCATTCAGTCCAAAACAGGGGATGACCTTCGAAGAAAACACAAATAAGTGTGTGACAATGTTACTTAACACAAATTATCGGGTAAGCTCTGCCACTGAAATAATATATGTAGGCAGTGGCCGCTTCTTTACCACTATTTAGATGAGATAATTGGCAGATTCAATCTAACGGTACTGGACAGATTAACAAAAAGGCTTCTTAACAAAATTTTACGGTTCTACCACCAAATCTTCTCTCATGAGAAATATATCTTCTTAGAAGATGGTCTGACATGTAGGATGACAACTGACCAAGAATCCTACATAACGAATATTTAATTGATGTAGATACTCTAGTTTTCAAGAAGGATACCTGCAAACAGCATACACTGAAAAATAAGGAAGTAGAGCCGAATCCATCACATTTAAAAATTAAGAACAAAGACAGGAATCATTTACTCATATATCCCAATCAATTATCTCAAATACTCAGTCTTCAAGGAATATTTCGTTTTAGAAAAAATTCAGAAAAATGAGTATATTCCAATGCACTTATTAAAATTGGTACAGGAAAATCTCTCATTCTGAATACTTTGCCACTCTGTCGATAATCCTGTCACAATTCACATAATTAATCATAATTAGACGCAAATATTTCTAGGTGAAAAAGTTCGGTCGTGACCAACAGGCTTTACCATGGATGCACCAACATATGTGCGTTCAAAACTAATAATATATAATAATACATAATAATAATAATATCATCATTCATCTACATCAATAATCATAATCGGTACAAACCACACTTCATTCTTTCAGTATTTGTTTTAAAAATAACTATAATTAGGTCCGCACTATTCAATTGTAACTGTCGTTCTTTACAACGACCTGATCGTTGTCCTACCTGTGATGCCAGTAGTCTACTCTCTTGCTTCTGCTTGCACGAACTTCTGCTCCAGCCACTTCTGCCTGTAATTGTCTTTCTGCCTGAGCAGATGTGACAACAGAAGCTCGTTACAGTGGTACATCTCCAACGGCTATAGAGTAGCGTTGTTTGTAGTAAGATCATCCCCCGACGGAGAGAGCTGAATCGCTGTTGCACGATAATGCATATCGATTGGGAAGTAGATCTCTACATATACTCCGTTCTTCCCCCTTCGACCGATCGACAGCAGGCCAACTTGATGTCACCGATGCGTGCGACTCAATTGTACTCAAAGAGCATCAACTGCACCGTTACCGAACGCTTAGCAATATCACGTTGGCCGACGTCAAGGAGAAGCACTTCCAGTGTGAATGGATTGGACTTTACAGATGTCTCAAAATCTCATTAGCCGTGCGACCCATTCGTTTAGGTTTTGCTCTACCAGTTTCAGCAGTCTGTTTGTCTGCCTGGTATCAATCAGAATTACCTCGTCATTTAAATGTGAATTTCTTACCTTCCAATCACTGCCATTGCGTTTTTTCGATCTGCGCCTCGAAATTACGTTTTTTTCGTTTGGAGTCATTATCTTTACCCGCTGTCCACATCCTCTGCCTGCTTCATCACCTCTATTATACCCCTCTTCGAGTTTTGTCCATTTTCACGTCCAACCGTAATTCTGTTCTTCATATACTACGGAAACACTAGTACTTGTGTTTATATTTTTTATTGTTTCCAAAAGTCATAGAAACCTTAACGTTGTACAATGTGTTTTCTTGTAAATATTTTTTTTAGCCTTAGTCATTTGTTTCTTCATTTACCCTGCTTATCTTTTTTCTGATTTCTTATCTTTGCTTTCCTATTGTTTGTGAATACCAAAAACGCAGAAGCGTGGGTATTTAAAAAGGCATTTAGGAAATAATGTATTCACATTTCAGGCGAAAATTAGCTAAAAGTTTACGCAACGTAAAATTCCTGGAATAGGAACTCCGTATCTGTGGAGGAAAATGGGGAAAAATCTTGTGATTATGCACCACAATGATCAGTGTTAAACTGAAGACATAGAGATTGTAGTATTACTGTAGGTGGGTATGTAATGAATGTGTTTGTGTATATATAATAGTCGTATGATGTGCATGTATGTAGTTGTTGAATACAATAATTATTAACACCACTGATGTTAGGAATCTAGAATAACAAATTGGGAAATTGTTTAAGTACGAAAAAACCGTCTCATAACAACGTATCTTATGTTCAAGTTTGATGTCAGTGTTACGATAAGCCTATAGGTCTCCTCGAGGTTACAGTGACCGTCATTGCTTAAACAAACGGACATATGCATTATCTCTTTCCTTTACAGATATACCAGTATTCTACGTATCTGACAAATATAATTTATATCCAAGTAGTATTTCGAAATTATTTTTATATCGGATATATAGAAAATAGTGCAATTTTATAGTCTAATAAGAAACTATAAAACCCTAAAATAAAGAATTGAATTTTACAATTTGGCAGGACTTTGATATCGCGGCTAAGCCTTCTCATGTTGTTTTCACAAAGTCGACCCGGGAATCAATGGATGGTTTCCAATAAAAATATAATATTTCCGATACCAGGGACCCAAACAACTCTATTTCAGTGTAATTCGATTTCCTACACATTACATAAGTTTTCTTTCGTATATTACCATCAGTGTAATACATAATCTATATGTGAAAGAAAAACATAAGGTTTAATACGATGTGCTCTGTCGAAAAATTTTACTAAACTATACCATCTTTATGAACACAATTTCGTATGCTCGAATTTATTACATATAAATTGGTAATGTCGAAAAATATTATTTATACTTTTCAAGAAATTCTGGAAAGTAAAAATGTCTGATTTTCAAACAAGCTTTTTTAATTTATTGATTTGTAATTTTACCAATTTATTTACAGTGTTCATTTGTTTTCATTTTCATCATTTTGCAAAACTTTTTTAAATTATTTATTTTTAATTAAAGTATAAGCTTTTTAAGCAGGAGAGATACTTTATATTTGCTGGGTTATACGTTTGTTGTTATGAATTTGAGTCCAATACACGACTTCTAGGTCTCAAAAAGAGCAATCTCACTCTCATACATAATAAACTGTGTCAGTTTCAGCATTTCAGTCAGATTATTGAATTTATGTAATTTAGATCCGAATTGACCTTCCTTTATGTTCTGTAATCAACTAACCTGTCACGATGCTGTAATAATGTATATTCCTAACCGTGATGTGTTCAAAACCTTTACCAAATCACATCACGTTCACCCCTCCCACGCCCTGCCATTAAAACAAGAAAGCGACACTTCTTATTCATGTAGTTAACGCCCGAATCTTCATCATGAACTCAGCTATTCAGCAGGCAATGAAAATGAACTATTCCGTCCTTCAAACGGACGACAACGCCGATAATTGAAATCCGGGCACACGTCCGCGGGGCGCGCCAGCCGTCCCCCCGGCCTCGTGCTATGCGCGTTCGGGCAGCGGCGCAGCCGTGCCCCAGGAAGCGAGGATAACTGGCCGGGCGCAGGTCAAACGACATAGCAGCCACCTGAAATCTTGGTCGGGCGACGGGTGCGTTGCGGCCAAGGCAGGGGGGGAGAAAGATTGCGGAGGCGATGAAGCGCGGCGGCGAGAAGGTGACTGGGCGGCCGATATACTGACGCTGAGCAGCGGAGGTTGGAGTCCACAGAAGGCGGCGGGAGTGTTTAAGGTTATGGTCAAGGTGTGTGTCAGTGACAGTGGCGGGGTGATCGAGAGCGGACGAAGAAAGCCGTAAAGAGGTGTGTGTAAGGGTAAGGTAAGAGCAGAGGCGAAAGAGATGGCAGAAGATGAGGCCGAACTATCACGGGACCAGAAAGCAGCTAAGGTGAGTGGGGCGAAAACAGGGCAGAACGCGGAAGGCGGGAGACCCGTTAAGGGTGCCACAACAACGAGTTAAGGGCCGCGGAGCGGACAAACCAAAGCGTGGGCGCAAGCAGGGTGGAGAGCGGAAGCCGAAGCGGGACGGGAGCGGAAGGCACGAAGCCGTAGGGGCGATTATCGGGAAGTGGTAAGCGAGGCAGAAGTGGGGGCAGTGCTCAGAGAAAGAAAAAAAGGTAGGAAAGTGTGCGGGCGGCGGGGCGATGTTGCGAAAGACGATGGACGTCTAGGGGCAAGCCGAGGATGGTAGACGTGGAATGTGCGTGGAGTCAGCAGCACCCGGACGACGTGTTGCAGCGGCGGCGGGAAGGAAGAACACGGGCTGACGGTACCTATATAAATGGGTTGGCGAGTGATGGCTAGGTGACTTGGCTTAGTTGGCGAACACGGAGGAGTTGCATTGTGGGAAGTAAATGGGTGGCTTAATATACTTCTGAAACACGACATCGGCGCATTTTCTGAAAGAGTGGTGGGTGAAACGCGTGGAAATCGAAGCGTCACGAAGGTGGCATCGGTAGTGCGAAGATACCGCCCAGGAACCCGGAGGCTAGTGCCGCGTGACCTCTGGTGCAAGATGGACATCGATGTCCCAGGGCCTCGATCGGGCGACCAGGAAGTCATGCTACGCCGACTGCAGCGACGTCGGGCGAGAGGCGACGTGACCCTAAGAGAGAAAGCAGACGAGACGTCGTCCCAGCTGTGCGGTTGAACCGCCCTGCTAATGTGAACGCGAGGGTTAAAGAACTTCAACCTACTCTATATTCGCGGCGTTTCGTGTTCATCGCTCTGTCACACCACCTTACCGAATCGGAAGTAATGATTCATGACACTGCACCCTCATCCCCGCCCCAGAATGCTGAGCCACGAACTAACAATGCTTTGATACAACACTTCATGATTGTTACCTGACATATGGGGAGAAATTCCAACTGTCTATTTATTGCGTACGTTCTGTCATGCCACATCCTTTACAGACAACTACTCTTGGACGCAACGCCGCTTTAGCCTTGATTAAATAGTCCGGGTCTTTACCGTATTAGTACGTTAAAAATCCAGACATGCGCATTTCAGCTACCTGCGCCGACCCTAAGACTGTTTCTCTATTTCTCTCTTATTTCTGTTCCTTTATGATTGAGCATACACTACATCACCCACCGAGTACAAATAGAATAATTTATGACCCTCTTATCGAGTTGTCGAGTTTCAACACTATTACCACCACAGCCGGATGGATAAAATTACGAGTCTATTAGATATTGAGTCAGTATGCTATGAAGTGCATACCTCTATATTTGATTTATGTATTACAAATAATCAATACGATCTCAAGAGGACAGTCCGATGAAAAAAATATGCCAATTCTAGCTACAACAAACTGTGAGAGTTACTTTAATAAAGGTGATAACTCGACGGGTAAGGGTGAGTTTGCGAGTTGCCTTTTAGCTCAACTGACATTACCCTACAAAACGTCAGTATTCTTTATTATTATAAACCAAAAGTGAAATATATATTATCAGCAACAATGCCATTCATACAATATTCCTACGTTCCTATCAACCACACACCACACAGGAGGTAAGTCTAACTTACGAGAAGAACACAGATGCTCAATCATTGATTCCAACTTTTGCCTAGGCGCCAGCAGACATAGGAACAGGACCGGAAACCATATGAACTACCTGTCTGACATCGAATTATGCCAAGCGCGCGTAGTCTATTGCTGATTTGATTCGAGACTTTGATGAATTAACCACCGTGACTGAATTTGTACCCATATTTTTCTTCATTTTATTGGATTATTTTTATCTCGCCCCTCTGGTAACTTACATGATTTGCAATTCCATTTTATTAGAGACCTTTTATCCCCAACGTGCTTACAGTCTTTACTTCGAGTATGAGTACACATCTTGTCTTACTTAATATTGATCGTCTTAAATGGAAATGTCTGATAGTGATTCGACAAGCCTATGGGCGCTGATCTCAATCATTTCCATAGCTCTCATTCCTCTTCCGGTAGAATTACTGTTTGCTCGACTACAAAGATTCATAATGATTACTGAGTCACGGTTTCACACTGCTACAATACATAAGCCCCTCGAATATGATCATACTTCCTCCGGGCAGCCCAAGTATTCATTCAAAGAACAAACTTATTGTCGCATCAATATATGTAAAATAGTCGCTTGGACTCCTGTACACAATACTCGCGTTACGGCCGCTAACCAGAAGAATTTTGAAAATCGCACTACATAATAATAGGGCCTCCGCGATTCATTATTGTCTCCCAGAAATTATCCCATATTATTGTATGGGACTACACTTTTAGAAGTAATTAACAAGTATATGTTTTGTGGCAATATCTATATGAAAATCGAATTGCCTATCTTTCTATAAAAGCTCGCCTAATTTTATATTTATATTAGTTGTTGTTTAAATGTTATCATGTTTATATCCCCTGTTTTAAAAAAATTGTACATTGGAACGATGCATTCAAAGTCCGCTGACAAACCTAGAAATAGATTACAAGAATATTATTAATTAATTTTTTAATATCTAATATAAAAAAATCAGATAATGTGTCCTCCCAAAATCCCAGGAATTATCCGAGACAACCGTCATTCTTATAGACAACACGGCCATTAACTTGGTTACTTTACGAATTTAGTAAAGATATATGACTCCTTATTAGATATACTACTTGAATGACTGACAGAAGCCGACATTTCACCAGAAACGTAGTCTTAAACCATTTATCGGCATTACTTATGGTCTGAGTATAAGTACTCCACAAATTCGAAACCACAATCAACTCATCTTCCAATACACCCAATGCGATATAAACGCGTTGTTTATACCTATCACACCAAATAGTAACAGCAAAAATTTACAGTATCACCACCACCACAAACTATTAGACAACTTCTTTTCTCTGTACGGTACAATTACACCAATTTGCAACCTGAACTGAGCGGAAACACGGAACCAAATGAACAAGCAACGAAGAAAGCATGGTAAAAAATTCACCAAATCTCTAAACACATCCAACAAGAACACCCGTAGACAAAATAGAGAAATATGTTCTCTGAGCGAATCTATGCGACCATTCTACCCATGTTTTCTTCCGTCCATTTCAACATCACTGGACCATACAATTGTCGAACCCTTAATTACTATTACTCTCCTGTATCGCTTCGCGTACCTGCATCGATAGGGTCACTAATCGTTTTCACCCCCTCCTTGTCTTCACCACCCTGCTGATGAACACCACACTCCGGACGCAATTTCACGCTGCAAACGAGAAGCCTACAACGTCGCTGTGTACACCCGCACATCTACGAGAAAAGAAAAAATTTGGTCTTCCGCAGAAATGCAAGCACGGTTCGAACCAACTATCGTGAGTGCGCACACCAACATGTAACATAGCG
>BOPP01000003.1:13062521-13073477 GCA_017312745.1 Gryllus bimaculatus
CACTGTCGTTTTTGACAAGTATTCTGTTTTCAAAAACCTTACTATATTAGTCCCCTATGTTTTCATATTGTAACTGCTCATTCTTATAAACGACCCTGCGGTCGTTGTTCCTACCTGTGATGCCAGTACGTCTACTCTCTTGCCTGCCTGCTTGCTTGCTCCAAGCACATCTGCCTGTGAATTGTCTTTCTGCTGAGCAGAGTGGACAGACAGACTCGTACGTGGTAATCTTCAAAACGGCTATAGATAGCGGTGTAGTAAAGATCATCCGACGGAGAGGTGAATCGCGTTGCGATAATGATATCGATTGGGAATGAACCCAATTCTCCGTCTTCCCTTCGACCGATCGACAGCAGCCAACTGATGTCACCTGATGCGTGCGACTCAATTGTACTCAAAGAGCATCAACTGTCAGCGTTACCGAACGCTTAGCAATATCACGTTGGCCGACGCAAGAGAAGGCACTCAGTGTGAATGATGGACTTACAGATGTCTCAAAATCTTAGCTCGTGCGACCCATTCAGTTTAGTTTTCTACCAGTTTCAGCAGTCTGTTTGTCTGCCTGTCAATCAGTATCCTCGTCTTTAAATGTGAATTTCTCTTCCAATCACTGCCAGTGCGTTTTTCGGTTGCGCCTCCATGTTTTCGTTTCTTGGGAGTCGATTTCTTCACCCGCTGGTCCAATCCTCTGCCTGCTTCATCACCTCTTACCCCTCTTCGTTTGTCCATTTTCACGTCACGTAATTCTGTTCTTCACATACTCGGACACTCGTACTTGTTTTATATTATTTTATTTTTCCAAAAGTCGTAGAAACCTTAACGTTGTACGAATGTTGTTTTCTTTTAAATATTTTTTGTGCCTAGTCATTTGTTTCTCATTTACCCTGCTTCTCTTTTCTTTCTGATCTTTTTTTGCTCTATTGTTTGTGAATACCAAAACAAAGCGTGGTATTTAAAAAGGCATTTAGAAATAATGTATTCACTTTCAGAGCGAAAATTAGTAAAAGTTTACGCAACGTAAATTCCTGGAATAGGAACTCCGTATCTGTGAAGGAAAATGGGAAAAATCTTGTGATATGCACTCAAATGATCTGTTAACTGAGCAAGTTTAACGTAGTATTAAGTATATACGTGTGTGTGTGTGTGCGTATGTATGTATGTGTGTGTGATTAATAGATTTACATTAACAACCATGTGTTGGAATCTAGAAAACAAGGGAAATTGTTAAGTACGAAAACCGTCCATAACACGTTCTATGTTCAGTTTGTCATTTACGATAAGTTAGGTCTCCTCGAGGTACAGTGACGTCATTGCTCGAAACTACAACATTATCATTGTCCTTACCAGAATAGCCGTTTCTCGAACGAGAAAAATAATTTATTCCATGTATTCGAAAATTTATTTTTATTCGATATATAGAAAATAGTGCATTTATAGTCTATAAGAAACTATAAACCCCCAAAAATAAAGAATTATTTTCAATTTGGCAGGACTTTGAATCGGACCAGGCCTTCAGTGTTGTTCACAATAGGACGGACGGGACAATGGACGTTTTCAAAAAATATTATTTCGATACCAGGGACCCAAACACGTCTATTTCAGTGTAATTCGATTTTCTACAGCATTACATAAGTTTCTTTCGTATATTACTCAGTGTATACATATCTATATGTGAAAGAAAAACATATATGTTAAATACGTGTGCTGCTTCAAAATACTTATACCATCTTTATGAACACAATTATTATTGCGAATTTATTACAGAAATTGGTAATGTCGAAAAATATTATTATACTTTTAAAGAAATCTGGAAGTAAAAATGTCTGATTTCAAAGCAAGCTGTTTTTAATTTATTGATTTGTATTTACCATTTATTTACAGTATTCATTTGTTTTCATTTTCACATTTGCAAAACTTTTAAAATATTATTTTAATAAAGTAAAGTTTTTTAAGCAGGAGTAGATACTTTTATATTGCTGGGTTACGTTTTGTTGATGAATTTGAGTCCAATACACGACATTCAGGCCTCAAAAAGAGCAATCGCACTCTATTACATAATAACTGTGCATTCAGCATTTCGCGTTTTGAATATTATGTAATTTAGATCGATTGACCTTCCTTTATGTTCTGTAATCAACTAATGTCACGATGCTGTAATAATGTATTCCTACCGGGTGTCAAAACCTTACCAACCACATCACGTTCACTCCCTCCCACGCCCTGCATTAAAACAAGAAGCGACACTTCTCTATTATGTAGTTAACGCCCGAATCCATCAGGAACTGCAGCTATTCAGCAGGAATTGAAATGCTATCCGTCCTTCAACGGACGACAACCGCCGTAATTGAAATCCGGGCACACGTCCGCGGGGCCGCCGCCGCCCCGCCTCGTGCTATGCGGCTTCGGGCAGCGGCGCGCCGCTCCCAGGAAGGGCGGGGCTGCGCGGGGCGCGGTCAACGACTGCGCCACCTGAATTGGTCGGCGAACGGGGTTGCGGCGGTTGCGGCGAAGGCAGGGGGGGAAAAGATTGCGGAGGCGATGGGAGCAGCGGCGGCGAGGGTGCTGGCGGCAATACTGACGCTGACAGCGGAGGTTGGAGTCCACAGAAGGGCGGCGGGAGTGTTTAAGGTTATGGCAAGGGTTGTGTCAGTGACAGTGGCGGTGATCGGGAGCGGACGGAAAGCGTAGAGGTGTGGGGTAAGGGGTAGGAGCAGAGGCGAAAGAGATGGCAGAAGAAGTGCCGGAAGCGGGGACGAGAACGCAAGCGGGGTGGGGGCGAAAACGAGGGCAGACGCGGAAGCGGGCCCGTTAGAGGTGAGGGGGCGGGAGCGGAAACTAAAGCGGGGCGCAAGCAGCGGTGGGAGCGGAAGCCGAAGCGGGGACGGGAGCGGAAGGCGGGGTAGGGGCGATGATCGGAAGTGGTAAGCGAGCAGAAGTGGGGGGCGAGGCAGGAAGAAAAGGTGGGAAATGTGGGCGGGGGCGATGTTGCGAGCGATGACGGGGTAGGGGCAAGGCCGAGGATGTAGACGTGAATGTGGTGGAGTCAGCAGCACCGGACGACG
The DNA here is from genome assembly GCA_017312745.1 of Gryllus bimaculatus. Lineage (NCBI taxonomy): Eukaryota > Metazoa > Arthropoda > Insecta > Orthoptera > Gryllidae > Gryllus > Gryllus bimaculatus. The sequence goes on from BOPP01000003.1 coordinate 13,065,584, forward strand.
TGTTGCAGCGGCGGCGGGGAAGGAAGAAGGTGACGGTACCTATGATAATGGTGGCGGTGATGGCGGTGACGGTAGTGGCGACGGGAGCAGTTGCGGTGGAAGTAATGGTGGCTTTAGCGACCGCGGCGATTTTGGGGGGTGGTAACGGGTGATCGACGTCGGTGGCATCGGTAGTGGGAGTAGCGGTGGAGCTAGTGGCGGTGGCGATGGTGCGATGGGACGTCGATGGATCGGAGGAGGTAGCAGCGACTGCAGCGACGTCGGCGGTGGCTGGAGAGACGAAGAGCGCGCTGTGCGGTGAACGCCCTGCTAATGAGCGGTAAAGCTTCAACCTCATTTCGCGTCGTTCCGTTTCGCTCTGCTCCACCACCCTTCCGACGGAATTTGTTCCTGCACTCACCCTCATCCCCGCCCAAATGCGGGACGACACAGCTTTGTCACCTCATTGTTACTAATATGAAAATCAACTGTCTTTATCTCGTCTGTTATTCCAACCGTAGCAACCACACTTTCGACGCAACGGGCTTTAGCTTATTAGTAGGTCCGGGTCTTTAGCGTATTAGTACGTTAAAATAGGACATTGTACTATCGCCACCTAAAGGTTTTTATTCTCTCTTTGTTCCTTTTTTGACTCTCACCACCAACCCAAGATTTATGGCTTTACAGTTTCGAGTTTCAACACTATTACCACCACAGCCGATAATATTACGAGTCTATTAGATATTGAGTCATTATGCTATGAAGTGCATACCTCTATTTGATTTATGTATTCATATCAATACGACTCAAGAGACAGTCGATGAAAAATATGTATTCTAGCTACAACAAACTGTGAGAGTTATTTAATAAAAGGGATAACTCGACGGTAAGGGTTGAGTTGCGAGTTGCCTTTTAGTACATTATATAAACCAGTATTCTTTATTATTATAAACCAAAAGTAATATTTATCAGACAATGCTCATACATATTCATACGTTACACACACACACACACACAGTTTTATTACGGAAAACACGTCATCATACTTTTGTAGGCAGAAGACGAGAAAATCGACTACATTCAATGAATTATGCAAGCGTGATGCGTTGATCAGCTTTGATGTTACCCCGTTGACGTGTACCCATTTTCTTCATTTTATTGGATTATTTTTATTCGCCCTGGTAATTACATGATTGCAATCATTTTTATTAGAGACCTTTATCCCAACGTGTTACTTACTTCATTGTATTTGTCATTAATATTTGATCGTTCTTAAATGGAAATGTTGATATTCGGCATGGGCGCTGATCTCAATCATTTCCATAGCTCCATCTCTTCCGTAATTACTGTTTCTCGCGTAAAGATCATTGATTTGTCACGTTATCCCTGCTATACTATAAGCCCTAATATGCATACCCCCCCCACCAAGTATTTTCAAAGACAAACTTTTTGTCGCTTATTGTAATATGCGCGAACTTGACACAATCTCCTTTCGGCCGTAACCAGAGATTTTGGAACATCGGCACTACATAATAATAGGGCCTGCGGCTTCATTATTTCTCCCAAATTTCTAGTTATGATGGAACACTTTTAAATAATTCAAGTATATTTTGTTATCTAATGAAAATAATTGTTTTTCTATAAATGCCTATTTTATATTATTTATGTTGTTTTTATTCATGTTTAATCCTGTTAAATATGGAACGATGCATTGAAATGTGAAAATATAAATATTATTAAGAAATATATTTTTAATTTTTTAATATCTAATATTAAAAAATCAATATTTTTTCCTTCTCAATCGATGGCACCGTCATTCTGGGCACATGGGCATTACATTGGTTATTGTTGGTAGTGATGACCCTTGATCTATTGAATTGACGACAGACACCTTCACCAGAAACTGCACTGACACTGTTACCTTTATCGATTACTTTATCGATTATTTCCATCACCACAATCAACCCTATCACCATTGCGTTACCTTGTTGTAGTCACCAATTAACACAAATACGACAATGACCACCACCACTACTTCTTTCTCTGGTGTACAATTTACATCAATGAACTGCGAAAAGGAGAAATGAGAAACAACGAGAGAGAAAGATGGTAAAATCACCATCTCTAACACATCCAACAAGCACCAGTACCATCACCACTACCCATGTTACCTTCATTTCCTCCTGAATTTTCGACCTAATAATCTTCCTTTCTACCTTCGCCTGCGGTTCTATCGTTTTCACCCCTCCTTTCTTCACCGCCCTCTGAGCGACCGACTCGGCAATTTCCAGCGCCGGACGTCCGTAGAACCCGCCTCGAAAATAGTCTTCCACAGAAATGCAAGCACGTCGAAAATATGTGGTGCGCCAATTTTCGCGTAATTGCGGAAGAAATAGAGAGTTAGCTTGGAAACCTTCGGGGCTCCTGGATCGTTGGGTGGTGCCCAGACTGCGTGGGTCTTTTATGCGGATGCCTTTGACTTCGATTGCTTACTCCGCACATTTCCACTCTAATCCTGTATGTAAAGCGGGTGATTTAGTCTAGAGAGAGGATGTGAGGATTCCTTCGAAATGACCCTAGTTTTGCATTTGTATGTATAGAATGGGGTTCGTTAACTTGATATTGTATTAAAGGTGAAATATTTTATAACGACTAACGACGTGGTGGACTTTGTAATTGTACTAGAAATGGGTTCAAACAGGGCACATATTTGCTTCTCTTATGAAACTTGCAAACGTTTTTCAAAACATTTGGCGGTACATTTGTGTGAAGTAACGTTAAATAACTTGTCTGAATCGTCCTTTGATTAAAACACACCTTAAACTTTGTATTAGTTATCTCTGAATGCATTGGCGTCTGAATGCATTGGTATTAAACGCAAACATTATGTTTGCAGCAATCCTATTTGATGCTTTAAATGATATCCCAAGTCTGCATTACGAGAACTTCATTACAATAGGATTTTATAAAAATTAATGTTATTGCAGAAAATAGTAGGGGATTGCAGTTTTTACTTCCTCGTGTATTTCTCACCCTGAACAATATTTAGAGATAATTAACTAAAGTAACCAAAAATAGATATCAACAGTCTGAAGGAAATGCATTTTGGGAGTCACTGGTACCGTAAAATTGATTTTGTAGATTCTCTGTCCATGTGTATGACAACAACACTAGCATTTTATATCTACTCAGAATTGTCTCCCAAAACAGAAATTCTCCAATGGTTTGGCTGAATTTAAGGGTCTGATTATTTGATTGAGTGAGTATTGAGGTCGTCATGTGCACTGCTCATTAGTCACGTGACTCCAGTACAGTGAGTCTAGCACCTCAGAGGGCCGGAATCCGTTGGAACGTAGGGCACCGACCTACACGTCGGCTAGCGGAGTTCTAAACTCCCGACTTGTTTCACGAAACGTGTGGTAGTGTAGTGCATGTACCAAGTGTGTGAGTGTGTGTGAAAGGAGTGAGGAGAAAACAAGAGTGGGGAGGTGACAAGGATGAGAAAGGAAGAATCACTTGCGGTCCATATTATATCACTGATAATTTTTAAGACATAAAAAATATTTGAAAACTTTAAACAAAAAAAGTATTTTCCCCACCGCCTGTACATCTTTCATCTCGACCCTGCTACTACATCATTCGAGACCTTCAAATCCTTGTTTCTGCCTCTCACAGGCTGCGGGAAATCCAATACTCTTCTCACGAAAACCAGAAACACTCAGCTCTTTTCCCTCCTCTTATTCCCAGTGTTCCTCCCCCACCTCCTTTCCTCCCTCTCCTCTGGAGAACGTCGTGGGATATTAAAAATATTTCGCACGCGGCGGCGCCGGCTGACGCCCTGTGACGACGGCGATGCCGCCCCCCCCCACCCTGACGTCGCGTGCCGTTCGTCATTTATCAGCGCGGCCGTCACCGCACTAGCGCCGCCTGTCGATGGCGGTCTCCGTCGGAATTAATTCTTCACGCCGGGAGACATGATGGGGGCTGCGTGTCGCTGCCAGCAGGGCGTATATGCGATGCGGGACGACCGCGACGCGGCGGGAGCTTGTGGAGGCGGGCGCGGAGGCGAATGAACAGAACTACACGGACCCTGACGTCTCATACAACTACGTACACGCGGCGCTGTACTGACGCGCCTGCTGGTGTTGGCGGCGTTGTTTGCTGATCGCGCGTGGGGGTGCGAGATAAAATAATTTGTTGTGGTTTTTTGTCAGTCGGGGGCTTTCAAACGCTTTAATAGTTGCCTCTTTATTTTAAATTGCAAACTACCATAAAAAAATTTAAGCATTCGCTAAAAAAACGTAAAACTAGATTGTTTACCTAAAAGTAAAATTGGTTTATTGGTGATGTGTTGTTGGCGGCTCTCCAGATTAAAGAATTAGAAGCGTTGTCGATGGCGTTCAATGGCTTTGCCTACCATCATCGTTCTGGCTTCTGAACAGCAGTTAATTGATGATGATGGCTAAGCCATCGAAAGTTGCTCGTGCGTTAAATAATATTGGGCTCATTGTGGGGCAAATCAACAGATCTACTCGGCTCTGAAGTCTCATACAATTACGTATTCGTACATGCGTTGCTGTCCTGCCCCCACCAGTTGAGGTTGACAGAGTTGTTTGATTCTGAAACGTGGGAGGGAGATATAACTGAAGGTACGGTACAGAATTTGAACAATTTACTAGAACTCTTACTTTTTTCAAAGAAAGGGGCTATAATAAAATATCGTGATTATTTGAATATCGTCCACAAAAACAAGAGTCTTTTCGTTATAAACCATGATTACTAACACGATAAAAATTAACACTATTATTTTACGTTTTATTTTGTAAAATTTATTGCTTCCTGTTTAATTTTCCGCAATTTTCTTGTTATTACCGATGAGGTATATCTCAGGAACATAAACAAATTAAAATTTAAAGAGCGTAGGCTTCCGCGCCGGAGCTCAGTATTTACTAGGCTTCGGTGACGCCGCGTCCATGGCGAAGGTGCCGACGTTTCGGTCGCCATTCTGCGACCATCCTCAATTAAGCAATACGCCCTGAGGAATGTCGCATAATGGCGACCGAAACGTCGGCACCTTCGCCATGAACGCGGCGTCACCCGGACATCCTAGTAAATAAATTAAAAGAACTTGTATATTTCCCAAGTAAGTAGACGAACAGCTGTACTGAGACTTATGTTGAGGTAGTTGGCGTTCTTTGCTGACGAAGCATTTTTGGGAGATAAAATAATTAGTACGTAACGGCTTTTGTTGTTACAATGTCTCGATCGTTTTATGTTTCTTCTTTTTTGAATGAGAGCTATTGTAATAATAGAGATTCGCGAAATTTTAAGTCAGAAAAATAAGAGTTTTTAACTATGAAAAATTTATTTTTTTATTTCATGAATATACTTTATTATTTATGTAATACTTTATCATGTTGATTTTTTCCCGGGGATTTTTGCTAACTATCTGTCTACGCTTCGATGTATCTCAGGAATAGGAATTGAGATCCAGGTGGGATCCATGCTCCTCACATTTTGTCTTTTTACTCAATATATTCAAAATAATTATCATAAATAGATCTCGTCATTCCCTACAGTATTACCATTATACTCGTCGGTTTATTGCAAGCTTAAATTAAAAAAGAATTTAAGGAGGGGCCAAAAAGAAATTGCTCCCTTCTTCCCGAAGGTCTTTCTAGATCCGCCACTGGGAGGAAAATATACGTCCCAACAAATACAACAATATGTTCCAAACAAATGCAAACAAGTTTGTATACGTTCCGCTGCACGTTTGAGTGTGTTCAATTCTCGACGTTGTTTGCCGGTGAAGCATGGAGGAGACTTATCTACAAATATATTTTAACCTGTATACGTTGTGTATTTTTTCTAAGGAAAGTTTTTCTGGAGTTATTAGATCTTTTTTCATTTACCTTCCCAGTCCGGTACTTCGCAAGAATTTGAGTCCCCATACTCAAATCATGTACACAACTTTGCCCTCCTCACATTTGAGTATAGCAGAACAACAATATGGCTGTTATAAAATGTTGATCCACAGAATTGAAGCGCTAAGGTTGTTCTAACCCTCAGCTTGACATATGTCAAATATTACAATTTCTTTTTATGAAGGATGTCGTAATTATTTATAATAAATGTGGTGGGTGTATTTAAGATGCAACAGCAAGTAAAAATTGTTTCCTTTAAAAAATGTAAAAACCGGAAAAAGGAAATAACTTTAAAACGGTTACTTATTTTCCAAATTTAATTTTCCAATCACGTCAATTTTCTTCGAATTTCTAGAGTTATATCAAATATTTTGATTAGTTATTAGGTTACGACTCTTTCTCTAGTCAAAAAAGTATTGTAAAATTTATTTTTAGTGTTGCTCTAAGCTTCACATTCGTCTTTCAGTCAGAAACCGTTTTCAATCACTTAATCGAATCTGAAGTATCAGTGAACGTCTATGAAAGTATTGACACGGACGACACAGTATATATTATTTTGGAAGAGAAATAGTATGCATCAAACACTCGGGAGAACATTCTTCTATTTGAAACTAGAGCTATGGAAAACAGATCCAGAGAAACAATAGTGAGAAAAAAATATTGAAAGGAAATGGGAGAACAGCCAGTAGAGAGATGTATGCTTGACTCCCATATTTCCGATCTTTCTTGCGAAACAAGTCGCATTTGTTTACGTGCAAACATGCACTTTTCAACATTCCCTGACATGCCGGTGAGATATTCGTTCTGATTTCCTGCCCATTCGTCAGTAGTGAGTGGAGATTCTTCATTGAGTTCTGGTACTTCACCTTTAAAATCACTCTCACAGAATTGCGACTCTCGTGGAAGGGAGGTTATAAAAAATTTCATGTCCAATGCATGTTGACGTCGTTTGAGATTTATGATGAAAACTTTCATAGTTCAACTCGCAACGAATGAAAAACCAACTCAATGTATATATAAAGAGAAAGACTTTGACTTTAAATGTATATAAAATAATTTCCAGTATTCGCAGAAAAGCATGAAAAGTTCCTCAGAAGAAAAATAATTGATTATTACACTTTTAATAAATCTCTGCTTTTCAGAAATCTTCAAAAGTTTTTTTTTGATATATTTCAAACGTATTTAATTGCCGCAATAGACATTTTTTGAACATTTATCACATCTTGATGTATCCATTACTATTGTGTATTACAATAAAGGTGCCTTTGCTGCCGTGGAAAACAATGCTCCCTTTAATGGAATACTGTGTTGTTGTTTTTTACTTTCAGTTTTCACGAAGAAGTGGAAAATGTCGCTGTGACTTTTTGCAGAACGTCCTATGCAATTTTCAAGAGTCAGACAGCTTTACGATTCCTACAGAATACACAACTGCTAAGGCAGTGGGCTATTTTTGTTTTACTATACTCCGCTGGATGCTGCATCTCCATAAACATTCAGCAGCGACGCGAATACGTACTGTGGAGAGGGATGTTCTACGGAAACCACAACTTCTTTGTTTCCCTATGAAGCTGGGTATTCGAACAGAATGAGAAAAGTTAAAAGTGTAACATTTAAGAATTCTCAGACTCCAGCCGCTAGCCGGGAGGAAGTCCGATATTCAAAAAGTGATTCTGGGTTAGCTGACAACACATTGCATCAATATGATAACGTCGGTCGCACCAACGTTCTTTCATTGAGGTGATGCTTTTATAGAGAGAATAATATACTGTCCCTCTACCACTAGACGTTTGATTGATTGCTCCATGATTCCCTACAATGCATGTGTGATGGTTGCAACAATGCGTGTGTGGTTGTTTCGTAGAAAGGACCTGATAGGTCGGTCAATTTAAAAAACAACACCTGCCTGTGTTTACATGCCAAACTGTTTTTAGTGAGAAAATTTAACACCTTTTGTTGATTCATTATTCAGACAGGAGACATGAAATTTTCTA
>BOPP01000003.1:13077009-13110797 GCA_017312745.1 Gryllus bimaculatus
ACCGCCACCCCCGGCACCGCCTTCACCGCCTTGCTACCGCCACTTCTATCATCCTCTCCGCTCCATCGCCATCACCATCGCCGTCGCCACCGCCTCCCCGCTCGCCGTTCGCCGCTTCCGCTGCCGCTACCCGCGCTACCGCCTCCGCCGCTCGATCGCGGGCGATTAGCGCTGTCGGTGTCAGGTAGCGCCGCCTTGGAGCTTTGCGCCTACGTGCGTGCACAGTGATCCGGGATTATAAGAGGTGGAATTAATCGTTACTCCCCATTTTCCGTCTTCACATGCGTAGTGCATAATATACAATTGTATGATACGAATTAATGCAGTAGTTTCTCTTACAAAAACAATATGCTATAGTTTTACGGCCGCGTAAAGATTCTAGGCTTCTCCATTTAAAAAATTACCACTTTACCTAATTCTAATCCCGTAACTCTTAAATTTACTTTTCTTTTGTTGAATGAAAGCTAATATTTTATTGTACTGATAATTTCAAAACAATAAGTATTTTTTATTTGATAGAAATTATAAATTGTTTGACTTAGTGAATCACTATTTGCTATACAGTAGAAATGGTCTGGAAATGCTTGAACATCTCCAAGAAGCAAATTGCATATTAGCTTAAAAAGAAAGTCATAAAGAAATGCTCCTAATAGAATTTGAAACCATAATAATAACTGAATATTCATAAATATTATAACAAAAAAGTCAATTCTAGCTATTATTATGTTTCATTCAGTTTGATAATACAGTGAACAAACTTGAACTTTGTGTCTTGTCGCGAGAAGAAAGTACGTGATCTTTACTAAATCACATACGCTGATGACGAAAATGAATTCAGAAATGTTCCATCACATACCAATTTTTCTGGAAAAAGACTGATAGAAAAGTTTGATATTCTTTAAGAACGAACGTTTATACAACGTTGTAACAAATAAACATGTTTCATTAACAACTTACCTTCTTAATGGAAAGGATAGGGAAATCGATACGGAAGGAGTAGACATGAACATTCGCGAGTTCTCACACGGGTACGCTAGTTATTTAGTACCGTGTACTAATTTATCTGACTTAAACAGCTTCATTCGCAAAACTTAATTAAGAATTTTAAAAATATATTTAACTGCATTTAAAATATGCATTAGAAGTGAATCCCCAGCGTTCGCTGATGTATTGGAATGTGTACCTGTGTTGTGAAATTTCACGCTGACAGCGACATCGGCAGAGAGAGGGGAACCGGAGAATTCTCGGAAGAGCAGGTAGTGAGAAAACCACAGAAACACATTCAAAATGGATGACCTTCGCACACTCAGATTGACAATTTGGCAGAGATTGGCGAAACAGAGCAACCCATTCATCTTTCAATGGAAATCTCTCAAATTTTTCCTTTCACCTGCTGCTGTAGTGCATTTACATGCTTTCAGTGAGCCCTGCAGGAAACAGATCTATCTTGACCAGGCCACACAACTTCGCAATGGATGTCTTATTTCGTATTTCTGGTTTATGCTCGTTGATTATTCATCACTGCAATCTTGTTACGACAGAAATAATTGTTTCTTCTTGCGGATGAAAACAAACTAAAGATTTTCACTCTTTTACAGTTACTAAAATACGTACAAAACGAGAGATTTAAAATCCTAAGATTTGTGTATCATATATTTAAATTTCACTTACTTATCAATTTATCTTACTTTCTCGTCCCTGATTTTATCTTATTGAATGGCACTTGCAAATACATTCTAGATTGCATGTGAAAAATTATATGGTAATTTAAATATTACTTGTGAGATTTATAGTGAAATAATGTTTACCAATGTGTAACAAGAAAAATAATACTTAAAGTTCATAACAATCGGTCTGAAGAAAGCAAAATCTGTGGCATGTAAATTCTGGTACATAGCAAAACCCCTACTCTGAAAGCGTCTATTTCCTGTAATAAATGTCTATGAAAAAATTATTTTAACATAGAATACCTTAGAGGAATTCGAATCTCGGAAGCCAGCGATGAAAACCTTCGTCAGTGGTCGCTGTATTTAAGCCCAATTTCTCAGATATAAAATGCTGGGCTACGCTGCGCCCAGCGAATTAGAAGCATTTAGACGAAATCTGCAATATCCACGTGTGAGTGTTATCAAAATTCCATGACCTATATTTAAACCATACACAGGATTGTGAATATTCAAACGAACCTCCACAGTTCAGTCTCGACCTAAAGCAATAGACTTCATTATTTATTATCACACCAGCTCCCGAGCTTTTTAGCCATACCTGATGAGAAATTAATATTTTAATGGATATATGATTGTGATGATTATGATAAATTAATATTATGGATGTTTGATGGATGAATTTCTCTAGGATGGCTCATGAGCTAGCCGTAGTGTCACCCCGGTTGGATTTTCGCTCGAGGAGAAATAGTGTAGTAGCTTTCCTTTAAAATTGTCTTATAGCTGACGTCTATAGTGACGAGGAAAAACTCAGGACAGGCAGAATATGGTAATTACAATGAAGGGAATACGCCATGCTCGGCATTCGTCTCTCTTACCCTGAAAGCATGAAATTTAAACTACGATCAAACATGAGGGACGCTAGATGGTAGATTGAGGGACATGAGGGACGCTAGATTTGCTAGATGGTAAAGTTAAACAATCGATCCATTATGCCAAATACATAAATACAATGATGGAAGATATGAATAATGTTGGAAATATAGTGGATTGGGTGGAAGGAAAATAACAAGGAACCCCCGTAGAAAATCTGTTATGTGCCCCCTTTGTTCACCATAAATTCCACATAGATCGACCTGTTCCAACAGTCACTCGACAAATTCCACATAGTCTGACAAAACACGACGGGTGGCCTTTGGACAATGGAATATGCCCAATATTTTCACGGCCAGTACAATTATAAAGAGTTCACCCGGGGTTGGGATCAATCGTTCTAAATATTGCTCATTCCTCGACGACTTCAGTCCCGTTGATGGTGCACCAACATCATTATCTCAAACGACTGATGATATTTTTTAATAATAAAGGATATATGACAAATTGTGTAACGCGAGAAATACAATCTGAAAGAAACTAGTTACTAATCTGCTTTGCCCCTCTCTCATTTCACATTGAATCAAGTGTTTGCGACTCATTACGCAGAGAAGGAATTCAAGTCACCGATCTACTAGTGGTGTGACACCGTACTGCAGGAGAAAATGGCCAATGCAGTGAGTGTCCACCACTATTCCTCAACCGGCATTCACACCACACGCCACCAGCGGAGAATCGCGAATATTCCAACGAAACCTCCACAGTTCTCCGTCTCAACTTAGGCAATGGAGAGTGCGCAATTATTAATACGGCCGGCACAATTACTCATCGTCCATCCGAGATCGTGCTCCACCGTTCTAAATTCTTCTCAATTCGCGCTGGCCTCAATCCCGCAGAGAGTGCACGAGCACATCATTCACTTGGCGAATGACGTGGCGCGTGATAGCGGCTCGCGAGCCCTGAAATCGCAGCCCTCAAGTCTCCCGCGAGTGATTAAGCGCCTGATTCTTGGCGCGATTACCCTCTAAAGCGGAATTGATTTTTTTTATTCACTCGCCGCACAGGAGGAAATGAGAAAGCGACCGGGTAGGGGGTAGGAAGGGGTTGGGAAGGGGTGGCTTTGCACGATAAGGGTCTCTCTGGTAGGATTATGGTTGGAATAAGGCCACTAACCCTTTTGGTCAGAGATGGGAAGTGGTAGTTTTACTGAATTTGAGAATGAGAGTGGTTAGAGGTTATGGTGTGGTTTTGAACGCAATCTTTACTTTCTCGCCTTACGAATTATTCTTAAGAAGAGAAAGTTATGTAATTGTGCGCCAGAAAAAGGTGATTTTTCCCCAGTGGTTTACGTGTATACAACATGCTTAATATAGAAATAAGTGCTTAAATAACTTCGATGGTTAAAAGTATGATTAATATTCAAATATCACAGAAATTTACTATACCCATTATTTACAGGAATGTCAATATAAAATGATGTTTTTTTATGTCTGCAATTGAGATTTAACAGGAGAGAGAAAAATGTATATCCTTTGATTTTAAATCTTTGAGTTTTGACTTCAGTCTAAATATTCAATTTCATTTCGAGGTAGGTCCAAGAAATATATCATCTAAATTAACAACTGAATGATACGCAAGAAAATGCGCTGAAACTTGACGCTCATGATTGGGAAAGACTATAAAGCGTTCTTTGGTCACGATATTTGGAAATTTAAAATTAAGTGAAACCTGTCAAAGACCTCCCCTATGAAATAAACGGCAAACCTTCTCAACAACCGACTTAACACTAGCATCCATGTATCGTATGTAAATTCTACCCCTGTTCACAGACCACCGATCAAGTTCTTATTGGCAATATTCTTAATTTACCCCTATTAATAAACAGTATTCAGGAAACTTGTAAGTATACACTAAGCAGAATTGACAGAAATGAAAATGCAAATTCGCGACGTTATGAAAAGGGGCGAGCGAGGGCATTCTGGGAATCAATAAACCGTGGCGAAGCATCGTAGTTGCTTGCTCCATTTCAATCTCATTTCTTCTAACTAGACGGTAAATACGATAGTGATCTAAGGTTTAATTCTCAGAATCAAAAGAATCTTCCTTACCTTCACGGAAAGACATCTGGTTCGGTAGTCATGTCAATGTTGGAAGTCACGTATATCAACGTCCTCCGTTTCATGTGAATGTTTAGGTTGTGCCCGAAATCTGATTCCTGCGCTCACACAAGCCACATCGCTTTTTTTTAATTTACCAAGTTTTTAAACTGTTTTTATAGTATGAAGAAGTACGAGAAAAGCTGTGTTTTAACCTTCTAAGTCGTTAAATGAGACGCAAACCTAAATGTCATACCAAGCCTTCAAAAGGGAATGGAGGTTTCGTTATCGATAGACAACACTACTATTAAGAGTACTAAAACTGGAAATGAGTGAAACGTTTATTTTTACGCAAGAGAAGAATACACAAATATTTTAAAATGCATTTAAAAATTCAGTAAATAATACTAAGAAGGCATTTACGTCAAAAAGAAAAAATAACTCATTATTTAATTTGATACAAAATTTGTAACAAATTATTTCATAACACACATTGTTTCATCTTTCATAATTTGCCTTCATATACTAACAATGCTTCATAAACATCCGATATAAAAAAATGTTTCTTAAGTATCCCATGTATAATAATTATAGTCAATTTTTAAAAAACATATAGGACTCCTGTACACAATTATAATGTGAGGTTGAAAGATACTTAGACTTGGAAACATTAACGTTATCTTTCCCCCTTTCAGATTATTTCTTATATTCTTCAAATATTTAAATTTTCTATGTGATGAATTTATTTCTCCTATCTACGGTTTTAGCTTTACTTGTAAACCAAAGAGGACTAACTGCGACAAGCGAGCGCGAATAAATCATCAAAACAAAATCCCGCGTCCAAATCCCTACCAACGCAGGTTCCCTCATGGGCCCGAATTCACGAATGCCCCTCTACACGGATCGTGGTGGCCGTGTGCTCAGTGTTGAGAATGTGAGTAATGGAGCTAATTTACGACGACGTGGCGTCAAGAGAATTTCATCTGCCGCACTGATTATCTTCAGCGCGCTGTGTTACGGTCGAGGACGATCCTGTGCTGAAGATATATCACCGACAAGCATTTAAGCTTCTCTTCTTTTTACCCAGTGAATTAACTCGACCTTGGAAGAGTTAAACTTGTGAGGAGCGCCTGGTGCCAGTGATGATTCGATTTTCTGCAAACGTGATACACGTTAGTTTTTGTGAAACCGCATGCGTCAGTTTACACATGTACTGTATCTTGCTTGGATAGGCATGTTTTGCCAGAAATAGATATAATCCTCGCGTGCTTGTAATCCAACATGACGCACTAAAACCGTTGAGTTCTTCTTAGAAGCTTAGAATTCAATCAATTCATTTTACTCGTTGTAAAAGCTCGCCACGAAGATTATTTTGCAACCTATGTGCCTTGATGTAGATGATCACACATTATTTTAGTTGGCTTCCCACAAGTTTGGCGAATGTTTTACACAAATTCTTCACATTAAAAAAAGAAAATATTCTCCCCTCGATACTTTACCCTCTTTCCCATCCTGATACCTCCTCTTTCCTTAATCAGAACATATTTCTTTGTAAAACATTTTTGCACGTACCACCTTCATTCTCTTACTCACAATCAATGCATCACTGCTCATAATACAGTTGTCATGAGACAAGAACTGAGTGTGAGTCATTTTGCCCTTCAATCTTGCAGAAGTATATTACGTTTGTCCAAAGACGTAATAACATATTCAAACCATTGTAATTTTTCAAGTAATTATAAACGTTCTTCCTCTAATTAAAAGATGTCACAAAAATGCCAAAATCAAAACAAGTTGAATTATCACTTCACGATCCTGAAGAGTTTATTAGTATAACGTATATTTTGTTTATGTATGATTGGATTCTGTGGGGTGTTAAACCCCACGAACCCCCACCCCTTTGGATGCGACCCTTGCAACAGTTGTGTTGGAACTCTTGAAAGATCAAAAGGCGAACTAGATGATGGATTTAAAGTAAAGAGACATCAACTAATTAAAACAAGTGTTGTTGATATGTCGTCTATTTATTCTGTCGTGGAGGTGATTTGTTTCCTTTCAGAACTGCTAGAAGCATCTGCTAGAAACTGCTAGAAATCTTGTCCAACTGGTGGCCCACATGCGGTTGTCGGTGCCGTTTATTGTTGCCCGAGGAAGGTTATTAGTCAAAAGTGAAAGAGACCCTTTTTTCCATGTCGAGCAAAACAATGTGCGCCAAGCGCATGCGCCCTGCCACCGAGATCAACACCCTCTTAAAGTAAAAATAGGTTAAGTTTAGGTTTAAGGATTTTTTCTAGTAAATTAGTAGTAAAGTAGTTTTCTAGTAAATTTCTAGTAAATTCGTTTTTAGTATCTTCCACTGTGTCATGCATGGTGCGACCTGATACCATTCAGGATTCCAGCCTCCCCCCGTTTCAGTGCAGCCGGTTAAGCTGTGGAGATCAACAATACGGGAAAGTCCGGTGTATATAGCCCGAGTAACGAAAATATCGCCTTCAACCATACGAAAGGTTTTTGTCCCATCCTTGAGGTCTTGCAAGTGGGACATATCTTATTTAGACCGTATTTTCGTAGACAGTGTTTTTAACTCATAAATGTCCAATATTTGCTTGTCTTAGTTTATTCTCGTAGAAGTTATCGGACGATCTCACAAAATGATTCAAAGCAACAGAATCTTGTCTCATCCTAAACCTCTACAAACCCCTTTCCAGAATTATATCTGCTCTTAACCGCGAAGCGCAGATCCATTTCCTTTCCGAAAACTTTAATTTACTCTTCTTTTCTCAATTAAAGGAGTGGTTCAAGACGAACTGTTCCCACTGCTCTTCGCCTCACTCTTATCGCCTCGCGCGTTATTCCTGGTCGATAATCCCACGAGCAACTCTTCTGCAAACTCTTCTTGGCCGCTCGTGTTTGTGTTGTGGCCTTCGCGTTGCTTAGTGCAAAGCTCCGATCTTCAGTTGGTTCTCTCGCACGGGCGAATTCGTACGCGAAGAAAATGGACCGGGTTCGAGTTCTGTGTAGATGTTTTTCGCTAAATGCTTATGGCGTTGATAGCTCCTCAGACCACCCATCCACGCCAATTAATAATGATTTGCTTCATTTTTCACACTGTACGTTAACCTAACCTCCAAATGTGGAACATAAAGAAAAAACCACCTCATTCTCTGTTGAGAATAATCGAATACAAAATAAGCATTCGTCCTCCCTGATGCATGACACGAATGTACGAATAATTTACACATTTTCATTGCTTTTACAAAAGTTGTAGGAAAGAATTCGAAATAGATTCGGTGAGCATCTCATCTCCAAACTATTCTCCACCGCTCGTGTTCTTGTTGTGGCACCCCTGAACCTTCGTTCAGATAAGATGTTTAATTGGATTTCTCTCATGCGCGCGCCCATATGAGCAGCAAATGGTCCGGGTTCGAGTTTCGCTTAGATATTTTTTGTGAAATGCTTTTGATGTGGTTAGATTCTCTGACCCAGTCTTCCATTATTAATAATTGATCTATGATCCTGGATCTATGAGTTAGGTTAACCTTACATTGAAAATGTGTAAGACAGTGTAAAATAGGCGGTTGTCTAACTTCGAAAGTCAAGAGCAAAAATAAAAAAATCATCCTCTTTCACCTACGTTCAAATTTTGAGTCATAAGTTACATCTTATGAATGTCACATTTTCATCCCATTTAGAAAAGCTCTAAGAAAGGTTTCGAAATTTATCCCCTTCTCTCTTGTCCTTCAGCCCTTCGATTGCTGGGAAAGCGAATTTATATGTAGAACAGCCACGTAAAATATACGATTGTAAAGGGCGATAGAAGATTATTTAGTGCCCGCGTCCGCTTGTAATAGCACCACGAGTCTCAGAGTCGAGAAGAAAATGATTACAGATTCGTCAAAAAAGTTGCAAGATTCTCGTCTGCTCACTTATTTTTGTAGGAAGATTACTTTCTGGTTAGGGATAGTAATTTTTTATGAAAGGCATCTCTCTCAGACATTGCAAATGTTCTTGTAAGCCCAAATGCCAGAAAGCTTGCGATGTGGTTAACTTCTAAATCCAGCTTGTATCCCACCTAGACCATCATTCTACTAACAATCATTATTAATTTTATTCCACTCTTAAGATTATCCTACTTCAAAAACTGAAGGTGGGTAAATAATCATAGTCAGTATCTTGTAGATGTCTATTATCACCATATTTATAAAGGTTCTTCTTTATGTAGGTTTTTATCCTGCCTGCCCTGCTGTGCTTTCATTCCTTTTTTTCTCGGACGACCCAGGCACCGTCTTCCTTTATGTACACCATCTCGACATGGTCTAGCAATTCAGTTTGAAACCATTCATTACATTGATCCATTTCATATTGTCCAAGATTGCATTTTTCGTATAGCTCTTCATTCATGAACCTATTGATTGTATGTACAGTTTGCAAATTTCAGAGGACCTTATTTTATCCTGAGCTTTTTCTACTTGTACAACACATAAGTATTTCACTTGCCTCTAAAATGTGTTTTGATTTAGACGTGTTTGCGAGAGTTTCTCCTGCACAAGGAAAGGCACTTAACTGCTTTATGTATTCTAACATTTGTTTACATTTTCAAAGTAATTTCTTGACGAATACGAATATTATTGGAGATTTATCGACGTGATACTATACAGCATATATTTTTAAAGTATTTACTCTATTACATCCCGTACAATCCTTTCAACACTGTAATACAAAAACAGGCAGATACAAGGGAGATTTCACATACAGAGAGGATAGTTTGACGCACCACACGACAAATACAGAAAGAATGATTTAGTTAAATAAAGATTAAATTAAGACTTCAAACTTAAAACAATAGCTATAAAATTACCTTAAGGCCACATTGATAATAACAATAACAGTATACTGTCAATTGACATTCACAATGTTCCTTGAAAAATGTAGATTAATTTCTCACTTGAAATGATATTTATGATGAACAAGGAGAGTAAATGTTTAAAAAAATATTAATAGTGCCAATTTAAGAAAATTAAATTGATAATTAAAAGAGAACACAAAATCAGTGGTTTTAGTTTTTGTGCAGTTTTATTCTCTTACCATGTGGCAGCACACACCTACAAATAGCAGTTTTTCGTAGGGGTGGATCAAATTTCTTCTATAGTGAAATCTTCCTAGTTTCCCCTACTTCAAAGGACAAATTATCATAGCTGGTAACTTTTATTTCTAGTTATGGGAATTTCACTACTTATTCCACCACTCTTGTAAATCCTATTTACATTAAAAAAACATTGTGAGCAAAAATTCGAAATAGATTCTGCACGGATCTCTTCTCCGAGTTCTTCAAGGGTGCGCGTGTTTGTGTTGTTGCAGGTGCGGCGCCTCGCTTCGATCAGAGTTCCGAGGTCCGATTGGTTCTTTCGCACGCGCGCGCTCTTCAGCTCCAGCGAATGTATATTTAGAACTGCAGCAGAAAAAAAGACAGAGAGACGCGCAGAGGGGTGGAAATTTCTTTTCTGGCAAGAAAACCTCCGGTTCGTTAGTATTAGCACGAGTCTCATGCCTTCAGTCGACGACACTCTTTGCAAAGAGGTTACTGCTACCTTAAGGAACATTACGTATTGTTCTACTGTACTACATACTGTTGCTAATCCAATGAATACGTGACTTTTCTGGGAATAAACTAAATGTTGCATTAGTATGTTAATTGTAGGGAATGTGTGTTTTTTTCTTTATTTATTATGCATTTTGTCCAAGGTAAATATTAGTATCTCATAACTTCGTGAACTAGTGTATAATGACGGAACAAATACTTTCTATCAAAGACCAATTTCTACAATTTCGTCGTTATAGGACATGTCTTTATAACATCAGATATCTTTTTTTATGCCAATATCCAGATGTATATCCAGATAGCATGATCAAATGAATTTCTTTCGGCATTGCGTGTTCTATTAGCATCTGCGACATATTCTAACCATATTTTACATACTCATTATACGGTTTTATGGCGTAATTATAGCATCGCACGTGCGCAACTTACTTGTATGTGAAAAACTCGTACGACAATAGAAATGAGTGCCAGTTACATGTATTTACAGAACACTGCAGGATCTGCGTCCACTCTCGCTCTCCTTCCTCGTAACATTGGACACCCCCGGGGCGGAGAAGGGTCGCGCACGCGCTGGTCGGCGCCTGGGGCGGCGTGGGCAGCGGGGCGGGGCGACAGGCGGCGGCGGCGGCGGAGACCACTGTGGCCCCGTGACCCGCGCTGTGTACCGCCGGAGATTACGTAGAAATGGAAGCGTAATGGCGAGGATCCGCCCTAGCCTTCTGTTCAATTTGTATTGTGTACCTTGCGCGTGGTCCCCCGCCACCTACAGACGTCTCCGGCCGTGACGCCACCCCTCCGCCCCCGCAGTCCCCGTCACCCCTGATGCCCCCGCCACCCACGCAGTCTCTTCCACCACGCCATCTTCGCTGCGCCCGCCTCCCCCCACCTCCGCCGCCCCTTCCGCTCTGCGACCACTGCCGCCCCCATTTCCCGCGCCGCTCCCGCTACCCCACTGCCCCGGCGTCTCCGCTCCCTTCGCCTCCACCGTCCGTTTTCCCCCGCCCTCACCGCTTCCGCTGCCCTTATTCCCCGCCGCCCCCGCCACTCTGCCGCCTCTACCTCCTCCACCGCGTCCGTCGACTCCGAAGTCCCTGACGCCCTCACCGTTCTCGCCACCTTCGCCGTAGCCGACGCCCTCGCCGTTTCGTCTTTCTCCGACGCGGCCCCGGCGCCCCAACGCTCTCGACACCCCCGCAGCGCCCGTGGCGTCTGTTGTCGCCACGCCCATGCTGTGTCCTGCGCGTTCACTGCCTCCGACAGGCGTCCCCTCCGCCGACTGCGTGTGGACGTTCGCGAGGATGTTTTGAGAGTGCGTCAAGTGGAGAATTCGATGTGTCTTTATAAGGCATCCTTATTGATACACGTCTTCGAAATAAGAATTATGCTTTTGGATTCCATAAAAAAGTGATTCTCTTTCAATGTGCCACGTAGTTTCGAGAGCCATTTTCACAGTGTAGTGTCAATATGGTCACGTACCACACAATCTTCGTTCACACTGCGTGGTCTAAAATCCAAATAAATACTTCATACAGACCCATGAAATATGTCATAAATTTATTGAACAATCCTCAATAAAACATATTTTTTACCTTTTATTTGTTATATAATTATCTTTATCACTATTTCTAGTGTTACGGAATGTAAGACAATATTTGACCATGATATTACGCAGTCATTCTGATAATAATAATAATAATAATAATAATAATAATAATAATAATTAATTGTCAAAACTGTTAACATGTATTTTTCAAAAAACGTGCTATTTATTTCAAATTTGAAATTTAATTGTAATGACATGAATGTGACAGTGCCTATAAGCAAGTTATATTTCACTGTTCAAGAGAAACCTTTTTGTTTTGTAGGTTTTGTTGATCTTCACCAATTAGTGGATCACAAAGAGATACGAAGGAAATAAATTTTCAATTTGATAATTGCTAGTTTTATAATAAATTGTGCCATTGCATTTCCAATTCAGTTATTATTCCTCATGAGAAACTCCTTTGATCCTTTAATTTACGCACATCTAGCAACCGCAGTCTGTCACTTCGTACTTCCTTGGGAAAGTGAATAATCTTAAAGACTTAGTCCTCCAACCTTACTCCGTCTCTGTAAACCGTTCATCAGATTCTCCCCGTGTACATTTTGTCTGCCGTCATTCCAGGGTTACTACGAATAGTTTAACGAGAGCTAGAGTGAATGTACAACTTCATCTGCCCCGACCAAAACCTCTTTTTCCTGAGTACTCAAATTATAATAAATGGAATCTCAAGTTGTGTTGAAATACTAACGGACTTTAAATTCTTCAGTTCGTTAAGAGGTAGAAGCCATGCAGTAGGAAGCCACTGCATAAAGCACAGACCCCAACACGATCTACAAATGGAGTTGGAAAATACAAAACAGTTCGAAGATCATATATGTAACCGCGTACACAATTAGCAAAATTAATGAACTTCCCTTTCCTGGTTTTATTCGATAAAATAAATTGCGATGAAACGGACGTAATAGTCAGTGGGGTCGCAAGTAATATCATACCACAAAATTCTTCCATGAAATACTGTAAATCATCAATCATTATTTTCATCACCAATTATTAATTTTTCTACATTTTTTTCAGTTCTCTAAACGTAGTCGCAAACATTGCAGTAAGAATATATCACTGCATTGAAGATGAAGGAAACGAAGAAAACAAAGAAGGAGAAAAAGAGGTCGACGAAGAATAAGAAGAGAAACAACGTGGAGAAGAAGAGGATGGCGAAGAAGAAAAAAGAGGAGTAAGAAAAAGAAGAAAACAGCTGAAAGAAATGTGAGAAAAAAAATTAAAAAACGAGTGTAAAATGTCACCACAAAAATAGAAAGAAGTACAGGAATTGCAAAGATAATATACGGAAGGAAGAGAAGAAAGAATATGAGGAGGAAGACTAGAAGGTAACCACAAAACATTTAGCTGCTGTAGGTTAACTGAATCATATCCTGACATAGAATTCCGTACATTCATTAGTGTTCTGCGAGGTGCTCATTACGTATTGACATGTTCTATGCGTCAGAAGGCGATACAAACGTGACCAGTCAGTCGCTCACGCAAGGCCACTTACGCGTCCCCACATCACGCCGCAACTGCTCTCGAACCAGCGCAATCTCACCTATCCCCCCCTCCGCTGCCCCCGCATTTCCAGCGCAGCCGTTCATTTCCCTGGGCGTCCGCCTGGCCGCTCCGCCGAGCACGCGCTGGCGCTTTCGTCTGTTCGCAATGCAGTCAGCAAAGTGCCAGCCGCCACCCTTCCCCCTTGCACCGCAGCCAGTGCGCCACCATTGTGGTTGCAGCCGAAGAGCGTTGCGGTGGCCTATTGACGCGGCTTCGCACTTCGCGTAACGCCTGCGGTGGCTTGCGGCTGCGGGTGCGGAAGTCCCGACATTCTAAACTTAATGGGGGCAAGGAATGGACTGCCACCTCTGGAGCTTATTGCCTCTTGTGTGGACATAATGTGTGCTACGTGTTAATGCTCAACGTAGTACTTAGAATATCCTTTTAGTCACGTTCGTGTTAGAGATGTTTGAAAAATGTTATCATTCACAAGTGTTTAAATAGGAGCTCCAATTGTAGTACTCTGAGAAGAACATGTCAGGGTTTTATCATGACTTTTTTTATCGCAGTCATGTAACGTTTCTTGCTTTGCTTTGAGGTGAGAAGGCATTATTGTTAACTACTCTTTTTCGGTTGAGCCATTATTGAATACTACTTGGATATTTTTAATTTAATTTAAATTTTTTCTTGATAGGACCTACGTAAATACTCGTATTGCACAGATTTGGAGCGCGCTTCCCCTCCAAGACTGCAAAAGCAAGTTAGCAACAACAGTTGGCATTTTTCAGGCTTTACAACTTACCCACACCAATGTTTTTAATTGTTTAATAATTATGTTTATAATAATGTTGTTTAATAATTAGAGCCAGGAAGCATGGCAATATGCCTTGTTATTATTTTATGACTTTTAACAATAACAATCACTTAACTGTACTTCTGGAATTGTTTTAGTAGGTTTTCGTTTCGCTTATTTTAGATTTTGATGCCTATTTTTGGCATTTTGCTTTATTGGTACATTTTCTGCCTTCTTTGTGCCTTTTTCTGCCCATTTCGTCATTATTGTAGCCTTTTCCTTTCTTTGCACTTATCTCCATCAAGCTGGAAATATACCTGCAAATCTGAACAACATGAAGACACAGGGGTGTACTGTCGTTCTGTGGACGCGAACGCTCCAGTGTCTGGTTATGATAAAAATCTAAAAGGGAAAGGAAGATGATACCCGTCAAGATTATTTTTATATTTTCCATTAATGATCACAAACGTGATGGCTCACGAGAAATCTCATCCTACATTTGCGTATGACCTCGTGTCCCTTATATGAGGACAGAGCTCTCTGTACGTGATATACCCTTCGCAGTTCCTTCGTGTTATCTCTTGCCTTCTGGAGATTACACTAGTGCAAAGACCGAAACCTGCAATTTCTTTTTCACTGACATCATTTCATGATTTAGAAGGGAACCATCAATAGCATTTCGTAAAGACAGCGCCGCAAGTAAAGGAAATTCATAGTCATACCGAATGGTCATGTGCAATGAAGATTACAAAGAAAATATCGTTTCCTCATACATAAATATAAATGTTGAAGTTGGGATAAAAATGTGAATCATTTTAATTATTAATTTTTTACGCCAATTACTATAAAATAGTGATTATGTAATGTTTCCTATGTTTTTATCGACTACTTTAGCCCGAAAAATACCTTTCTGCCTGCCTGTTTTAGGTAAAATAAATAAGTGTCCGTTCTTATTCTCATCAAGTTGATGAATATCATTTATCAAAATGTTAATTTTTGAGACGTTTTGAGGTTGTTTAATGTTTCTTTATAATCATCATATTCCTTTACGGATTACGCATTTTGCCTGTTCTAGTCTCTTTCCATCTCATTCTTGGCCTTCCAATGTTTCTCTTTTCTCTTAACCTATACTTCAGAGCTTGCACTGGAAGTCTGTCTTGCAACATATTTCCAACATGGCTCACCCATTGCAATCTGTACCACTTATTTTTTAATGTACTGTTTCTTTGCGCCCTAGTTACTCTCTTATTTTCTCCCTTTTCATTTTGTCACGTAATGTACAGCCCTTTACGTCTCTCAAAAATCTCAATTCCGCTGATTCAATCCTCCTAAAATCTTCTTGTTTTTGAATCCGGGTTTCACATCCATATAGAAGAACTGGGAGGGCCATAACATAAAATTTTAACTTGGTTTCTTTTTTTCTTTCTTTTTAAAAGTTCCATGTATATTTCCAAATATTACTTGTAATTTAGGATCTTGATGGTGAACTCCCTATCTCTTCCATGTGTTATTTTACACCCTAGGTAGTTGAAAAGCGTCACTTGTTCTGAAACCATATTTTGAAGTATAATCTTTGACCTTATTAATTATTTTCCTTTAAAAGCCATTATTTTTTTAACTGATACTATCAGATTGTACTGCATAAAAATTTTCTCCAGATTGTAAGTAGGTCTTTGGAAATCATCTTCCTTTTCCTGCAGAATCATCTGGTCGTCAGCATATAACAGAGTATTTAAAATGTATTTTTGATCAGGTGAACTTCCGAGGGCGCCATGTTCTTACACATTTTAATTATATATCCCAAATATATGTTTACGTGTGTTGGCGAAAGACTGTTTATATAAAGACTTTTTTTTATATAAATGAAAAGTAAATGCGACTAAACACATTTAAAATATAGAGTTGTGAATGGCTGGGCTCTGGTCTCTGGTCAGTATCGGTTGGGGCGTATAGAATTACAGAAACGTAAGACTACCTAGAATTGCCATTGAAGCCCTGAACCAAATAATTAGCTCTTGACTCAGTTTAAACTTGATTATACGTTCAAGATCGTGAGTAAATTTACTATTGTAACTCAATCAATCAGGAGAATAAACTTGTAATGCAATTAGGTTAATCTTCGCAAGTCAAGGTATAATGCATCTCCTTCATTACAAAAAATCTACTTCATTACACTAGAAATGATCAAAAACATTACACCCGTCAAAACTATTTCATTACAAAACGTATTACATTTGTTTTTTAAACTAAAAGGCTGTTGTATCTTTATAACATAGTAGTTTATTAAAGCACACTACACTACACAACACTATACTAATACTACAAATGTTTCCGAAATGAATTCTGAATATTCAGTTTTCGAATAAAGAGGATGGATCTTTTTACCCACGGCCAAAATACGCTGTAATAACTTACGTTACAACACACATGTGATAAATTGCCTCACATCTTGAACAAAATGCGTATCAGAAACTGTATTTTATTCTCATAATTATAAGCTTCCTCACTAACAGGTCATTTTCCATTATAGGTGTTGTGGTGTGATATCTTTGGCATTTTTCATAAAATAACTAAAGACGTCATTGCCAACAATACAACATTTTCCATTACCTTATGCCCCGTGTCCCTGCTCCTATATCGGCAGACCCCAAACACTTCTCCTTTCTTCGCTGACAAATAAGACATTCACGATCATGTGAAATACCTCTTTGATCACCAACTAACTGGAAACCTCACATTCATCATAGACTTGCGCTATCCACTAAATAACTCACCAACGTTTCGTAATTTTACGTAGAACTTCTTCCCTACAAATGCATACCGCTACCCATCTCTTTAAAACTGTGATCAGACCAATGTTCTCACAGGTCCTATCTAATGTTCAGCAGCCAAATCGCACATTCAAAGACCTCAGAAATTCCAAAACCATTACCTAACGATCATTTATCAATGCACTATCCTTCATACCAAATAATCTTCATCACAAAGTTGGTATAACGGTATTAAGTCATTCAGAAATTTACAATACATATGGAGTTTGATGAGAGTAAAGTTATGGGAATTAAATCGATAATATCATTTGTATTAAACATATTTAATTAAAATGTATTCTATTAATTAGTAAGACATTTTATATTTCTTAAGGTAATGAATAGTATTGCACAAGTTGATAGTGTACAAAATTATTCAGATTAATACAAAGCGCAAATATTTGTGTCATTTAGTAAAATAAAGTACTCAGAGATTTTGCATTTTTGTTCAGCTTGACTTGTCATCTTTTCAGATGCAATTTTTCCAAACATAATTAGGTTTCTAAATCTTCAATTATTGATATAAATGTTCACTGGATTATTTATTTGCTAATAAATTGTTCCTTTTATTAGTTAAAATGATGGCTGGCCATGTGCAAGGCACAATTTAGAGAAACTATGATGGAAAGCAGCTAGAAAAGTTTTATGTTTAAATACGTGATTTATTTAAATGAATGATTTAAAAATATATTTAAATCTTCGCCTCTATATTAAGGGAAAAAAATGTTCACCACAAATTTAGTTGTTAAAACTACTTTATTCGTTTTAAATAAGCATCATGCCATAAACCACACACCATAAAATTAAAATTCCTAAATTGTAAGTAATGGAATTGAAGTGCATTTTAGGCCCGTACATTCCAACTGCACAGCGATGGTTGATGACAGAATTAACATATTCAGTTCGATTTTGCTGCGGTTATAAGCATTGCCCAGAAAATGCTTTTAGCGACGTGAGCGTTGCGTGTTAAAAGAACAATTTCATAAAACAAGTCGATGTTATATGAAAATTTAATTCATTTGCACTGAAAATATTCGTTTGGAACTTAATGTTACGGTGACATTCATCCGTTTCCAGAATTGGCGAAGTTACAAATTTGCCTTTTACAAAACCAATATCAGACCAAAACTGAACAAAAGAGATTTTTAAAACAGCCAGAAATGCACCGATTTATCGAGCAGGCTATTTTGGTGGTACCAACGATTAGCATACTCAACAGTGAATACATACATCATTGGGTGGTACGCGCCTGTACTATTCTCTTCATCCGCGTAGATAATAGAGAAGTATGCCATTGATGGAGTTACTTAATTTGTTGAATTGGCATGTTACTTGAAAAACATTGTTCTAGAAATCGGATTTGAGATTTGTTGTTTTGAGTATGCGATTTGAGTATGAGAATTGCTTGAATTTTATGGTTTCAATAGACGGAAGTTAAAATTATTAAATAAACACCAAGAGAGCTTTGTTTTGATTACCTCTCGCTTAGGGTGTACTACTGTTCCTTAACTTGAAAAAATTCTGTCATTTTCTAATAATGATTTAAAAAATTATAATTTCAACGAATAGGTTAGTTCACTCTTTTTTTTTCTTTCAAAATACTAATATCTTTAACATATTAAGTAATATTTGTTTACAAAATAGACTAGTTGATTTTTTAGTATAAAAATGGGGGATTTGAGGGGTGATAGCTCCCCAATAATAAAAGTTTAAATAGTACGTGTTTGTGAAAAAGAATTTAATTTAAATATTTATACTCATTGCATTAAGATTAGCAACATTCGTAGTTATTTTTAATTTCTTATTATTTTTTAAGCTTGGGTTCATAAAAATTAAAACTATATATATTTTTAGAAATACGCAAATTTCAGGAATAAGCATATAAGGATGTTGTATGTAATTAGTGCAGAGACACTACACTAATTTTAAGTATAAAAACAGAAGTGGTAATACTATTAAAATTTTATAACTTCAAATAATATGTTAGTTAATGTTTTAACTATTAAAACGTATTTTAATAATAAAAACACAAATAGACGAATTAATGTTTAAGTATTAAAATGGGGGGTTGGGAGAGCGATAGACTCTTCATAATAAACGTTTAAGTAGCATGTGTTTGTGAAATAGCTTTTTAAAATATATATTTACGGTGTTAACGTTATGGACTTTACTATCTCGATTAGTTTTTTAGTGATAAAATGGGGGGTTTGGGGAATAGCATCCAGCAATAAAAAATTTAAGTAGCATATGTTTATGACCAGAATCGACTAGTAGGTATATAGAAGGATTCAATTCATGAAATCGATTCCTCTCTAATGAAATAAACCAGCGATTCAAAGGAACCGTACCACCGTAAACTGAAGGTTTATCAAAAAAGTTTAAAAGAAAAAAGGGGGCGGTGGTGGCGGAGGGGCCCAGAAATACAGGTGCCCCCCTCTTGTTTCAGGCTGAGCCCTCCTACGACTGTGTCGGCCTAGTCTGGTTGCTGCGTCGTTGCCCGAATCCCCCGCGCCGCGCTGTGGCTCGTCCTGGCTGCGGCCTCGCCCGGAGCCGCGACCACTAGCGGTGGCCACAAAGGATTTTTGTGTCGCGTACAAATGGGTGCATTAGCGACCGCGGATTCGCGCCGGCCCTTTCAAGGGCCGCCCTGGTGCTCTTCGATCCGGAGGGCGGGCGGGGCGGCCCCGAGGACGCACCCGAGCCCCGAACACCGGCGCGGGTGGCGGTGGGTTTAGTGCCGGCGAAAGAGCTTTCGCTTCCGGCGTCGTGAATCTTCTATGAAGGACGCATTTAAAAAATGGAACGTTATTTTACCTACGGGGATTGCTCGAGCTGGGGTAGGGGAGGACGCCGTTACACGGCGAACGGTAGATTGTGTGCGGAGAGCGGGTGTGTGTGATCTTTTGGGAGTTGAGGGTTGCTATTCAATTATGAAGATAGCGCAACTTGACACATACACTCGTACATTTAAAACTGTAATTTCTAATTAAATAGCAGAGAAATATATCTTTCTTTGCTTGACTCGTGACTGTGAAATACAAAACTTTCCGTTTTTGAATACACTATGTGAGTTTAATTTAGTAGCACAGATTTTCTAGAGAAATGTCACTCCTGTGAAAAAATAACAAGCAAGTGTGACGGTAAAGGAGTTCAGACATTGGAACAGTTTGAATTGAGTATGAAGATCTGAAATGAAGGATGCATTTTAAACAAAATTATAATTGTGTCTGAGATATTTCTGGTTCTAAATATAAAAAAAATATTTTCTCTGTCTTCTACATAGTATTCCAAAATATTTTATTTTTCTAAATTATTATAATTATTTTATAATTTTAAAATAATGCAGTTCATAGCAGAAACTATTTTTCTTGGATTAATTCTTCAAATTTTGTTCTTCATAATTTTCTGTATTAGTAATTTTTATTTGGTTTTGATTCAGTTTTTCCTTCAATAGATAAATGATCGTGCCTATCAGCAATTTATTACCGCAATTTCCTGCTATCGTCAGGTTGATTAAAATCCGTTGACAGTATGGCTTATTTTGCAACATACTATGTAAAGGCTTGTTTAAACTATCACTACACCATTTTATAACCTAATTGATGACTGATAATGTAAAGCAAGCCGATAACGCAAAATAATGAAGTGTCATGTAAAATGAAGTATTATGTATATTGAAATATTACATTGAGTATTATATATTCTATTTGAGGTTCAGTTGAAAGTTCTGCACGTAATTTCATTACGTCTTGGACGTCAATTAGTGAAAATTATGTAAATTGTATTGTAGAATGGAACACAAAAAATATACCTACTACCTTTTTGAAAAGTTAGTAAAATCTAAATTGAAATTAATGTTCAATTACTACGTTCATAATACTGAGTTTAAGAACGTCTTCAATGACTACATTAAATTTGGTATCTACAACTTTCTCCTCCCCCCAATATCTTATTCAGTAGCAAGGTAATGCACAAACTATCTGCAAAAAAGTCTTTTTTTTCAGTAAGAGCTGTAATGGAAACAATGAGTTATGGTGTGAGATGCAACTTTATAAACGTAATTTTATATATTGCGTAAATGAGTACAATAAAAAATAACAATACAATTCTGTACCTCTAAGATTTGGTTTTCACTATAAGAGCATATTTCCGTGCAAGATCTCTTAAATTGTTTTTCTCACTATCTTTTATCAGTGCGGGTTTGTCTTCCATACGGTACCGTAATCGTTTGTGAGAGCTACTTCACAATCCATGCAAATCGACTGCTGGGTGGCCGCCCCCGAAAGAATCGCCAGTTCGCGACAAAAAAAGCAAAGTTGCCGCCTTTTTTCTCACTTCGTCGTCTCGAGCGCACTCCACCAACTTTACCTCTGCGAAATCCAATCTAAAGTCCAATTAAAACCTGATATTGCTGGCACGGACCGCCACTCACCACCGTGGACACGTGGTGAAGAGGCGACTGCAATCTCAGACACGAACGGAAGCAGAGGCGAAAGAATGACAAAGATAAAGAAGGTTCTATGGAATGAAGAGAAGTGTTGAGCCATCAAAAAGAGAGCAAGCGCGATAGAGTAGCCTACGTGTTCAGACAGAGTGGAAAGCAGGGAAAATAGGCAAGAGAAAGTGATGATATCTTACAGCAAAGCTGCGTTGCTGATTCGGGGAAGCTAAAAGCAGATCACTTGCTTAGATGTTAGGGCGCTGTTGGCCAACTGTTGTAATGTATTCATCGTTTTTGATATGAACAATATTGTGTTTTGAATAACTATTGGATATTTATCAGAGAAAGGATGATTCTTATTCTTTTACGATTGTTTATCGAACAATCATCTTATTCACATCAGTCTTATTTATTCCAAATTCACATACAAGTTTTAGTTGCTTGAGGTAGTTTAATATGAAAACGAACCTTAGATTCAACGACGTTTTGTATTAACATGATGTCTTCGTAAATGGGACTATTCGTACGTGACGTCTATTGCATTAGTTCGTGCGTCTTTCTTCCTTTCTAATTTTTTTCAAGAATGGTTTTGCTGAACGCCACCTCTTTAAACACCATTTACCGGAAACGTCATTGGCCCCTTAATTACTTCTATCGGATTATCAAAACCATTTCTGCGATCACTAGTTTTTTGTCTTCCTGTCCATGCTTTAATGGCAAAGTAATTGTTCATCACTGTTTCATGCACATGTGTATTCAAATATTAAAGATATTTGAGTCTTTTACTAGTGGTGATATGAATAGATACAATTGGTTATGACAAAGTGAAATCAAGGTTAAAATGGATAAATAATGAACTACTACGCACAAATAAAAAAACAATGATTAAGTTTAGTATTTGTTTGCTCGCGAATAGACCGACTAGAACCGCGCATGCATGCACCCTGCATTTACCGTGGCTCAGTATCATCATCACGGTGGCAGGTGCATGTACCTTTAAATGCGAACCTGAATTTAACTGAATCCGATTTTTATCCCCCAAGGTTGTTAGCCCTGGGGGTATGGAAGATGAAATGATAGTGAGGGGTGAAAGGATGACACACTCATGCATACACAAATACACCCACACCCGAGGCGGGACTCTAACCCTCGATCTTCTGGTCAAAAACCATTACGACACTAATACTTTAGCGATCTAGGCCATCTGATCGGCTTAAGTTTAGTATTGATATTAAGTTTATTATTTAGTTTAGGAATTACTATTATATTATTAATTAAGATAGTTTTTACTCGATGGAAATGTGTTTTCAAACATTTATAGAAAATATAAAAAAATACGTTTTTCTATAAATGTTCTTCTAAGCTCGTGCTAGAAATAAGTAAACAATTAAAGCAAATAGAAATGTAGGGTTTACAACTCGAGCATACTTCGTATATCAATCAAAAACTTCGAGGAACTTGTTTTCCAGCTTTCTATCCCACTCGTAGGTATTACAAGAACACTCAAATCCGTGGGGAAAAGCCACATGACAAACAAGAGCTCCCACAAAAATTCCGCTAATCTTATTCGAAAAACTTTGTGAAAAGAAGTGCTTCGCAGGAAGTTTTCAGCACTTCCTCAGCGCGATAACTTTTAACTAACCAAATAAAGGCCGCATTCCGAGTTGCGCGCATTAGGAGGTAATTGCCGCTGCCAGCGAAATGTCTTCATTCGCTGCGCGTGTGCGAGCAAGCGACGTGCGCACGCGTGCGTTAAAGCTCCGGCGGAAGGGAAAGCAGAGCTAAATGAGCTCTAAGCGAGGGAGTGTTTTGCTCCTGTTCGCTCCTTTAGGGTCACTAGTATCCCAGATATCTTTGCCGCGTCCGAAGATACTGTCGACTATGGTTATAGTTGACTTCTCGGGGCTAACTTTTTGGATTCACGATGTCAGAGGTTTTCTCTGATAGTCGCAAAATATTGTAGTTATTAAACTTCGGTTGTTGTTAAAATGTCAGAGTTGCAGTAAAATTAATACCAATCAGCCTGAGTTTAAAATTTCAATGTCTTCGTGCTTCCTCGCGCTATTCTACATTATTCACACACTCTAAATGTTGACGTGCAGACTTAACGGACTTCAATATCTTTTACGCTGGGAGATTATTCATATTTTCATCATCTTCGTTATGAAACTCATTTCTTTCTGTTCTGGAAAACACGTTTCCTGCATGCACGATGTTGTTTCCATATCATATTTCATTGTTTTGTAACTTGTAATCCTCGTGGACGAAGTCTTCGGGCTGGTCCGGACTATTAGTAATGAACATAACACATAACATACAAAAGGATCAATTCCCTTTGTAACTTCTTCAGTCCCCTTTATTCACCATCACTATTACAAAAACAACAAACAAGATTGTGTAGCTGTAAACTCTTAGTGTTATGTGAAGGAAGTATTTACTAGGTGAACAATAACCAATGTTGAAAGTTCATGATCATCCGATATTCTTGTTCTTATTTGATATGTTTGCGGATCGGGACTAATGACTTCA
This sequence comes from Gryllus bimaculatus, assembly GCA_017312745.1. Lineage (NCBI taxonomy): Eukaryota > Metazoa > Arthropoda > Insecta > Orthoptera > Gryllidae > Gryllus > Gryllus bimaculatus. Next base: position 13,100,900 of record BOPP01000003.1, read on the forward strand.
CTTTACTGTAACGTAAAGTTCAATGTATCCAAGTCAAGACAAAATTGAAATATTGCGAGCCCAAAATAGGGTTGGGTTTTGATGACAGACTTACACAGCTTCTTGCAGATTTTGTTGCAGACTTTGTTGCAGACTTGCGCACAGACTTACGGCACAGATAGACTTGCAGAGTATTGACTAAGTTCAAGAGTAGTACAACGGAGTCATATTACTATGTTCAATATAGTGTAAAACACTTAGTGAAAAACTTCAGTTTAAACAGTCCTCAATGATTATGACAAATGGTCCAAATTGAAGGTGAAGCTGTTCGGAAACGGGTGGCCAAAAAAACAACAACCTTGGTCTCATTAAACGCAGAATGTATTTCTCGATAACATTTTTGGTGGACTTTATTGAATGATGGGTTAGTTTAGATGATATTACTAAAAAGCAGAAGTTAAAACGAACATTTTTTTATACGAATACATAAAATTTGTGTAACTTGAATGAGCATTATTATGGGAACTGATGGTCAAAAATATGCATTTGGTCTCACTCAATGAAAAATGTAATACCCCTAAAATTTTTGATTGGGACAGGTTTTTGATATTGTCAGTCCTTTACGTGATATAACAGTAAAAACGCAAATTTACCCCTTTGGGTAATGCAAATTTACTCCCCTCCATTCGACTTAAGCACAAACACTCTATGGGGACCTAGAATAGTCACACTGGGCCACAAATTAATCCATTTAAACAAAAAAACCTTTTTCAGCAATTATTTTCGATTCGTCTATGTTTTTGATTTTATTCTACTGGACTACCAGTATAAGAGTAACGCTGACTGCCGATCACGAATGAGAACCGTTGTTTGCGAGATGGTTTTCCACAACGCTCTTTTTAAAATAATTGTAAATCATTTATTATTATTATTATTATTATTATTATTATTATTATTAAGAAGAAGAAGAAGAACAACAACAACAACAAGCTGTAGTATAATCGGGTAAACCTTTCCATTATCTATTTTCTTGAAACTGACATGTTTTACAATAATACAAGCTACGTTAGCTTTAATTAAGTGAAACCGAGACGCAAATGTTTATCTTGAATGACTAATATTTAGAGTTGTCTGAAATTATACAGCAGTTCCCTCAGCAATTCCTCACTCGAAAAATTTAGCGCATGGACTATTACTTTTCATTGGAAACGTGAGGAAAATCTGCAACTCTACCCATTGTCCAGGCGGTTAGCAGAAACACAACTCTGCCGCCGCCGCCGCCCGTGGGCAACTGTTTCATTAGCGCTTGTCACAGTTGTTTGCGCCGCCACGCCCCTCGCCCTCTCTTCGTCCGCCCTCACCCCACCCCACCCCTCCTTGCCCACGTGGTAATCCCGTGGGGAGCCCGCGTCGCAAGCGCGTCTCCACGCACGAATTTGCAGGCGGAGCTGCTGCGAGTGCTTCGCGGCAAGCGGGTGGGCGGTGCTTTAAATGAAGCGTTCGCTTCGACAGACGTAGCGTTAGAGTATGGGTAAACGGAGATTTTGTATTTTTGATTTTTCATGGAGTATCTGAGACGGCGTAGTGATTTTGGAATAATCTCGCTTTTTTGGCCAATATTGATAGGAAATATGACAGGTTTAGTGTTAATATCTATCACAGACGAAATTTAGGAAAAAACGCCAAATGGAATGAGGTTTTCTACACGTTGTTTCGTCAGTAGCTTACGTAAAAATAAATTAAGAGCAGAGTGTAAGTATAATGCTAAAAAGCAATGCTCGTTCTGTGATAACTTGCCAGGATACAATATTTTACAGAAACCGAATGTTTATTTCTTTAAATTGATGTAAGAAGTCGAAACAATTTCACATACAATTTTAAGCATTGTAATTTAACCTTCATATCATCAGATACAGCGTTCAATTTCTTAAAGCCCAGCGCTTAGAAAGCTGATATCTGAAAGTTAAATGAACTCTTGACTGTCTGCAACTCATTCATTGTCAACAAAAAAGGAACAACATTTCTCAGTTACTACTCAAGAGTTTCGATTTCTATTTATAATATTTACGACAATTTTCTGCACACTTTTTTTACTTTCTTTGATAATTTATAATTCCCAAATCTTGTTTCACAGTTGATTTGTATAATGTTTGTTCATACTTGATAAATGTTTTTTGTTTTTATAAATATTTTGATGTAGAGAGTATCTCTCCATTTACTGTACTTTTCATAAATCATTTAACCAGTTCACCAAATATGTTTTTAAATATTTGTAGTATATCAAGTGTGCATATTCTAGATATTAAAATAAACCGAGACTCAAAAATGTGCAAAAATATTGAAGAGATATACTAATCGAGTGTAGTAGTTTTTATGATAGGCTTCAATCTTTATTCTTCTAGTGTGAATTTGAGAATCATGTCACTTTCTTCCCGGTAAGACAATACAAAAACGAACCAACATATTTCTCAGTGATTCTCGTTGCTCGTTGATGGAAACCCTTAGAGATATCGGAGACAAATCACTTATTCCGTCCGGAGATCGTTCTTCCCGGACCTGCGTGCTGCCAGGCATTCGGGAAGAGCGCGGTCGAGTGATGTACTGGGGGGCCAAGGGCCCGGCCCATATGTCACGAGGCGCGCGCGCTCGCCCTCCGCCTTCCAGGGCTCTCCTCAGGCCTAGAAAAACATCCCTCGCCATTATGCACGCGATTTTCGCGGACATCTTGCGAGCGAAATTGCTTGATAATTATCAAGATATTTATCTTTAAACGAGATGTTACGTAAACGTATAAAATACAATGTAATTTAAATTTTTCATTAGGAGGTTATTTTGTCAAAGTCGATTTGTTTTACGTGCTTTACCCCGAAACCTTAATTAAAATGCTCGAAACCAAGGTGAGAGCTGAAAATAGTTATTTATGTATCAAGACTGAGAACAAAATGTTTTCTGGGGAACGGGAACACCACGTGGACACATCGAAACAGAAGCCTAAAGGGTGAAAAAGAAAGTTCAAAACCCGTTACTAAAACAAAACAACGTTTTGTACAATCAAATCTCAGTATTAGGAGTTGTAGATTAAGGAAAATGCTTTATTGTTTATTATTTTATAACTTGTATGAAAATGGGTTTCATATATTACAGATGTTGTTTCTAAGATCGACTCGTCAATGTAGTCCCTTTTCAATAATTATGTAACGTTAGGCAACATTAAAGCTAAATTGTATACCGACAAACAGAAGAATTATCAAAGAAAACATAATAGTATTCAATGAAGTAAAGATATGTGTATTTTACATTAATATTTCTAAATAAACTAGCTTTCGTCGTAAGTGTTGCTAAATCCAGTGACCTCTCCAGATATATTCAAGGAGAACTCTGAAAATAAATAGCGTTTTAATTATTGGTTCACAAATGTTCATAAATTTTTTCTGGATACGTAAAATTTAGTTTTGTTGCAACGATATTTTCTTTTTGATCGAATTCCGTACTTTTAAAATTCATTTTAATAACTGTTTGTTTCAAATTATTTTGTCCCGCGGATTAAATAATACGTTTCCCCTATTTTCTATTGAATGAATTTGAGGTTCGTATTTCTATAATCAAATTTCATTTTTATTTTATGAATATTCTATGTTCTTCGTAAAAAGAGGATGTTTTGGGAACACGCAATACTACAGTACGGCACGTAGTGAAAAGTCTGATTTGCATTCTTGGCATGCAAGAGTGGAGTAAAACAGACTGTTGCGAGATAGGACCTTCATTCACTTTTCTCTTTGTTTATACGTTTCTGGAATCACACGCTATGAAACTTCGTTGCTGGATAACTCATTACCAGTTGTCACTGAATTTCAATGTGCACAATTTACATTCAACAACAGCTGCGATTCTTTCTTTCTCTAGTTCATTAGCGTAAATTCCGAAATTCTGTCACTGTGAAAAATTCACAGTAGCAGGGTGACGTATGAGAAACGTTTCTATCATAATAATCTGTATTCCGTGACTGTTTGTAGGTACGACTATCTCACGTATTTAACCAAAAGTAGATATTCAAAATTGTAAACTAAAACTGAACATAGATTTCCTAGTATTATTTGTAACGGTAACACGAAATTATACTTTGTAAGTGTAAATGATAAACAACTAATATTTTATTCATCTCTTGCAGAACTATCTTCACCAAATTATTTGAAATAGCATATAGTCACTCTCCTTAAATGTTCTTAAACACATTTCATAAAAAATTGACCTTACAGCTACATATAAAGTTGACAGTCAGTTTATCGTGGGTGAAGTAGCACAGTAAGGTCTTACATTCTATTATTATTATTATTATTATTATTATTATTATTATTATTATTATTATTATTATTATTAATTGTGTATATTAAATAAATGTGTATAATAATAATAATTTATAATATTACTGTGTAGCGATTATTTTTACAGTTTCTATTGACCGTCTTCTCGCACTCTATTTACCAGAGATTTTTATTCTTCCATTCCTCATTCGTCGAACGATGACGGCCTTCGTAAGATTTCTTCCGGCCTTTCTCATTTCTACTATTCGGAAGAGATCCTTCAAAGACTACCTTTTGGTATTCTGTCAGCATGCCATTCTCATTATTGGACATACATTTGGAGTTGTTTGATTTTCTCAATTTACTATCATTCCCATATTACAAGGACTTACATTTCTGACAGTGAAATCAACTGAGTATGATAAAATTCTTCGAGAATGAGGCAAAAAACGTGATAACACTAGGTGCATTAACTTAAATTCACTGCCATAAATATAGTTTTTAGTTTAAATGCTGAGTTTTAGGAACAACTTAAACAAATACGACAGGAGTGAGCAAAGAACGAACCTCTGGGTTTGTGTCATTTATATACCGAAAGTGAACTACAGATACTGTTACTACATTGAAACATCTCGTCGGTATTGATTCTTGCCAGTTTTAAAACTAGAAAACCCGGCTTACTTTTCCCTCTGTAACGCCTAAGAGTGACATTTCGACTCTGAGCTTTCAATGATATTCGTTGAGAAGTGTTGTTGCCAAAATGACAAACTATATCACTAAATATCTCTTTATAATACTGTAATCAGCACAAGAATTATACTCGACATATTTTATGCATTTTAAACATTTCTTTCCATTACGTTTCTGCGGTATGCAAGTGAAAGGAAAATCTTGACCGGTATGCTGAGATAAACAAAAAAAAAAGAATGTAAAAATTAAATTAAATGAATTAAAAATTAAATTTGTATGTATAAAAAGTATTGTAAAAAATTAAAAATAGTTTAAATATTTGATTTTAAATTACACCTTTTTTATATGAAACAAAAGTTACTTTAACTGCATATCCTATACTCTATTGAAGTTGTAGGCTTCTGCAGCCAGGGTCTTGTGGGGAAGACCACGATAGTCGAAACGTGCCATCACAGCCTTCGACACAATTGCCCGAGGCAAGGGCACTTCCATACAGTACTGTTTCCCCATTCTTTATTAACTTTATTTGATATATTTCTTTTGCATAGTTTTGTTTGACATTGATGATAACTTGATATGATTCATGAAGATATTCTAAAAAGATAATTCATGAGATGTTTTAACTTTTTCGAGTTTTCATGAGAGTTCTTGCTCGAGTTTTTTATGTACTCACGATATGATGTGTTACATGATATTAGACATTATAATCCATATTAAGTATCTAATGTTGAAAGCAACAAAACAGTAATGACTTATACAAACCGTGGTTTTGAAGTAGAGTACTTCGCGTATCTGCTTCTGTGTATTCCCCATTCGTCTGGAGTTTTTTCTCGTTGCCTTTCAGAATATTTTCTCAATGTTTTGACCACATGGGAAAACATAGACACAGAGTTTTACTGACTATCCACCAAATTACCCATTTGTGTGATATTATTCTGATTTTCATATTGTAAACTATGTAAATTCGTAAAGTTGTAAAGGAAAAAATATGCAAAATGCTTGTTAGCTCTATTTCTCTGACTTATGAAATAAAAATAAGTTTGCTTTGCAGAATAGGAAATACTCAATTGAAAGTAGCGAAAGAAGCAGAACATTTCAATTCATTTCAAATTGGCAAAGGTGGTTCGGGCACCGCTTGATGTCACTGCCGTGCCTGTGACCGGGAAGTCCCAGGGTTATAGTCCCGACGGTAGCAGAATTTTTAACACGATTTAGACAGATGAGTCGAATTCAGCCGCTGTTTGGAGGAGAATTCTAGCAGACGGCTGCTGTGATCAGTAGTTTTCCGTGGTTTCTCCGATTAACGCCAGGGGAATGCAGGACAAGAAACAAACGAGCCACGGACCGTATGCGATCTTTCCTTCCTCTTCCTTGTCCCATTCTCACCCCTTACTTTCATACATTTACACTCACATGCACTACACCACCACATTTGTTGGGAGCTGAGAGTTTTTCCCAGTTGGGGCGATGCCATACTGGTAGGAAATACCTCTTTGGGGAATATCCCCGCAAGCCGATGTAGGTCGGCATTGGATCTCATCTTCTAGCGGAGAAAGATCACCACTACTACCCGCGATAAAAAATCACTACACTTGAAGCACTAATTCCGAGCAGTTGACGCGTCAGGAACCGATAATTCAACCACTCAATCAGCATTCAATCAATGATGCTTTACTTTCCGTCGCGGCGATTAGGTGATGCAGGTCTGCTCTGCCTTGTGACCATGCAAATTTTGATTTCGCCTTCTAGGAATGAAAGAAGATATCATTTGGAACGAAGAGGTGATTATAATTTAGCTCAGAGTTTTTAGCATTGAGAATATTTCACAGTGTATCTACAAGACGTGACAACCGGCTTTACTTCCCCTCAAAGAACAGCGAACCAAGTATTTCTCCCAAGCTATAATATCCACGTTTTCGATTGGATTTGAAACCACAAATTTGAATATAACGATCTGATATGTTACATTACCGCAGCTCCAGATTTCCTGGAAAATCTATTGATCTGCTACCGATATATTGATTTTATCACTTCTAAAATCCTGAAAAGAAAAGGTGACATAGAAAAAAATACTGAACACTCTCTCACTATCTGCATTTCGAAATGTTCGACTATACTCGAATAGTTCGACGCTATACCCGAAAGTTCACTTCTAAACTCGAACATTTGGCTTTATCTGAATGATTCAAAAACTACTTTGTAATTCCATAGAAATTCCATCATTTGATAATAATTTTCTTTCAGACTTTGCTGTACCGTCCCAAAACAACTCGTGATTCATAAATACCCCATCCACAATTGCAATCTGTTTCCATCCATTAAATTTGGAACTTAATTCGCACATTAAGATTCTCATCTCTCAGCCGCAGAATGTTATTGTACCACAGTAGAGATGAGTACTATGCAATGAGCTACAGTCCGTCGATCTAATAGCCAGTCATACTTCATCGCTCTGCATCCTGCTAATAGGAGAGTGTGTCGTATATTAATGTGGTGCATGTGATACGAGAGATCCATCGAAGCATTAGAGAGAGGCCAAATGCATAAACATTATTGTAAACCATGGGACAGGCGACAGTAGTGGATTTACTGAATGTACATCTCGAACATGCTATTCAATTTTAACATGTCTCATTTGCATGTATGGTAACCATTTCATCACATATGATATTAAATCTCGGTTTTGTTTCAGTGATAAAATAATTTACTACAGTATTCTACTGCATCATTTTCTTGTGAAATACTATTGTTTAGGGTATTATACTATAATTTATCCTACTATGATTTATAAATTCGTATGGAACATTCTTTTAAAACAACAAAAGTATCATTTCTGCACCATGACCTGCAGCAATATCTCTGCAGCATGTAGAATATGACAGGTAGAAGCAGTGCCATATTAGGTAGAATAAGTTCGACTCTATTTAATGTCGGAAATATAGTCTTCAATGAATATATATATATATATATATATATATATATATATATATATATATATATAAACGTTCTTCGTTTCAATATATACACGACTAGAATAAAGATACTTCATTTACCTTGATCGAAAGCAGAGCTTCGATACTAGCTTGGATTGATCTAAAAATATCCTCTCCTCCCACCATAACTGAATTTCTAAGCACATAACACACCACTCAGATAATTGCAGAAAATTAAGTTGGTTAAATAAGAATACAATATCACCAAATTCATGTTCACTCAATTCTGATTCTATATTCATCCACACTTGGAACAAGTAGGTTCCTTTCCTGAGATCTGAAATCCAACAGCTCCTTCTTAAGCCCAGATCTCGTATTTAGTCATGACGAACCCTTACCCTGGGTCTAAGAGTTTGTCAGTATCACCTCGAACATACTGATACGGTAGTCATGCTACATAATGTGTGTAAGAATGAGAAAATGACCTCAAAAGACGGTACATTTGGGTATTAAATGGATTTCATTTTCGGTTTGTAAATGTTCAATTATCGATACAAGAAACGATGTAGCCAATAGCAGCATATGCAACTTGACTACTTATATAGTATCTTTAATTGTATACTAGAAACCTAAAGAGAAACGTTATAAACCGAGAAAAATAACTGAAGTTGTAACAGGGTGATCCCAATCACGGCTGAAACTAAGTAGCATAAAGATAGTTACGTAATCATTCGAAAAACAGCGATATTGCAGAAGATAAATTCATATTTATCCGATATCGATTAAGTGAATAATATTTGTTCGTAGGTGTAGTAAATTACTTATTCTAATACATTTTTTTAGTAAGAATTCATCTTCTGTGGGTCCTTGATTCCGATTTGTGTGCCCTTCTGCCACCAAGCAGGACTTTCACCAAAATTGACATTTCGCGAACGATCTGACTGATGTCGTAAATCCTTGAATTCAAAAATAATATTTTATTTTTTACCGGAAGCCTCAAGTACAAAAAATTTATTTCTCAAAAATGGTTCAAAATGTTAAAAAAAATTTTAACGAATATTGTAGAATTTAAATTTATTTTGGCATCTTCCTACAACCATTATATTGATTATAAATATTTTTTACCTCAATTCAAGTTGTTCTTCAAAATTAAATCTTTAAAATCAGATCATGTACAATTTTTTGAACACATGAGTAGTTTTCGTGTAATTTTGCTTGTAATAAAGGCAATTTTAAAAACAAGATTTTCTAAAAAACCACTGCAATTTTTTCTTTAGTGTTTTAATCAAATGGTGTAAAGTACGCATGAAAAAATGCGCAATTTGCATTCAAATGCCTGAATTTTCGAAAATTGCGAATTATACAAATAATCCTAGAAAGAATGTGCTGTTGAAGCCCTAGATTAGTATTAAAATTTAAAAACATACATCTTGATACTACTGGGCGGGTGTTTTCGAAACTGTAATGTCAACAAAATGTAAATATTATTAACAAATGCTGCTTACGTATTACTTTTAATTAAAAAAGTTCCTCCATCTCAGTAATAAAGAGAGAGTTTTATCTTTTTATAGTAGCCATTCTTCCATGTTTATTATTGAGATTTTTTCAAGTACAGTTGTTGAAACTATTAGTAGTTTTTACATAATTTTTATTCGTATCCATTTTTCTCAAAAAACTCTTTAGTAACATTTTCTGAAACGAGTTTCACTTTTATGTTAATTCTATATTTAATGGTATTGTGAAAACAGAGCTCAATGCACGAATCACATGAAATCATCGCCAATTTCATTACAAAAATTGCTATAACACCAAATCCATTATTACCATTATAACTGAACACCGTCATTATTACCCCTACCGTTACCACAGTAGTGATCATCACCAACATAAACAGCATCCCCATCATTATCACCACGATCACTGCGACTGTTCGCCTTAGCCACCACTACCGCAATGTCACCTTGTCTTCTCACTGCCCGCCCGCTCGAAACCCAC
>BOPP01000003.1:13110822-13149405 GCA_017312745.1 Gryllus bimaculatus
GTTGTAATGTATTCAGCGTTTTTGAATATGAAACATATTGTGTTTTTGATAACTATTGAATATTTATCGAGAAAGGATGATTCTTATTCTTTACGATTGTTTTATGCGAACAATCATCTTATTCACATCAGTCTTATTTATTCCAAATTCACATACAAGTTTTAGTTGCTTGAGGTGTAGTTGTGTATATTATGAAACAAGTGTGGATAAGGGAGTGCGGTAGAAGATAGGTAAAGACCGTATTGAGATTATTCTGAACGGACGTAGGATTTGTTTTAGGGACACTCGATTGTTCTTCGTAAATAGAGGACTGATCGTGGCGCTGACTGTTCACTCTCGCACGCGGTTAGGTTGGATGGCAGTAGGCTGGTCTTTCTCTTCTAAATTTTTTTCAAGAATGGGTTTTGGTGAACGCGCCACCTCCTTTAAACACCATTTACCGGGAAACGTCATTGGCCCCTTAATTACTTCTATCGGATTATAAAACCCTTTCTGGCGATCACTATTTTTTTGTCTTCCTGCCCATAGCTTTATAGCATAAGTAATTGTTCATCACTGTTTCATGCACATGTGTATTAATATTAAAGGATATTTGAGTCTTTTACTAGTGTGAATAATGACTAGATACAATTGGTTTGACAAAGTGAAATCAAGGTTAAAATGGATCAATAATGAACTACACTACGCACAAATAAAAACAATGATAAGTTTAGTAATTTGTTGCCTCGCGAAATAGACCGACTAGAACCCGCGCATGCATGCACCCTGCATTTACCGTGGCTCAGTATCATCATCTAACGGTGGCAGGTGCATGTACCCTTTAAAAATGCGAACCTGAATTTAACTGAATCCGATTTTTATCCCCAAGGTTTGTTAGCCCTGGGGGTAGGAAGATGAAATGATAGTGGAGGGGGTGAAAGGTGCACACACTCATGCATTACACAACATACACCCACACCCGAGGCCGGGACTCTCACCGCTGATCTTCTGGTCAAAAAACCATTAACGAACGCACTACTACTTTAGCGATCTAGGCCATCTGATCGGCTTAAGTTTAGTATGATATTAGTTTATTATTTAGTTAGGAATTACTATATATTATTAATTAAAGATAGTTTTTTACTCGATGGAATGTGTTTTCAAACATTTTATGGAAATATAAAAAATAACGTTTTTTCTATAAATGTTCTTCTAAGCTCGTCTAGAAATAAGTAAAACAATTAAACCAATAGAAATGTAGGGTTTACAACCTCGAGCATACGTTCTGTATATCAATCAAACTTCGAGGGAACTTGTTTTTCCAGCTTCTATCCCACTCGTAGGTATTAAAAGAAACCTCAATCCGTGGGGAAAAGCACATGACAAACAAGAGCTCCGCACAAAAATTCCGCGCTAATCTTATTCGAAAAACTTTGTGAAAAGAGTGCTTCGCAGGTAAGTTTTCAGCATTCCTCAAGCGCGATTAAACTTTTAACTAACCAAATAAAAGGCCGCATCCGAGTTGCGCGCATTTTAGGGAGGTAATTGCGCTGCCAGCGAATGTCTTCATTCGCTGCGCGGTGCGAGCAAGCGACGTGCGCACGCGCGTGCGTTAAAGCTCCGGCGAAGGGAAGCAGAGCTAAATGAGCTTCTAAGCGAGGGAGTGTTTTTGCTCCTGTTCGCTCCTTTAGGGTCACTAGTATCCGCAGATATCTTTGCGCGTCCGAAGATACTGTCGACCTTATGGTTATAGTTGACTTCTCGGGGCTAACTTTTGGATTCACAGATGTTCACGATGGTTTTCTCTGAATAGTCGCAAAATATTGTAGTTATTAAACTTCGGTTTGTTGTTAAAGATGTCAGAGTTTGGCAGTAAAATTAATACCAATCCAGCCTGAGTTTAAAAATTTCACATGTCTTCGTGCTTCCTCGGGCGCTATTCTACACATATTCACACACTCTAAATGTTGACGTGCAGACTTAACGGACTTCAATATCTTTTACGCTGGAGATTATTCATATTTTATCATCTTCGTTATGAAACTCATTTCTTTCTGTTCTGGAAAACACGTTTTCCTGCATTGCACGATGTTGTTTCCATATCATATTTCATTGTTTTGTAACTTGTAAATCGCTCGTGGACGAAAGTCTTCGGGCTGGTCCGGACTATTGTAATGGAAGCACACTACACATACATCAAAAGGTCAATTCCCTTTGTAACTTCTTCCAGTCCCCTTTATTCACCAATCACTATTACAAAACAACAAACAAGCTTGTGTAGCTGTAAACTCTTAGTGGTTATGTGAAGGAAGTATTTACTAGGTGAACAATAACCAATGTTGAAAGTTCATGATCATCCGATATTCTTTGTTCTTATTTGATATGTTTGCGGATCGGGACTAAATGACTTCCTTTAACTGTAACGTAAAGTTCAATGTATCCAAAGTCAAGACAAAATTGAAATATTTGCGAGCCCAAAATAGGGTTGGGTTTTGAATGACAGACTTACACAGCTTCTTGCAAGATTTTTGTTGCAGACTTGTTGCAGACTTGCGCACAGACTTACGGCACAGATAGACTTGCAGAGTACTGACTAAGTTCAGAAGTAGTAGCACCGGAAGTCATATTATATGTTCATATAAGTGGTAAAACACTTAGTGAAAAACTTCAGTTTTAAAACAGTCCCCTCATGATTATGACAAATGGTCCAAATTGAAGGTGAAAGCTGTTCGGGAAACGGGTGGCCAAAAAAAAAACAAACCTTGGTCTCATAAACGCAGTAAGTATTTCTGAAACATTTTTGGTGGACTTTATTGAATGATTGGGTTAGTTTAGATGATATTCTAAAAAGCAGAAGTTAAAACGAACATTTTTTTATACCGAATACATAAAATTTGTGTAACTTTGAATGAGCATTATTATGGGAACTGATGGTCAAAATATGCATTTGGGTCCACTCAATGAAAAATGTACTACCCCTAAAATTTTTGATTGGGACTTTTTTTTGATATTGTCAGTCCTTTACGAGATATAACAGTAACAACGCATAATTTTACCCCCTTTGGGTAATGCAAAACTTTACTCGCCCTCCATTCGACTTTAAGCACAAAACCATGGGGACCTAGAATAGTCATACTGGCCACAAATTAATCCATTTAAAACAAAAAAACCTTTTTCAGCAATTAATTTTCGATTCGTCTATGTTTTTGATTTCTTCTACTGGCTACCAGTATAGAGTAACGCCTGACTGCCGATCACAGAATGAGAACCGTTTGTTTGCCGGAGATGGTTTTCGCACAACGCTCTTTTTAAAATAATTGTAAATTCATTTATTATTATTATTATTTATTATTATTATTAATATTATTATTATTATTATTATTAAGAAGGAAGAAGAGAACAACAACAACACAACACAAGAAAGCTGTAGTATAATCGGGTACTTTCCATTATCTATTTTCCTTGAAACTGACATGTTTTACAATGAATACAAGCTACGTTAGCTTTAATTAAGTGAAACCGAGACGGCTGCAAATGTTTATCTTGAATGACTAATATTTAGAGTTGTCTGAAATTATACAGCAAGTTCCCTCAGCATTCCTCATCGAAAACTTTAGCGCATGGACTATTACTTTTCATTGGAAACGTGAGGAAAATCTGGCAACTCTACCCATTGTCCAGGCGGTTTAGCAGAACACACAACTCTGGCGCCGCCGCGCCCGTGGGCAACTGTTTCATTAGCGGCTTGTCCACAGTTGTTTGCGCCGCCACCACCCCTCGCCCTCTCGTTCGTCACCGGCCCATCACCCACCCTACCCTCCTTGCCACGTGGTAATCCGTGGGGAGCCCCCGTCGCAAGCGCGTCTCCACGTCAACGAATTTGCAGGCCGGGAGCTGCTGCGAGTGCTTCGCGGCAAGCGGGTGGGCGGTGCTTTAAATGACAAGCGTTCCTTCGCGACGTAGCGTTAGAGTATGGGTAAACGGTAGATTTTGTAAATTTTGATTTTTCAATGGAGTATCTGAGAGCGGGCGTAGTGATTTTGGAATAATCTCCCGCTTTTTTTTGGCCAATATTGATAGAAATATGATCAGGTTTAGTGTTTAATATCTATCACAGACGAAATTTAGGAACAAACGGGCCAATAATGGACATGAGGTTTTCTTACACGTTGTTTCGTTAGTAGCTTACGTAACAAATAAAATTAAGAGCAGAGTGTAGTATGATGCTAAATAAGCAAATGCCTCGTTGCTATGATACTTGCCAGGATACAATATTTTAGCAGAAACCGAATGTTTGTTTTTCTTTAAATTGATGTAAGAAGTCGAAACAATTTCACATACAATTTTAAGCATTGTAATTTACCCTTCATAATCATCAGATACAGCGTTCATTTCTTAATGCCCACGCTTAGGAAAGCTGATTATCTGAAAGTTAAATGAACTCCTTGACTGTCTGCACTCATCAATTGGTTCAACAAAAAAGGAACAACATTTTCCTCAGTTTTACTACTCAGAGTTTCGATTCTATTTTATAATAATTTTACGCACAATTTTCTGCACACTTTTTTTAACTTTCTTTGATAAATTTATAATTCCAAAATCTTGTTTCACATTGATTTGTATATGTTTGTTCATACTTGATAAATGTTTTTCGTTTTTATATAATATTTTGATGGTAAGATGAGCCTCTCTCCATTTTACTGTACTTGTTCATAAATCAATTTAACCAGTTCCCCACAAATATGTTTTTAAATATTTGTAGTATATCAAAGTGTGCATATTCCTAGATATTAAAATAAAACGAGGACTCAAACATGTGCAAAAATATTGAAGAGATATACAAATCGAGTGTAGTAGTTTTTATGATAGGCCTTCATCTTTAATTTTCTAGTGTGCATTTGAGAATCATGTCACTTTTCTTCACGGTAAGACAATGGAAAAAACGAACCAACATATTTCCTCAGCGATTCTCGTTGCTCGTTGATGGAAACCCTTCGAGATATCGGAGACAAATCACTTTATTCGCCCGGAGATCGTTCTTCCGGACCTGCGGTGCTGCCAGGCATTCGAAGAGGCGGCGGCGAGTGATGTACTGGGGGGCCAAGGGCCCGGGCCCATATGTCACGAGGCGCGCGCGCTCGCCCTCCGCCTTTCCAGGGCTCTCCTCCAGGCCCTAGAAAAAACATCCCTCGGCCATTATCGCACGCGATTTTTCGCGAACATCCTGCCAGCGCGAAATTGCTTGATAACTATCAAATAATTTCTCTTTAAACGAGATGTTCGTAAACGTCTAAAATACAATGTAATTAAATTTTACATTAGGAGGTTATTTTGTCACCAGGTCGATTTGTTTTACTGGCTTTACCTCGAAACTTAATTAAAATGCTCGAAACCAAGGTGAGCGCTGGAAAATAGTTATTTATGTATCAAGACTGAAGAACAAAATGTTTTCTGGAGAAGGGATCACACGTGGGCCATCGAAACAGAAGCCTGAAGGGTGAAATAACAGAGTTCAAAAACCCGTTACAAAAAAAAACATGTTTTGTACCAAACCAAAACGTCAGTATTAAGGAGGTTGTAGATTAAGGAAAATGCTTTATTGTTTATTATTTTATAACTTATATGAAAATGAGTTACATAATTACAGATGTTTGTTTCTAAGATCGACTCGTCAATGTAGTCCCTTTTCAAATAATTATGTAAAACGTTAGGCAACATATACAGCTAAATTGAATACCGACAAACAGAAGAATTATCAAATGAAAACATAATAGTATTCAATGAAGTAAAGATATGTGTATTTTTACCATTAATATTTCTAAAATAAACTAGCTTTCGTCGTAAGTGTTGCTAAATCCAGTGACCTCTCCAGATATATTCCAGGAGAACTCTGAAAATAAATAGCGTTTTAATTATTGGTTCACACATGTTCATAAATTTTTTCTGGATACGTAAAATTTAGTTTTGTTGCAACGATATTTTCTTTTTGGATCGAATTCGCGTACTTTTAAAATTCATTTTTTAATAACTGTTTGTTTCAAATTATTTTGTCCCTGCGGATTAAATATATACGTTCCCCCTATTTCCTATTGAATGAATTTGAGGTTCGATTTCTATAATCAATTCATTTATTTTTATGATATTCTATGTTTCTTCGTAAAAAGGAGGATGTTTTGGGGAAGCAACGCAATACTAACAGTCGGCACGTAGTGAAAGTCTGATTTTCATTCTTGCATGCAAGAGTGGAGTAAAACAGACTGTTGCGAGAAATGGACCTTCAATTCACTTTCTCTTTGTTTATATGTTCTGACGCAAACACGCTATGAAACTTCGTTGCTCCGATACCTCATTACCAGTTGTCACTGAATTTCAATGTGCACAATTTACATTCACAGAACGAGCTGGCGATTCTTTCTTACTCTAGTTTTCATTAGCGTAAATTGCCGAAATTCCTGTCACTGTGAAAAATTCACAGTAGCAGGGTGAACGTATGAGAAAACCGTTTCTAATCATATAATCTGTATTCGTGACTGTTTGTAGGGTACGACTATCTCACGTATTTTAACCAAAAGTAGATATTCAAAATTGTAAACTAAAACTGAAACATAGAATTTCCTAGTATTATTTGTAACGTAACCCGAAATTATCCTTTGTAAGTGTAAATGATAAACAACTAATATTTTATTCATCTCTTGCAGAACTATCTTCACCAAATTAATTTGAAATTTAGCATATAGTCACTCTCCCTTAAATGTTCTTAAACACATTTCATAAAAAATTGGACCTTACAGCTACATATCCCATTGACAGTCAGTTTTATCGTGGGTGACGTAAGCACAGTAAGGTCTTAGCATTCTATAATTTTATTATTATTATTATTATTATTATTATTATTATTATTATTATTATTATTATTAATTGTGTATATTAAATAAATGTGTATAATAATAATAATTTATAATATTACTGTGTAGCGATTATTTTTACAGTTTCTATTGACCGTCTTCTCGCACTCTATTTACCAGAGATTTTTATTCTTCCATTCCTCATTCGTCGAACGATGACGGCCTTCGTAAGATTTCTTCCGGCCTTTCTCATTTCTACTATTCGGAAGAGATCCTTCAAAGACTACCTTTTGGTATTCTGTCAGCATGCCATTCTCATTATTGGACATACATTTGGAGTTGTTTGATTTTCTCAATTTACTATCATTCCCATATTACAAGGACTTACATTTCTGACAGTGAAATCAACTGAGTATGATAAAATTCTTCGAGAATGAGGCAAAAAACGTGATAACACTAGTTGCATTACCTTTAAATTCCACTGCATAAATATAGTTATTAGTTTAAAAATGCTGAGTTTTTAGGACAACTCAACAATACGAACAGGAGCGAGCAAAGAACGAACGCTCTGGGGTTTGTGTCATTTATATACCGAAAGTGAACGACAGATACTGTTACTACATTGAAAACAATCTCGTCAGTATTGGTTCTTACCAGTTTTTAAAACTAGAAAACCGGCGTACTTTTCCCTCTGTAACGCCTAAAGAGTGACATTTTTCGACTCTGAGCTTTCCATGATATTCGTGTGAGAAGTGTTGTTGCCAAAATGACAACCATAATCACTAACATATCTCTTTATAATAACTATAATCAGCAACAGATCTGTACTCGACATATGTTATGATTTACAAAGCATTTCTTTCCATTCCGTTTCTGCGGTATGCCAAGCGAAGGGTGAAAGGAAAATCTTGACCGGCAATGCTAGATAAACAAAAAAAAAAGAATGGTAAAAATTAAACTAATGAATTAAATTAAATTTGTATGTATAAAAAGTATTTGTAAAAAATTAAAATAGTTTACATATGAATTTTAAATTACACCTTTTTATATGAAACAAAAGTTACTTTAACTGCATATCTATACTCTATTGAAGTTGTAGGCTTCTGGCAAGCCAAGGGTCTTGTTGGGAAGAACCACGATAGTCGCAACGTGCCATCACAGCCTTCGACACGGCGTCAAAACGATTGCCCGAGCAAGGGCAACTGCCATACAGTACTGGTTTCCCGCATTCTTCATTAACTTTTATTTGATATATTTCTTTTGGCAAAAGTTTTTTTTTTGACATTGATGATAACTGATATGATTCATGAAATATTCTAAAAGATAATTCTGAGGTGTTTTTAACTTTTTCGAGTTTTCATGAGAGTTCTGGCTCGAGTTTTCTCTGTACTCACGATATGATTATGTTACATGATATTAGACCTTATAATCCATATTAAGATCTAATGTTGACAAGAACAAAACAGTAATGACTTATACAAACCGTGGTTTGAAGTAGTAGTACTTCGCGTAATCTTGCTTCCCTGTGTATTCCCCATTCCGTCTGGCGTTTTTTCTTCGTTGCCTTTCCAGAATATTTTCTCAATGTTTTGACCACAGGGAAAACATAGACACAGAGTTTTACTGACGTATCCACCAATACCCCATTTGTGTGATTATTATTCCTGATTTTCATATTGTAACTATGTAATTCGTAAAGTTGGTTAAAGAAAAAATTATGCAAAATGCTTGTTAGCTCTATTTCTCTGACTTATGAAAAATAAAAAATAAGTTTGCTTTTGCAGAATAGGAAATACTCAGTTGAAATAGCGAAAGAAGGCAGAACATTTCAATTCATTTTCAAATTGGCAAAGGTGGTTCGGCACCGCTTTGATGTCACTGCCGTGCTGTGACCGGGAAGTTCCCAGGGTTATAGTCCCGACGGTAGGAAAGAATTTTAACACGATTTAGACAGATGAGTCGAATTCAGAGCCGCTGTTGGAGGAGAATCTAGGCAGAGGCTGCTGTGATCAGTAGTTTTCCGTGGTTTCTCCGTTAACGCCAGGGGAAATGCAGGACAAGACAAACGAGCCCACGGACCGTATGCGATCTTTCCTTCCTTTCCTTGTCCCCATTTCTCACCCCTTACTTTCATACATTTACACTCACATGCATACACCACCCACATTTGTGCGGAGCTGAGAGTTTTTCCGCAGTTGGGGGCGATGCCATACTGGTAGGAAATACCCTCTTTGGGAATATCCCGGCAAGGCCGATGTAGGTCGGGCAATTGATTCTCATGCTTCTAGCGGAGAAAGATCACCACTACTAACGCCGCGGATAAAAACACTAGCACTTGAAGCACTAAATTCCGAGCAGTTGCCGCGTCAGGACCGATAATTCAACCACTCACTCCGCATTCAATCAATGGAGCTTTTACTTTCCGGTCGCGGCGCGATTAAGGTGATGCAGGTCTGCTCTGCTGTGACCATGCAAATTTTGATTTCGCGGCTTCAGGAATGAAACGAAGATTTATCATATTGGAACCGAAGAGGTGGATTATATTAGCTCAGAGTTTATTCGAGCATTGGAAATATTTCACAAGTTGTATCCTCAAGACGTGACAAACCGGCTTTACTTCCCCTCAAAGAACAGCGAACCAAGTATTTCTCCGCAAGCTATAATATACGTTTGATTGGATTTGAAAACCCACAAATTGAATTATAACGACTGATATGTTTCCATTACCGGCAGCTCGCAGTCAGATTTTCCTGGAAAATCTTATCGGATCTTGCTAAGATTTTGATTTTATCAATTTCTAAAATCCTGAAAGAAAAGGTGAACAAATTGAAGAAACTACTGAACACACTTTCCTCACTATCTGCATTTCGAAAATGTTCGACTAACTCGATAGTTCGAACGCTATACTCAAAAGTTCACTTCTACACTTCTAACCATTTCGGCTTTATTGAATGATTCATAAACTATTTTGTAATTCCATAAAAATTCCATCATTTGGATAATAATTTTCTTTTGAGCTTTTTTGGATGTTTGCTGTACCGTCTCAAAAACAACTCACTGATGGATTATCAATACTCCATCCACAATTGCAATCTGTTTCCATCCATTAAATTTGGAACTTAATTCGGCACATTAAGTTTCTCATCTTTCTCAGCTGCAGAATGTTATTGTACCACAGTAGCAGAAGAGTACTATGCAATGAAGCTACAGTCGTCGATCTAATAGCCAGTGAATACTTCATCGCTCTGCATCCTGCTAATAGGAAGTGTGTCGCTATCATTAATGTGTGCATTGTGATTCGAGAGATCCATCGAAGGATTAGAGAGAGGCCAATGCATAAACATATTGGTTAAACCATGGGACAGGCGACAGTAGTGGATCCCTACTCGAATGTACATCCTCGAACATGCTATTCAATTTTAACATGTCTCATTTGCATGTATGGTTAACATTTTCATCACATATGAATATTAAACTCGGTTTTGTTTTCACGTGATCAAAAATAATTTTACTAGGTATTCTAACTGCATCATTTTCTTGTGGAAAATACTATTGTTTGGGTATTATAACTAATAATGTTATCCTACTATGATTTTAATAATTCGCTATGGAACATTCTTTAAAACAACAAAAAGATCATTTTCTGCAGCATGACCTGCAGCAATATATCTGCAGCATGTAAAATATGACAGGTGGAAAGCAGTGCCATATTAAGTAGAATAAGTCGAATGACAACTCGATTAATGTCGGAATATAAACTCTTCATTGAATATTACTATATATATATATATATATATATATATATATATATTAATATATCTATATATACGACTAGCAAGCATCTGCCTTTTATCTTGATCGAAAGTAGAACTTCGTTTCTAGCTTGTATTTGATCAAAAAAATAATATCCTCTCCTCCCACCGTAACTGACTTTCTAAGCACATAACAATCACTCAGATAAATTGAGAAAATTTAAGTTGCTGAAATAAGAATCCAGTATTTTCCGAGACTGGTAATGTCAACACCACACCTCGCTAAATATTATTAACACATGCTCCTTACGTATCTACTTTTAATTAAAAAAGTTCCTGCCACCTTCAGTAATGAAAGAGATTCGTTTTATCTTTTTTATAGTTATCCATTCTTCCATGTTTATTATTGAGATTTTTTCAAGTTACAGGGTTGTTAAAACTATTAGTAAGTTTTTCATAATTTTTATTCGTACATTTTTCTCAAAACCTCCTTAGTAAGATTTTCTGAAACGAGTTCACACTTTTATGTTAATTCTATACTTAATGGCATGTGAGACAGAGTTCAATGCATAAATCACATGAAATCATCGCCAATTTCAATTAAAAAAAATGCATTAACACCAAATCCATTATTACACAACTGAACATGTCATGATTACCCCACCATTACCACAATAGTGGTCATTACCAACTTAAATAGCATCCATCAATTATCACCGCGATCACTGCGACTGTTCGCCTTAGCACACTACCGCAAACGTCACTCGTTTCACACTGCCCCGCGCCCGCTCGAACCCCACCACCCGCCCGCCAGCCCGCCGGCCGCCCGCCCGCCCGCCCGCCGCCCGCCCGCCCGCCCGCCCGCCCCGCCCGCCGCTGCTCGTCGCCGTCCGTCCGTCGTCCGTCCGGTCCGTCCGTCCGTCCCGTCGTCCGTCGCTGCCCGCCCGCCCGTGCCCGCCCGCTCCTGAGCCGCCCGCTCGTGAGCGCCCCCCGCCGACTACTCGCTCGTCGCTCCGCTACCCGCCCCGCCGCTTGTCCTCCCACGTCGTCTCTTGCACGCGAGCGCCGCTTCTGCGACGCTCTGCAATCTTCCTTCCTCATGGCGGCGTCCCGCACAGAGCCGTTCGCGAGTGGTAACGGCGGGCGTTTCCGGCGCCATGCTGCGACGCCGCGCGGCTGCAAAGCGAGCGGCAATAAAACCGAAACGCACGTAACCGGATCGGCGACGGCGGCGGCGGCGGCGGTGGCTAAGCGGCAATAGACGAGCTCACAATAGCATTACGTCGGCGGGGCCGTAAGCGTTTTACTCCGCGGGCCGCGCCGCGCCGCTTTGCCGCGTAATCCGGGAGTAACGAGGGCGCGCTGAGGAGGGGGGGAAGGAGGAGGAGGAGGAAATAGGAGGCACAGAGTGGGGGAATAGGGGGAAGGAGGAGGGGTGGCAGCGAGGCTGAGAGATGAAAGGCGTATGTCTTGATCGGTGGGATGTGTGAGTAAAGAAAAGGAAATGAGAGCTCTCAGGGTAGCAACTGTAGTGAATGGTAGTAAGCCGGCGAAGGAGACGGGGAAGGGGAAGGTAATTGGAAACAGATTAATTGGGATTGGATGGGAACGTCCTAGTTAAGAAGAGGAGGGAATTTTGAGGAGGAAAGATTGAAAGTGTATGAAGGAACGAACAGGAGGAAAATGATATGATTTGGTTTAAAGGGAAAGAAGGAGAGAGGCAGAAGAAGAATATTAGATGTTTGAAATCATGATCCGGCAAAGACCAAGGGAGAAGGAACGGACATGACACTTACCTCTAAAAACCATCCCAGTAAAATCGTGGACCTCGCAAGAGGTGAGCGGTTGTAGTTCTTGAATCGCAGTGAGATCATTATATCCTCCTAGCGAAAAAGACGTAATAAGTCAAGACAAGAAGATTAGAGAAGTTAAGTTTTCGTCGGCCACCAATAAAGTTCACTACAGGAAGAGATTTATTTGTAAAATGCATTCTGAAGAGCACATGGTTGCACATTGTCTTTATACCCCTTTGGGAATAGCTCAGCTGTATAGTTGTAGGATAATTTTGCGTGGCTCCATAAATATATGGTATTATGGACTGCGTTAAAGAGATACGTCGTAATGCAAAATGAAACAAGTACTCACACGTAATAATTCGTTATTCTTCTTTTCGAGGAGGAACAAATGTATGTATGACTAAACGCAAAATAAAACTTCGTGAGTGCGCTTTCACATGGATATGATGAGTTAATTAATTTACTTTCTATAGCTGAATAGAATATAATTTAATTATTTACAAGCTTTCTTTATATGCTGAAAACTACGGAACATCTTGCGATTCGTGCTTATACTCAAATTTCAACTTTGCATATTACTAATCTCCAATGGGCACAGAAATTGGAAAAATATTATGTGGCCGCTCTCCTTTTGAGAGGCGTGGTTTCTTAACACACCAGGCCCTGGAAAAGTGAAAACAATGTATCAGCTTCGATTCTGATTGTAAAAGGCAAATATTTGATCGTAGTGTACCATCTATTCTCAAACTGGGCGTAACGACTGAATTCCGATCTTTAATGCGTCACTGCGTATGACTCTTAGGTCACTTACGTCATACAACAGCAAGGTTCCAAAGAAG
This sequence comes from Gryllus bimaculatus, assembly GCA_017312745.1. Taxonomy (NCBI): domain Eukaryota; kingdom Metazoa; phylum Arthropoda; class Insecta; order Orthoptera; family Gryllidae; genus Gryllus; species Gryllus bimaculatus. Next base: position 13,124,034 of record BOPP01000003.1, read on the forward strand.
AAGTCAGCCGTCATAATATTTGTGATTCTCTTTTTGAATTATGCAACAGCAACATATTTGACATTATTGGTATGAAAAGAACCGTACCGTATTGTACATTTAACTTATTAAATATATATAATTTTCTAGTAAATTAAGAAAATCAAAATCATCCCAATGTGTTTCACTGCGTAATGCACGCTACGGCTTGATATTGTCTGGTTCCATCACCCATCGTTTCAGAGCAGCTGGGCAAATTGCAGAGGTCAACGATACTGGAAATCAGGTGTGGAACACCAAAGTCATGAAAATATGGTTCGCAACCACCTTGAAGATCTTTTTTGTGGCCCTTGAGGGCTTGCAAGTTCATCACCCCTGCTCTAAAGAATGAAACCATATTCAGAAACAATCGATTTGTCAAAAAGAACGTTTGATCTGAACTATAATGTATTAAAAGTAGGCTTTTATTCTTTGATTCCACTTTTTATTCAAAATTCTCTTTTATCTTTCGTTTAATTTAATTTGGCGTTGAATGAAAAGGAAAGATGCATAAGTTCTTTGAGAACAATGGTAATGACCTGCCTTCTCTCTTCCCATGTTCAACGTGATGGAGTGAAAAAATAATCTGCAGATGTCTAACCCTGACCGTTGACTTGTGAGGGACAGTAGGAAATAGTAATATGATAATAATGTTTCCAGAAAGACTTAGACGACTAGAGAAACATATTAATTCTGCAAAAACTATGAAGCATTGTGGTAAAGTTTGGTAAAGGTTGGTAAATAAACGACTAGCATCAGTAGAATTGCAGAAAGGAACTGTCACAACAATGCAAATTCTCTTCTACAAAGGGTTTGGTCTTAAATTGTGGTTTTGAGGATTATGGCTGCAGTCTGAAAGCAGCAAATCTCCCTTACAGAAAAAGACCCCCTGAAGAGTTTTTATAATGCTAATGCGTCTGCGCTCATTAAAATAGAAAAATATACTCAAATTTATCTAAAACAACTCCAAATTTTTAAACAGCTGTATTCTGCTAATCATAGGAAAATTTTTTTTCCGTTATATTTCCTTTAATAATAATATTTAGTCTTATAAATTAAGAACATTGTAACTTGTGCACATCCCAAACACTCTTCCAGTTCTTTATTCTACAGCGTATGAGATTACAAATTTCTTTCATATACTTGGAAAGGGTGTGCTTCAAATGCTCCAAAATGTGTATATATTTTTGAGAATATAAGCTGTTACATTTAACTAACTAATTAGTAAATAGCTCGTATTTCCTTTTGCTTGATGTCTGTCTTGGATTTCTGCACGTCTAACGCTTTTCTATAGAACCAGATATGGTCAATAGAACGATGCTTTATTGCATTACTGAAAGACGTTTCTCGAGCACCCGTTCTATGTTTCATTCGCTTCTTATAACGTAGAAGGTGGAGGCTCCACTCAGCGACGACGCACGGGCGAGGTCCTTGATAGAGACGGCGCTGAGACCCGGGTGGAGACGGGGGCGGTGGGAGGGCGTGGCCCTGCACACGCCCAGCGGAGCCGCGCGTAATGATGTGACGACGGCTTCTGCGACCCTAGCCCTTCACCGCTCTCATCGGCCGCGTCTCCGTTCCACCCTGCCCCAACTCCGAACCCGTGCTCTCCCCGCCAGCTCTCCTCTCCTCTGCCTACGCTCCTACACCGCAGGCGCACGCGCCCCCGCTAATCTCGGATTTGGGCAAGTAAAAGCGCATTCCCGACCGCACTCCCTCCTACTAGTACGTCTCTTGCGCTCAAAACTCCGTGCCCCTCTCAACCCTCTCGAATCCTTCCCAAACTTCTCTACCCCTTCCTGCCTCACTCTTCCTTCTTCCCATTCCACGTGAACCCTTCCTCTCCTCTCGCACCTCTTCTCAGTTTCCTCGCTCGCCTTCATCCATCTGCCACCCCTCCGCGGCTCGCCACAGCTAACCCGGCTTTCTCTGACCCTTTCACTGTCTTCGCTCTCCAGCCTCTTCTTCCCCTCTGCCACCCCGCGTAATTCTCTCTCCACTGTTTGGCGCCGACTCCCTCCATTCTGCCGCGGCTCTACTCCGCCAGCCATAACGGTCTTGGTCATTCCCCCTGGTTCCCGCGCTCTCCCGCCCCTCGGCCTTCTCATGCGTGCCCGACCGCCTCTCCATCTCTCCACAGCCCTCTCCCTCTCTCTCCACTTTCCTCACCCTCGCCCGCTCCTCCACAGTCACCCCCCTCCCCAACCTTAGTTTCCTCCCATCACTCTCCGACTCTCCTCGTCTGAGGCTCACCGAGGCTGCCCGGAGGTCCCTCTCTGCCTCCGTCCGCGTTTTCCACCCCACTTCGCGCCCTTCACCTCTCCTCTCTCTCGCGAGCGCATGAGTTCCGATTCCCCAGACGAGTATCGGCGCCCCCCATGGCGCGCCGCCGGGCGGGCGCCCAGCTGTATGACATTAGCCGTCAAACACGAGCAGCGGCGTCCTCCCGGCTCTGATGCCGACGCAGCACCGCCCAACACGCCCGACGACGCGCGCGCCAGTCTCGTAAGACGTGCGCCCCCCTGCCTCCCCCCTTCCACGTATTAAGCTCGCGCGCCTCTTTGTAATCTGCCGCCTTCTGTAAGGGGAGAAAAGGCAGCAGCAAATATGTTCCGAATGAAAGCTCACCAGAACGGTTTGAAAAGACTCACGAACGTTATTTTTGAGCTGTGCGTGTCAGCATCAATCGTATGGATAATCGTGCAATTTGATATTTTAATTTATTATGCATTTTAATTATCTTATTATTTGTAGGCTTCTCAAAAACTCATTTTCTTGAATTGCAAATAGTGTTGCAATAGTTGATATTTTAATCACACGTACATCTGAATGATATTACATTATTTCCTTCCGGTTGAATCAATCAGTATAATTTAACCGCTTCATTGCGTTTTATCAAAAACTGTCAAAATTTAACAAAATTCTACTGTGATGTGTCGTCATGTCAAGTTATTATCAAATTTATTTATCTGTTTAGTCGGTAATGACCTTAATGTCAATGGGACACTAAATATTTTTTTAAAAAAAGCAAATCTCGATTTTTGAATTAATAGTGTGCAGAGCTGCTCAAATGTAAGAATTGGGATCGGGCTTCCCAATATCTAAGGTATGTAATTAAATACAGATACGAGCACACATTTTTACCTTTTACTTTCTTTCATACCCGTACTCCACAAGCCAATCGTACCGCCACCACAGATATTCTGTGGTGCGAATTTATAAGTCGTAAAGAATCGAGATAAAAGCCGTAAAACGAGATTTATTGCCTAAAACACCTGCTTTATGTTCTAGAATTCGTGAATAATGGTTTTTAATGTTTCCATTGGGTAGAACGTATTTGACATAAAATGTGAATTATTGATTCAGTTCCTATTTAACAGAAGAATTGTTTCAAAATATGAATTTAATACTCAGCTACATGTATAATGCATATACATTCAACTCGCATTGTTTTCACTATCAAATGCCTTGAAATCCAGTTCAAAATTTACCACTGTCGTAAGTACTGTATGAAGTATGAAAAGGTATCGAATTTATTTGGGTTATATCCAGATATAAACAAGATATATCTCACTAATATTCATCGTTAAATTTAACCAAACGATTAAATGAGGAGCTATGGATTCCGAGATTACACTTTGTACTACAGAAGAGGCACACTTAGAACATCTCTCAGCGGGTGTTGTGTCATCTAATCAATACATTTAACGGGAGGAGGGAAACCAAGAAGCGTTTAGCAAGGAAGAATAGAACTATTCATAATAAAGAATAGAAGTCTGATATTGAGAATAGGTAAAAAGGAATCTGATCTTTCGTATAATTATAGCATCGTTAATTAAACGAGAAACATTTAGAATAAATTTACCATGCTCAACCTTTATCTACATCTACTTGGGAACATTCAGAAAACACTTGCGCTTGTAGAGGAAAGAAAAAATGTGAAATATATGAAAAATGGAATGGCGGGGGCAGGGGAGAAGTTGAATTAGAAATTAACATTAAATATTGTTCTTCGTTTAGAAATATCGACTGTTATTCCACTTTAATGTTTATCAATATTGCCAACTTACACAACGAAACAATCAGAGAGCGTCTAACGGCATTTAGCAATCTTCCTAATGACATTTTAAATAATGCACTCATTTTTACCGAGAATTGTTTATTTTTACCGGGATTGTTTATTTACTAAAATATGTTGCCAGTAGTTACTGATCTAATTTGAAATATAGTTCAAATCCGTTGAGGACTTGTTCGAGCTCCAAACGTTTTGCTGTAAATACAACCATTGAAATATAAACTTTTAAATATAAATTTTAAGGTATACGTATTAAAAAGGTTGAACGTTCATATTTATTAAAAAGGTTGAACTGTTCATACTCTTGTAATAAGGTAAATTATTTCAAGATTATATAATTATTGTTTACCAATTAAAGAACAGTAATAATCTTGCAACAGATATTTCACAAATTTATTAATTGGTGCATATAAAAGTATTTTTTACACTATGTGGTACAGTAAAACATATTTTATTTGCACACGGCAAGGAGTGAAAATAGTAGATGCGTTCTTTCAATTTGGGGTCTCTTGAAGTATTAATACAAAGGAGAAGGCGAGGATGAAAAACGCCAATTTTCTGCAAACGTATTTTTTTTAATTCCTAAGCTATTTCTCCTTCCATCGCGAATACCTCTCGCCACCGTCCTGCCCCGCCCCCGGCGAGCGCCCGAGCGACAGAGGGACGTGACGTCCCCCGGTGCGGCGCGCACGTCGCGCGCGCAAACTGGCGCGGGACCGCGAGCGCTGTCACGGAGGCGGCAGCTGTCGCGGCGGCGGAAACCGGCGACAGGTGCGGCGATATAGTCGACGCGTCGATCGGCGGCCAGCCGATGCCCCCGCACCGCCTTGCAGAGGGCTCCGGCACGGGATGCAAGGTCATAGTCGAACTCTGGTCTCTTCTTGGAAGCGAAGAACGCGCCGTTTGGTGAAAACTCAGCTCTGGATTTGTGGAAAAATCATTCAGACGAGACTTGCGGAAATACTTGCGAATTTTTAAGAAAAACTGTTCCGTGACAGTCGATGCGCATAAAGTCGACGCGTCGATCGGCGGCTAGTCGATGACCTCGCACATTCTCGCAGAGGGGTCCAACAGAGGATGCAAAGCTCTTGTCGAACTCTGTTCTTTTCTTGGAAACAACGAAAGCACTGTTGGGTGAAATATTAGCTCCGGATTTGTGGAAAATCAATCAGACTGGAATTGCGGTTTGTACTCGGAAATACTTGATAATTTTTAAGCAAAACCATTTCGTGACAGTCAGTGCGCATAAAGTCTACGCGTAGATCGGCGGAAAGTCGATGACGTGTCGCAGAGGACTTCGGCAAGGAATGCAAGGCCGTAGTCGAACTCTGGTCTTTTCTTGGAAACAAAATCACAGGGGAACTCAAGAGGTTTAGTGAAACATTTGCGCTGGATTTGCGGAAAACCAAACTGATCAGAATTGCTACTCCGACGAGAAAATACGGGATAATTATTAAGCCAAAATATTTTATGACACTCAGTCCATTTTGGTTGTTGAAGTCGAAATGTTAATCGGCGACCAGTCAGTGCACTTTCGCAGCGTTGGACAGTGGGTTGCTTGAATCTGCAAGATGTTTGTAGAACTTTTTTTTCATTAAAGAACATACAGATGATGGAAAACACGCATCTGTGACTCTCCAATTATTTTATCGGTGAAGTGAGTGTGGAGAAGTTCACACTGTGGTAAAAAATGATGTTTCTGCAATTTTATGAAACAAAAGAATTGCTGCTAATGGAAGATGCATGCATATTAATAATAATAATAATAATAATAATAATAATAATAATGTCTTTATTAATGGTGAGGCATATTGTCATTCCACCACCCCTATCTTTGTTACTAGTTCTTGGCGACAAAGTCTACTTGACGATCAACAATCAGCTTATTCTTTTGAGCCGCTTTGGTGTTGAGCCGCGTTGGTTCGAAGTCACAAGTCGGTTGATCACAAATATTCTCTTGGAGAAAGGAGGGTGTAACAAAACCCATTTGGGTGAAATATAAACTTTCTACTTAATGTAATAAGAATGGTTCATACTTTTTGTGAACCATTTTGTTATATTTGTGTATATTCATATATACACATTTATGATCTCGATGTTTATGTGACCCGAATAAATAAAAGGAAGAAAAAGATACTTTCCACAATTTAGGAGACCAAACATTATTGCTCTGTCTTGAAGATTTAATGTCTCGTCTTACTTCAGTGTTCAGTTTTGCCACAAGCAGAATACTTTTTGAACCAGATACTTGAGTTATCTTGTTACTTTTAATGTTTCTGAAATATATGTGGGAAAAAGATTAAGAATAAGAAGGATATTCAAAGGGGTCTAGACGCGATCACTGTTAACACGTTGGTTCCCACTATAAGGCTGCCAGTAAAGATAAATTGCCAAGACTGAAAGTAAAAACAATTTTAATTCATAATTTCATCAGGATATTTAAGAGTTGATTTTACAATTGCAAATGTGAGCCAAACATAATAATGTGTTTGATACATAGGTGTTTCAAAAAATAAAATTAAAAAAATGTTTTAAAAAAAGATTGCTCAAAGTAGGAATAATGAGATACGCGATAGAGATAAGGAAGAAGGTAAAGAAAGTACCTACTTCAACATGTGTGTTGCCAGCATGGATATATCACATATCATTTGCAAACCCTAGAAACAATGTTTAGGGTTTCAGTTTATGTTTTAATCTTTTCAAAAAAATAGTATTAATGTTGAATTAATTTTATTGTTAGCATTGGTGTCTACGGGAAAAACGTAGTTAAGATGAATGCATGAAATTACTTTTCCGAAGTGAAGATACAGGCACATTGATTGGATGTACATTATCTCGGTCGTGATGAAGTGTCAATTTTTTCAGAAACATCTACTTGTTAGTTAAGTATCTGTTTTCTTCCATTATGAGCAATACACCTTAAATACGCAAAAAACACGCCAGAAATTGAAATTGCTTCGAAGAAATTTGAGAGAGTATTACATTTTATGTAAAGTGGTGTTTTGTATTGCATGGTGATTATTGGTAAACACAATTCTTGTAGTTGTAGTATGAGATTATATCGTTTAGTAAGATTCCTAAATTTAATCAAGTTAGTTTATTCACCTTAATCTCCCTCCCATATTTTGTCCCTACTCGGAATTATCATTCTTTTCGAATATTCACTCAAGGAAAAATCAAAACAGGAACACCACATTCTGAAAAACTTTAAACAATGACAGGTAAACCGTTATATTCGTAGAAATAGAGTATTAAAAGGCAAATCTGTAGAAAATATGTTTGTTATAAGATCTGTTACTTTTTTTCATTTATTACGCTTTCTCGTAATAACATTTTCTTCTCATTATTCTTCTAGATCTTTGATAGAGCAATTCTGTGCACCGCCAAAAGAAATAAGATGAATAAAATGTGCAAAGGAATATACGCACAAAAACTCAGCTTAAACATAGATGACACAACGCAGAAGTAAAATAAATGTTAGTAGATCATCTTAAAAATATTTAAATAAAACCGTGCCGTGGATTACTTTTCAGCACCTTCGTTTATCTCCATGTACAATATTTCTAAACAAAAATAATCAGTACAAATATATGGTTTCTTTGAAATCTTTTGAAAGTAGAAAAAGCGATTACATAACACTACTAACGTTTATTTGAAGTGATAGCAACTGTTTGTCACTTTCAAACATTATAGCACAGAAATATCTTGTCCATCCAATGCCGAATGAGAAAAATTATAGCAACAAAGAATTATAGTGTAAGACGTATTTGGAGAGAATATGTTATGAAATGTATGAGAATATGGAATGAATTGTATAAGAATATTTAATGAAAATATTTAGTAATTAGTATAATCAGAAATGTATATTTCAGGTACAAGTATTATTTATATCATTTTATACATCAAGAAATAATCAATTCATATCTTAATCCGTTCAGTTATGCATAAACGCCTTGAAATAACGCACTAATGAAAGAAAACAAAAGAGTTAATGACTTCACAATTTAAAAGAAAGACTGGACGTTTTCTCTCAAGGACACACAAAATGTGAACTCTCCTTGAACAACGTGTTAGAAAAATTATTTACTACTACAATTAGGAACAAAAATTATCCATATTCTCGATATCAGACCCCCACAATACAAATGTTTCTGACGACAAATCGCCACTTTCCGCAACGGGATTACTATTCTTTCTCTTTTCTACGAATATGTGTAGTAGGCGAGAAAATACTGTGATGTCTTTGACGTAACTTTCTTGCGATGTTTTATTTCGGCAAGTTATTTCAGAAAAACTTCCTAAAGGTAATTATTGAGATTCACATTGAACTGTGTTGAACACGTTTACGAAGAAACTCGTTTAAATTATAAAATACCTGGTCAAATGGAATTTCTAATAGAAAAGTAATAAATTAGGATAACACAACACATAACTGAAAATACGCATTTATTAATTTAAATCACGTACTTACTCATTACACTTGTAATTATTTATTAGTTATTCCGAATTACAACTATTTCTCCTTCAGTGACAGATAATTCTCGTTTTTCCAAAGCAAGTTTTCGTGACACCATCCTGTTTCGCACCCGAAACCCTCGCCTTGTCCCGCGAATTGAGGTCATCTGCCCCTTGGACCTCCCCCAAGCGCTCGTCCGTTGTGACGGGAAGCCCGCGCGGCGCGGCGCGCCCATACATCCTTGTAAGAGGCGCGGCTGCGGAGCTTCGCACCGGCTCCGCGGGCGCCAGGGCGCCTCCTTCGCGGGGAATCCCCTGATCCATCGCCCTGCCTCTCCGCCAGGCGCTGGGACGTAAACGCCGCTTCACTCTCTGCGCGCGTTTCGGTGAGCGCTCCTTTTGCTGGTTGCGGGACGAGTAGGGATGGTGTTTCCTAAGTAGTACTAGAAAATTAAATCTGAAGTTCTGGTGTCGATGCTAATAACTTTTTTACTACTCGGGATATAACATTTTGGGTTTTCAAAGCACGTAGTCAACTATGTTGGTACGTTTCTTTTAAATATTTAACTACATACAATAGTTAATGGGAGGGGTAAGTAATCTGTTCAACTGAACGTGACCAATTTATATTCATTTCCCATACATCACGTACTGTTTGAAATAATTTACTGTACTGTATTAAATAGCATACTGTACTGAAATAATTTAAAACTAAATGAGTGATGCGATTTGCGGGCACTCGCACGTATTGAAATTTCAGAAGTCGTCAACCGAAGTCACCCACAAATAATTTGAAACAAAATATTCTAACGTTTTAACTAATCTTAAATGGTATTAAAAAGTAAATAAAATATTCTTCCTGAATATGTTTTTACCAATGAAATACATTTGAGGTCATACCAATAAAATGATTACTTTCTTTTCACACATATAGAATTAATGTTTCAGAACTTCCTCAAAGATATAGATTATGATAGATAATATATACAAAAATATTGCTAGAATTACAATATCTGTTTTAAAAAAGAAGAAAAGAATATTTGGAATTGTACAATTGTTCATTCTTTTCGCATTCAAAAACTTAAATCTCGAGGGATATCACTATTCCGATCACCTTCAATTATAATTAAATCGATATTTATGTAAATGTGAAGAAGATAAATTATATTTCTTATACACCTCTTAAAATGTCAATCCCTCAAAAAACAAAGTTTTCTGGAAGGTGACTAAAACCTAATAAAGTGAATTTCCTTAAATACCTCCCACATGTAAGAGAAAACTCCCTAATCTGGCAGTATTACGACTGTCATCTGCATCTTACCATACCGAAGTCGCAAAATCCCATGGACATCGTCGTCACAATTTCTTTCCTTTGAGATGAGACGGAACGTAGTGACCAGCTTTGCCCTCTTCGATCGACGTGCGATTCGTAGTTCCATTTAAAGGAAAATATTTGTTAGACAATTCGTTATTATTCGTCAAATATTTGTTAGACGGATTCCTTCGTGTTTGTTTTCATTCTGAAGTTTCTCATTCAAACATTTCTTCCTCATATTTCAACTTGCCATCGCCATTACCATTTATACACCACTATCTGTATGATTTGTCTGGATGATTAACACATGAATAGCACTAGTTTCTCATGATCTCCGGTCCCCACCAGTTATATCATCCAGTTCCCTACCTGTTTTGTTGCTCGGAAAAAATTTCACATTCTTCGCCTAATATTGTCTTCCCCAGCCTCCTGAACTTTTTTCAATACCCTTTCACTACCCTCATTCATTCTTATCAGTCTCTGAAAATTTCATTTCCGTTCTGTTCGCCATTCTGTGTGCCGTAGCGATTTGCATTTTTCTCGGTGCATCAGTTTTTCCACTTCCACTTTGGAGCTCTCAGCACATTTGGTATGTTGCCATTTTATGTATCTCACAGTTGTACAGCCACTGTAAAAGCAAATCCGTTATTTACTCTGAAAAGGTAGAATTGCGCACTGAACAAACGTACCAATGTTGCATTTGCCCTAAAGAATCTCCCATAATAGTTACGTTTTCTTGATAGCTATACTACTCAGCGACGGAAATCTAAGTTAACAAATTTCAATCGGCCTTAACGTTCGCCATCTGAGATTTTGTTGTAAGGAGTGTCATAAGACGTCACGCAATCGCCTTTAACAATTCATCACCCCAAATGTTTCATCTACGTTTTGTCAACGTACCACATTTGTATTTTTACATTTGTTCAAGTTTCTCTCTCCATTCCTTCCTTGCTATCTTCTGTTCTCTTTTCTATTCCTACATTTCCTTTCCTTCCTGACAATTCTCTTCAAAATTCCTTCTTTCTCTCCCTTCCCTCTCTCTCCCTCCCCCCTCTCTCTTCAACGCACACACACACACGTACTCTTGTAGCGCGATCTCCGCATACACAAAGCCGGCCCGACACCAAGGCTTCGCGCGCCGTAATAACATGTGGAGTTATGCCCTGGCGGCATACCCGCGGCGCTTTTCAACCCTAAACGGTGAAATATCTCGCGGCGCGCGACGCCTAGAGGCACTGGCGCTTCCCCCGCCTCATCCCCCCACGCGTCACGATGCCACATACCATCTCCCCACGCACACTACCACCCACCGACCACTAATCACACGCCAACTCTAGGACATCACCATCAGTAGATCAACACCCTCCATCAACCATCAACACAGCATCAACACTACCATTCAAACCTCATCACTCACATCGCAACACCACCAACACTACCATGCAACACCACGATCGATCACCATCACTCCACCATCACTATCATATATCACGACATCACTACCCACGTCCAACGACGCGTGCCTCTACCCAATGCCCGCAGTACCGCAATTCGCTACTGCTGCACCACCATCACCCCAAAAAACCTACACTTAACAACTCCAATCACAACAATTCTTACCAGCCCCGCTCTCACCGTCCTTATATCACCATCGCCATCGCTCTCACATCACAACCCCCACCACCACTAGTGCCGCATCGCCCACTTCGTCACCCGTTGCCGCAGCTCTCGCCGCCCGTTCAACCTTTGCACCACCACCGCCAGCGCCCCACAGCCGCCACCATGGCCGCCGCGCCATTGCCATCGCCCCCGCCGCCGCTGCAGAGCCTGCCCCCAAGCCGAGACAAATTGAGACAGCGGACGCGAAGAAATGGGGCGCGGCGATGTCGCCACTAGAGAATCGCATCCACCACTGTTGCCAAATCTCCCCTACGCAATCCCTCTACCTCACATGGCTTCGGCTGGGATCTTATGTGGCCCGTAAAGGTACACTCCCCATCTCATATTTTCATGGTTAACTGTGTTTTCCCAACATGTTTCGCCTTCATTTTTGTGGTTATTCTTGAGTGTTTATCTCTCCTCTCCGGAAACTTCCTTTTTTCACTCTATTTTCATTCACCTTCGTGTTACTATTCATCTGTAATAAGCTGCAACTTCCAAATTATATCAAGTATTACATGTGTTATGTAAGTACAAGAAACCAGTACTCACACTATATTGTATTAGTCTCTTGTATCAAGAAGATTCTTTTGTCATTCTAGTTGGTAAACGGTCTAATTAAAGTAAATCCGTTCAGGTCTGATTAGGCTTTTTGCTTAATGGTCCAAACCTTCCAAAACTTGTAGCCACTTAATTTTTTAAACTATTTTCTTAAATTGTGAGACTTTTAATGCGTGACTATAACCCGTTTGTTGAGTATCCAATGTTATAGCGCTTATCGTTAATTCGGTAATTTAGAGTGACAGTTGGTCCTCCTCAGTTAATAAATGAGTATCTAAAAATATTTATTTCCTTAAATACCAGTTTGCGTATAACCAATATACTAAGAGAAAACAATTTTCCCTAAAATATTAATTCTGCGTTCCCTTCAGGATAAGGGCTGCGCTGATCTACTTTCATATCAGCCCTCGTATTGAAACCTTTTCTCAATGGAACTCAATTAGGTAAATTGTTCTTGATATACACACAATCGCACATTTTGTCTGTAATATTTTATATTCAGAATAATGGTATATCAACATTCGGGCGTTCTGCAATGTCCTCTTCTCGGTTTCGGTATATTAGCTTTACTGGCTAAAATATATTTCTATGTTACGTCAGTTCGACATCGAACTTCCTCATTACTTCACTTTTTTATGTATTGTACTGCAGACATATTCCCAAACATCAAGAGATAACATATTAACATATATGAAAACAATGGCAATATTCTTTCATCTTTAATTTGTTTGGAGATCTATTACTCCCTGACGTATTATTCCCCATGACAATAAACATGTTCATTGATAAAATGTTTGGCAAATGGCTTTCTCGATCTTTTAGCACTGTTTCTTACACAAGTTCTGTCCATATTGCATTAGGAATTAAAATAAATTAAATTGAAAATCCTCTTAGGCGCTCTTAAAATTGATATTAATTTATTCAAATTCTTATAGACTTTACACCATATTATCTCATCCAATTAATCTGTGTAGTTTATAATAAAATTGCATTTTCTTACCATTTTTTCAGGTAACTTCGACAGATTCAGAGATTTATTCTTTTCTCGCCGGGCGGAAAAAATAGCTTTTCTCAGGAGTAATCCTATTGCGATCCGAAATGTGAGTACCTCACTCTTAGTTTTTAGCGTATTCGAACTGTGCGACGTCTTTTCTATAGTCATCATGACTTGCTCTTATGCAGCTTCTGAGAACAACTGAGTACGCGCTTCCACATTTGTTATCCCCCATCGCTGGGGTCAATATTTTTTTTCTTGTTCCTCTCACCATCACCGGGCTCGTCTTTCCTCCTGGCTCCATCGAATCCTCGATGTCCCTCACGTCGACACCGCTTTCAGACGTGACCCTCCGCGTCCCGTGGCGTGATCACGCAAGAGCCGGAAGCAGGGTCGTTGGGCCCCCCTGTGCTTCCGTCGCGGAGATGGGCTCGCTCCTTTCACGTGGTCTCGCCCTGCGCAACGCCATTTCCTGGGATATCTCGCCACGCGATCTATTTTACCATCTCCGCCGTCATCATCTCAGACAGCCAGACATCCTCCGCCCCCGTCTCCTCATTTGTTCCCTCCTACTTTCGTGTTTTATGCGCGTTCCTCCTCCTTCCATGTGATGCGCTCTCGCTCTCACCCTCGTCTCTCACTCTCCCTCAACCCATACCTCACCATTGTCTCTCGTCCTCGTTCCTACCCTTGTCATTATCCTCGTCTCCACACTCGTCCTCATTCTTGTCCCAACCCTCGCCCCTTTATCGTCCCCATACTCGTCCCCAACCTCGTCCCCAACCTCGTCCCCATCCTCGTCCCCAACCTCGTCCCCAACCTCGTCCCCAACCTCGTCCCCAACCTCGTTCTTGCCCTCGACTACGCTCTCGTCCTACATCTCGTCCCCACCCTCGTCCTCACCTTCGCCCGCGCATTCATCAACAGCCTTGCACCCCCTCTCGTCACCGCACACATCAAGTGCCTTGCCAACGGTCTGGTCCTGGGCTTCGTCCCCAACTTCCTCAGAGTCCAACCTTCACTTAGCTCTCAATCCCGACCTTGACTCTAATCCCACTTTCGGTCCCATCGTAGAACTCTTTGCCGTTCCTGCTCTTCTTCCAACAGTCATTCCCTCCCACGACGCAAAACTCCTCAGTGCCTTTGCTCCCTCCCTTGCACCCGGCCACAACATCGCTCTCGTCGCTACTCCTTCAACCGGCTTCGTTCTCGTTCTGGCTCTCGTCCCGTCCGCATTTCCGCTCTCCGTGCTGCCCTCCACGCCCTCCTTTCCCGCTACCTTCCCGTCCTCTTTCCCGTCCCTTCTCGCGACCATCTCCATGAATCTCCCCGCACCCGTGTCGTCTCTCGTCTTCAAACTCGTTTCCGCCTTCGATCTGGTCCTCTTCCCACCGCTCCCGCTTCACCATTTTTGTCCTTTCCTTAGACGCCACCCCCGTACGGCCTCCGTTATCTCCCTTCACCATCAGAACGTCCCCGACCCAGCCACCTTTGTCCACGTCGCCGCTCGCGCCCTTACACTCTTTCTCGCCTTCGTCTTCGCATGGCCCTTCCCAACTCCTCCCTCCTCTGCTCCCAGCTCCCCCCCCTCCCCCTGCTCCTTGTGCGGATCAGCCTTCGCCAGCTGAGAAGAAATAAATGGCTGCGCGCGGAGGTGCCAACGTTTCTTTGAACGATCTGAGTAATGTGATAAAATGACAAATGCTTTGACAAATGTTACGGGATTGTCGTAGCTGTAAAAGTTAAGTGGCGGACGCTCAGATGTTAAAGGGGATGATGCGTCTCTACAGAATGTCTCTATGATGAACGTATTTTGGTGATGAGAAAAAATATTACTTTCAGTGTTCGGCTATTTCTGTAGGCAAACAACGCTTCTACCTGATTCTGCTACACTTGTATATGAGAAAAAGAAAAAAGCTGGCAGAAAAATATAAATCAAGAAAATAAGACAACTCGATAATATTCGTGCATTATGCCCGGCTATAAAACTGACTCAACTAAGAATATTAAACGTGTGAAATAGAGATAGAGATAGAAATAGAGATAGAAATTGAGAAATAAAAACTTGACATTTTAAATTACAGTAATTGAACACTCGTGATTCGAAATTATTTTCTCTTTAATTTCATGTACATTAAACAATGCATTCATACTTTTGTGAAGGTAAAAATGTAATTTATGTAAAACATTAAAATTTCACCAGAAACATCCAAAGATAGCGATGTAACAATACAACATGTATTCATGGTAATTCACGATTCATTTTTATATTGATTCGAATTTACGTTTCCGTATAAGCGAATTGAAATATTTACCAATGAATTGGAACATGGTGTAAAATTATACGTTCAAATTTATTCAATGTATAAACCTGAAAGTACGATATCAAAAGATTAGGTATGTATATATAGAGTACCTATAAACGTAGACGTACATTAACCTCCTAGATTCACGCGTTTAATTTAGCCCTTACGTGCTTCACGGAGGCTTGCCATGGCCTGGAAGTTTTATTAGAACAATAAAACCTCCGCCAATCGTGTTCGCGCGTTTCAAGAAGTATCTCCCCGGCCACGGCCTCATGAAAACCTGTGCTCCGTCTGGGGCTGATACAGTGAGCAGATAGCGGCGTGGCGAGGAGGCGCGCGGTCGAAGCGCCCTCTCGCCCTTGAGCGAGTGGCCTCTTCTTCCCTGCCGTTGCGCGCCCTCGCGAGGCGACAAGTGGAGGAACGAGCGAAGCAGGCAGCTCGCTTACGCCCGGTCACGTAGCGCGCGGCGCCGCACGACCCGCCGTTGGGGTGGGCGGAGGGGTAGAGGCGCGGGCGCCGGTAGGGGCCGCGGCGGTGGATGTGGTGGTAGCGAAAGTGGTGGAGGCGGCGGTGACGGAGGAGGGTGAGGAGACGGCGAAGGCGGAGGAGGTGGCAGAGGCGGTGGAGATGGCGGAGGTGGCGCTATGAGCGGCGGCGGAGGTGGCAGAGGCGGCGGTGGCTTTGTGGTTGACAACAGCGGGGCGGAGCAACTGGGGAATTGCTGCAAGACGGTGACGGTGTGGGTGGAGGCAGCAGTGTTCTGTGAGAGTAGAAGCGGTAGCAGACGCGGAGGTAGTGGCAGCAGCAACCAAGTTGGGGTCGACAGGAGCGGGTGACTGAGCGACTTCGGTGAGGAGAGTTGCGAGAAGGTGTGTGTGTGTGTGTGTGTGTGGCGCGCCGCGCGCGCGCGTGTTGTGTTGTGTAGAGGGAATGGGATTGGGTGGGGAGGTAGCAGGGCGTTGGTGGTAAGCGATGTTGTGAGGACGTGAGTTGTAGGAGGGATAGGTTACAGGGGCGTGGATGTGAGAGGAGGCCGGAGATAGCGCAATGTCAGGGAGCAACGTGAGCGTAATAAGAGCAATGCCGGATGGAATGGTGCAGACATGGTCAACAGGGGCGGGGACAGAGTGATGGAGGAGGTTGCGGGGCAAGGGCGATGATGGCAGGGAATTGGGCGCGGATGGGGATGGACTCGGCAGTGGAGGCGACAGTGGTGGTGGGTCACACGATTTCGAAACGGATGAAAACTGGAGAAAATAAAACCAAAGTAAGACAAAGGTCATAACTTTGTTCAAAATTACTATTGTTACTAAAAGTGTACCTTCTTGAAATCAGAGGCTGATCTAAGTAGATGGTCGTGAGAACTTGTGATCCTTCCCTTGTAACTAGAAATATTTCAATACGTATTTTCCTTCCAAATATCTAATGTCTCGAAATTTACCTTTATGCACATTTTTTTGTAACTAAAATTGCTGAGTTTCACTATGTCGAAATATTATAGAACGGTTATATTAGTATTTATTCGTTTCATGGGAAACTAGAAAAACGTACTGACGCAAAGGTAAGAAAAGGAATCATAAATGTACTGTTTTTGACAGAAGAGTAAACTAAAGTATGGACATTAGATTTTTTATATAAATCCTGATATTGGTATTTATTTACACTAAAAATACCAAGAAGATGAAACATATTATTATAAATAATGCAATTGGAAAATTTTCATCTGCAATATTTCGCGAGAGTATAATAAGAATAGATTCATAAAAGAAAACAGTTTTTCAATACAACTCCAAGAAGCTATAGTTGATAAAAATACATCTAATTCAGAATATCTTACAAAATAGTTCCAGATCTCTAGAAGTCGACTACAATGAATTACAAATAGACTTTGCAGGTATAATACATCTGAACTTTTAAATAAACGTTGAAAACCTTCGATATGCTTTCAAACGTGAGAAAAGGAAGAAAAACCCTCGACGAAGAATGGCATAAACTCTTTTATATGTTTACTTTTTTTAAATGTAAATATTTCTAGTTTTAAAGGTTTCTGAGTTGAATTGCTGCTCAGAATTAAAGTAAAAATTGTAATTGTATTTTCCTGTTAATTTATAGGAAATTTGTTGTGGTAATTGTGAGTTCACAGCAGGTTTTCATGGGATTCACCCATTTTCTCTGCCTCTCATTCCACTGTCACTCCATCATCATGCATTATACCTTCACAATCGTCTATCTATTACAAACATTCATCAATTCCAGATATGGTCCTAAGTTTTAGGTCCTGTTATCATAATAAAACATAAGAGAAGATAATACTTTAATAATTTGTTATTCGATAATTGCCAGTTTGATAAGAAATATCAAATCGTAAAATACAGAACATATCATGTACTTGTTCTGGTTGGTGTTTATATCAAGTACGCTGAAAAACCATGGAATCTACTCTAGGGTACCTACGTCTTTGTTACGTTTACTGCGCGTCTGCAACGATGGCAGCAGCGCGGGTACAGAAAGGACTGCGGTGATAGCGATGGCGACGACAAAGGCGCTGGCGGTGGCAACGGTGGAGGCAGTACTTGCGCTAACAGATGCGGTAAAAAGCAGATGTGACACGCATGTAAGCAGCACTACGGCGAAAGTGGAGATAAAAGTGGCGGTGGTGGAGGCGAGCCTTCGGAACGAGGAGAGAGTTTGGGGTGTGAACCATAGAAGAAAAGTATGGCAGAGCCGAAAAAAGCTGTTTTCAGAGGACAAGCTATTGTGGCGGGTAACGTGCAGTGGCGGCATTGTGTAAGGGGAGAAACTCGGACGCGTGGCGAGCTGACGGCGATGGCGGAGGATAATGCAAAGGCAGAGACAAAAGACACATGCGCAGCCGGAGGCGAAGCAGTGACAAAGCAGGGAATTAAACGGGGATGAAGGAGATGGAGACGAGAAAGGAGTCGGGGAAAGGGGAAAGCAGATGCAAACGCGAAGGTGGGAACGAAGGCGATGATGGGCAAGAGGGGGAAGTTGAATGTGAAAGCGGTGATGGAGGCGTAAGTGAAGGACAAGATGGGGCGAAGGTGAAAGCTCTGGCGAGGGCGCGGCGTGCGCGAGTTCGAGTTCTAATATAATGGAGTGTTCGAATGTGAGGGAGTGTTCGAGTACGTGAGCGAGTACTTGAGCGTGTACATGAGCGAGTCTGTGTGCGAGTGGATGTGCAGGTACGTGTGCGAATGCGAGTGCATGTGCGAGTGCGTGTGCGACTGCGTGTTCGAGTACGAGTGTGAGGGCTTGAGCGCATTCGAGTACATGTTTGAGTGCCTGTACGCGAGTGCGTGTTTGAAAAAGAGTGCTTTAAGCTGAGGGGAAAGTGAAAGTGAAGATGGACCCGAGGGTGGAGACGAAGTCGAAAGTGAACAAAGAAGAAACCAAACTGGAAGTTGAACAAAAGTCCTGCCATCAGGCGAAGGACAAATGACAAGGAAATTGAGTGAAGGGAAGACTGCAATGGAAGAGGTGGAATGAAGGCGAATGCTGAAGGGAAGAGGAAGAGGTGAAGACAAAATGGTTCACAAGCAGAGAAGCAGTGAAACCCGAGGCGGAGACGCGAAGGAAGTACCGCGCTGTAAAAGGGGCGTGGCGAGGTTACCCCTCGGAGGAAGCGGATCCGGGGTTCGCCCGTAACGAGGAGAAGTGCGAACGTGAGGCGCGAGGGGCTGATAAGGCGGGGCCGCAATCTCAGCTCCAGCTCCACCCCTGCCCCGCCCACGCGTCCGCCCGCACGTCCCGCCGCCGCTCAGGCCGCCGAGCACGTTTCTGCTGGAAACCGATGATGCCGCCGCGTCCGTGCCCGAGGTCTAACTCTTCGTGCATTGTCTTTTGAACTCGACAGCCTTCTTGGCTTACGCATAATATTGACGTGGCGTTCAGGATTCCCTGTGTATGTGTGCTCAGTAAAATATATTTTGCTTTAATGTCCCTTCTTTACATATATATACGATTCTTGAATTATCAGTCTGACCCTTCCTGTTCATCAGTGCTTCTTGTTCTTGTTGTCGTGAACCCTTGGGTTACTATTGATGCAATGTGATCATATTTTATTAAATTTTATACATAACAGACCTCATAACAGATCTCCGAACTTTTAAAAATATTCTGTTTCTACATTATTCATCTCTTCCTCACATTTTTCGACCACGTTGCGACTTCTTGATCCACTTTTAGAATAACGCGAAAATGATAGAATGAGATTTGTAGAAATTTGAAGAGTGTTAGGCATGGTTATCGCAATTTACAAGGTTAAATAAGATTATTTTCTCTTACAGTAAATGCTACATCTTTTCTGATCTCATAGTAGGAAGAGCGATCATTGTAGGCACCTATCTTGTATATAAAAATTTGAAATTATAAGCTCAGAGTATATTCATATCCTTCTGCCATGCTCTTGAAAATCTCACTAATTGAATTTATTCAAAGCCATCCTCATGTTTGTTATCAGTAGAGCGCCTAAAATTGGATCACTTCAGTCAGTCGAAAATTGACTTCCCGTGTCCCATAAAACTGACGACGCTTCTGGCCTCACCAGGCGTTCACGAACACTCCAGGCTGATTGTCGACGGCCCAGGTCGACCCAAAAGTTAGCGAATCCCTCGCACTCCACCTGCCTCCGCAGTAATTAGCCCTCCGTAGCCGAGAGATAAAAGCCCGCGAGATCCAATTACAGAATTCCGCAAAGGAAACGACTTTGCACGACGCGCCCCCAGCATATGTACGAGCCGACGTGTGCGTCCGGGCAGACGGGAACTGTTGTTGTAATTTCACAAAAGAGAGTGAAAGAGTAAAAGAGACTCCGAGGATCAAAGGAGTAAGTAATTGGGCTTGCTTTGCGCTGACAGAGAGTAGCTCGTGACTGTTGGATTACACTTGTCCACTTCAATGGGACTTTCACTGGCAATGAGTAAGATGACAGGGACTTATGGTAAAATATAACTGTTTTCGTGTCCACTGAGGGCTTTTTCAATTACTTTGTTTCAACGACGGTTTTGTAGATGGTTTGTTTGACATTTGATAGAATAAGCCAGGTTAGTAATGATCTGCGTTATCACTGTTAACATGTATTTACTAGTGCATTAAATTCATTAACATAGAGTAATTACTACTGCTCTAAAATATATGTCAACTCATGGGGAGAACTCACGGAAAAAATATTTGTCACCTTGTTAACATGTCTGTATTATATACAAATGTATTCATTATTAATGCACTGGGGAAGATATCGCAGAGACCAACGCACACTCGTTAAGATTGCATTTCAGATGCTTTAAAGTTTTTCTTAGCATCAAGGCATCCACTGTTTTTCAATAATTAAAATTGACGTTTTACTGATTTTCTTAAAAGAACCCTTATACCTGGACAACTATTATTCAATTATTTGACACTAAAGAATGATCAAGAAGATAATATTTCATGTGAGAAGCGGCCTGTATCCTAGTGATTCTTCAGAAGGAAACATTAAAATACAGAATTGAATGAAATGAATGCGTTTCTACAAGTACGTTGAACAAAAACATAGCAGAGAACCAAAAACAGATAAATAATTACAAACAATTGAAAAAATATTACGAATTATGTAGTTATTTACTTATAAAGTATATTCAAAATTATTATTTGACATAGAGTTCACTTTTTCTCATAAATGTTCCAATATTATTTATTAAGAATCAAGAGACGTTTGAGAAACATTTTCAGAAAGGAAAAGGAAAAGACACGCAAATGGAACTTCATTTTTTGACAGCGTGAATTAACACGGTTCCGCTCTCAAGGCTGCGAGCGAAGAGTCAAGGAAGAATACTACTCACCACAGAAAAATTGTTATTTGGACACTCTAAAAGCTGTGTGTTTTTCCTGCTTTTCAACTTTTATACATTTTTCTTCCAGGGTAAAATACGTTACATATAAGTGAGATAATGTGGAATACGTAATTAAATGTATACAAATCTTAACAACTTTAAAACAGTTCATTTTTATTCCTACAGATCATTCTGCTTTGATGTGAGGCGTCATTACCTTTGGTGGCTTTGAAGCGTACAAAATGTGAGTATATGAACATTTTTCAAACAACAAGGAACTATTCTGCGTAAGTACTTGTACACACCGTCTTCATTTAATTAGGTACAGTAGAATTGAGTTCGTTCTTGCTTTAAACATACTTTTTTGG
The DNA here is from genome assembly GCA_017312745.1 of Gryllus bimaculatus. Lineage (NCBI taxonomy): Eukaryota > Metazoa > Arthropoda > Insecta > Orthoptera > Gryllidae > Gryllus > Gryllus bimaculatus. Next base: position 13,145,616 of record BOPP01000003.1, read on the forward strand.
GATGACACACTTCCGCCGCATTTCTGCTCCGTAATCCTACATGAGTGAAAAAGGTTTGGAGAGTACAAGAAGAGTTGCTGCTTTAATATGCTGCTGGGGCACTTTAAAGAGTGAGTTGGTGGCTTCCGAACTTATGATGGTTGTGTGCTTTAAAACACGTCAATCAAGGGTGGATTAATGTAGAAGCAGACTAAGCAGTTACTTAGGTCCGCTGAGGGATGGGGGACTCCTATATAATATTTTGGGTAACATTTTATAATCTTTCATCAATAAGTAAAAATATTGTAATACTAAATTTGTAATGGCAAATGGTTTCTTTTCGTGATAAATTTTATTGCGAATTTGCAATATTTCTACATTACAAGGGAAGCCCATACTTTTGTTTATCTTTGAACTCCTTAAAATATTAGACCGCTCCTGACATCAATGGAAATCGAACCGACTTTTAAAAAAATTTTACTAAATTCGAATGTTTATTTATTTAACTCTATGAATCATGTTAGTTTTCGATTTAGGGTGAAGAAATATAATTTATATAATATCATCGAAAGTGTTTGTTCCATATCGCTCGAGACCGGACTGTCAGGCAGTAAAAGTGCCAAACGTGTACTAAAAACACCAAAACGTGCAAAAACATGCAATAAAAAGATCGAATCTTTGCAAAACGGTGTATTGCAGCGTAAAATCTCCAATTAATCCACTTAATAACTTATTTTATAGTTTGGATGTGATATTTAAGGTGAATAAAATTTATGATTTTAGTGTTTTTATTATAATTGTTTACATATTGTTTAAACAAAGCGTATTAGTCATTCGCATACAAAATTAAATTAACATAAAAATACAAATAATAAAAACAAAAAAATTGAAAAATAAAAGTAAACCTGCAGAACTAAAAAAAATGCAGAAAGAGGAAAGTTCTTAATTGTTTTCATAACAATTTACAATTACTGTGTGTATATTTCCAGATTATTTCTGAAAAATTATTATGTCTCTTATCAACTAACATATATTTTCAAAGAGAAAAAGTTCGTTCAACATTTACACTTGTCAGTGCGCAGAGCCTCATTCTGATGTACTGTGCGTGCGCACGCAGCTAAAAGCGGCCAAAAACTGCACTCATTCTCTTTTGTACCTCGCAAGGCAATATCTGTTCAGAGAAATTCGGCGAATTTGAAACAGTGCACTTGCTTCTAAGCTTCTGGCTCGAACGTAAGGTCAAATGCGACAAAACGAAATTGATCCGATTGGGAATATAGACCCCGAAAATTGCATTGGCTGAGTGGCCGCAACCAAGGAGTTGTGTTGCCACGGAGCTAGTTCGTGGTAACACCGCTTATCCCGCTGTAATCACTCAGAAATTTAGATAATAGGCAACATGAAAGGTAGAGACGCTCGCTTCATAGGGCAACAAAATGCAGAATTGATACATCTTAAATTGATACATCTCAAAATTAAATCAAGTTGATAATATAAAAATTATATTTAATGCAATAAAACTATGAATCTTTCAAATTCATCCAGTAATATCCAAAAATGTACAATTTTCAGGTAGTATTGCCCGAAACGCGCAATATTGTGCAGTAACGCACCCAAACGCGTAATTTCGTGCAAAATGAATTAAGTACTAAAATAACGTCCGATTCATGATTCAATTTTCTGTCAAGGTTTCATCCAATTTCAAGTCTACAAAAAAAGATGCAGTTACACGGGAGTACGGCCTTTGCATATCACAGACGCTAATTTCCGACTCGCTATCGACAAGCGCGTTCCGCGCAGTGACAATAAGTCTGAACGGCGGCGAGAAGACGACGCTAAGCCCACGCAAGGATGGTAATCCTCTCCAATGGAGCAGTGATGCATGGTGGCGCAACGTCCGTGATCTGTGTATGAGCCTCTATGATCCGATAAGGTATTTTAGAATTTGTACGTGTCTCTTATTTTGCACAGGGTTTTATTATTCATTATCACGATAATGTTTGAAAGGTCACAAATGAAACTGAGAATTGAGCGTAAGGTAATTCATTTCAGTGGCGCTTTTGAGAGACTCTTGAGTTGCGACAATTCGGTTCTTGCTTTTTATCACGAAATAATTGCTCGTTCACCTGAAAATTTCAAGTACCAAACTTTTCTGAAATTGTTTTTGTTCATTCCGAACATCGATTTTACAATATTAATGTTTTTCGTCTTAATAGTGTTCATTGTTCACATCTTTCATCTTCTTTAAATACGATGTGAGAAAACCAAAGGTAGCTATATCAACCACGTAGCTAGGCAACGTAAACACACCAAACACTGATACTCCAAAACCACTGTAATGAGCGAAAAAAAGAGAGTTGTTCTTTTTTATTGCAATTTAATTAATTTGTAGTAAATAAGGCACGCGTTTGGAAGGCTAGAACGCGTCACGGACCGCGCGCGATCTTTCACTCCTCTTCTTTGTCCTATCTTTACCCTTTACTTACGCACATTTACACTTACATGCGCTACACTAACACACATGCCGAGAGACCGGTCGGGTGCTTAGAGCTTAATGCAGCTGGCGGTAGATACCTGGTAGAGAAGAACACCGCTAGTCGGAGGGGAGGTCGGATCTCGCCAACCAGCTGGAAAAGATCGCCGCCTCCTACTGGCAAAAAACATGCAATACACTTACGGGACTAAATGACTTTAGCAGGTGAATCACTAGTAATCAATCAATCTTCTTCCGTTCTTTTCCCTTCTCTCGCACCTGGAGCTCTATCCACTCCTTGCGCTCCTTCTCTCCGCCCTCTGCTTCCGTTCCTCACCCACTTCTCTCTCTCTCCCTTCGTTCCTTCCGCTCTGGCCGTTCCTCCATCCCGCCCGTTCCGACCGCTCTGGCTGTCCGCCTCCCACGCGGCCCCGACTGTCGTCCGGTACCTTGTGGATTGCATTTAACTAAATTTAAACAAACAAAAGTTGGGCGTAACATTATGGCTCGCAACACTCCCTAAGTTGTTCCTCTCGGGCTCTCAACAAATACCATTCAAATTTTTTAATAAATCGTTCCGTATTTCAATTTCTTTATCAGGTACACATACACTACATATAAATATCCCGCATGCGCACGCATACACACACACACACACGCACACACACTTGCATACATACATAAATAAAAATGCTTGTACAAATACTTACATTCATAAATACACTTTTGTATTTTATATCTGTTTTTCAGAAAGAAATATACGACAGTCATTAGTTTACAATATTCTCATTTTAATCTCGTAAGTGGGTGGCATATTTACTTGTCTGAGAATTAAACCATAGCAATAAATATGAGTTTTTAATTCTTTAAATCTAAAACTGGAAAATTACAGAGAAATGTGAATGTTTTTAATCTTAAAATGTAATGTTAACAAAGTGCTTTTCATTATAATGGGTTCATTCCTCTTTATCAAAAATCCTTAGATCCTCACATTTTACAATTTAAGTTAATTGAAGAGATCTTACATGAGAGAAGACAACATTAAATATTACTTAGTTTTGAGATTCACAATTACTTAAAAGCGTTAAGAAAAAATAAAGCTGATATTTTAGGTGCTTAAAAATGAAAGACAACGTGGTAATTTAAAATAACTGTTACTGGCCAAAACGAAAGTATACCGTTACGTGAAATTAACATAAAGTGTTTTCAGGCGCGATATCGCACGCAGTGGCTAAAAAATGTCCACCCAGAGGCGCGGGTTAATATAATATATCGTGCAATAATTATTTTAAAATGATATATTTGTTTATTATAGTTTTTGTATATTAGAGTGTGAAT
>BOPP01000003.1:13149466-13197932 GCA_017312745.1 Gryllus bimaculatus
TTCCTTCATGAATTCAACAATTAATGACAGCCCGTACGAACCACAAAGCATTCTTTATTTTAAAATCTGTGTATGTAAATATTTTTTTCAATTGTTTCGCGTAGGGGCTAAAATACAGTGAAGGTAATTCAGTCAAAGGTTTGAAAAGTTTTGAAACGCCAGTTCTTCTCCTCTTTGATTCCCGGGTCGCAATTCTGTGTCCGTGCGTGTCGACGGTTGCTGTATGTGCGACGTTTCCATTCACTGGATGATATTTCCACGACCCTTTGTGATGTGGCACGTAGGGAGAGACAGCCTGCAGTGGGAGAGGGATAGTGAGACATTCTGACGCACTGTCGTTGATTTACGTATGGCCCACAAAACGAGCATTCGGGAACATACCAGTCCCCGGAAACAACGGTGGATGAGGAATGAAGGCTGCTTGTTTAGGAAGAGATACGAAAATTTGGGAAAAGGAATTCAACTATTTGAAACTTCAAGATGATGGTATTGACTCCATCACAAATTAAGTAAGAAAAAAAAACTTACCGACGTACCTTGTTGTTTGTATAACAAGGATATGTTTATTTAATACAACACCGAACCTTTTTCATGACTGCGAAAAACCTTGGTAAGGTATTAATAATTAAAAGTTGGTTGATATGAATTTTATAAGTAAACAATGAATTAGTTCAAAAGTAACACAAAATACATTGTGGCTAAGTGCGCGTGCAGTCATATGTACTGGCCCCACGCTTTGAAGACGCAAATGCGATTATCCGCGCGTACACCGACGATACAACCTTTCCTGACATATCTTTCCCAGTTTTCGTACTTTGCCCGACTCTGAAATATGAAAGGATTCTGGCACATGGAGGTAGGGCATGCTGAACCCACAGAAAAAACGCAGAAGTTATTTTACACCTGTGAGGTACGGGGTGATTGAACTGTAAATTAATGACGGGTAGATGCAGACATTGCACAGGCGCTGCTTGAAATCTAACTTACAGCTACAGTGGTGATCCGTCGTTCATTGGTGCTCTCTGACGGTGTAGTCTACAGCATTTACACACACACACACATACCAGGCGAACTGTGTCATTGTCCTTTTTTGCTGGCTGACCTTCTGCGGCCACAGACTACCTCACAAGATAAAACAAGAAGTTTGTAGAAATGACAAATAGAATTACTCCTGCAATACTGTGGAGGCGTTCCTACAGGTTTCTTAAGAGTTTATTTACGACCTAATGTAATCAAATTAAAATATTCTCAGATGCAAACCTATATTAAATAATGTGTAAGAGAATTCATTTATATAATACACTTCATCTGTTAACACCAAAATTGTATTGACTTCAAAGTTATTTTATTAAATTTGCTTTGATCTTTTACATATACCTCACATTGACTTCATTTTTCTACACAATGATTTATAAGTTCTTCTTTAGGATTACAACGGATAAAAACGCTACAAAACAATTTTAGATAAGGTTTTTGGTCCTATTATTATATTGACCTTATTATTATCCTTTGTTTAGTATATTCTGGCAAGGAAACAATATCAAGAGAAAAACTTCTGCAATTTTGCTGATTTCGGAAATGTGGGGGATGAAGAAACACGCCTCTCGAAATGTTTTCTCTTTTCCGCAAACTTCTTAAAGGTGTGAAATCACCCTGCTAAACTTAAGGCATAAAGTGACTATTTTGCTCTTTCTCATATAAACGTTTTTGAGCACACGCAAATACACAATGTATTTGCGTCCAGACAAATTATACATTCACTTTAAAAGCTTTTTCTGCTTATTTATATGAGGGATAAACTACTTCAAAGTGGAAAATCAAAAATGCCAACTAATTTAATCGATTATAGTCGGAATATTATGAAAGATGTACATTTTAGATATCTTGAAAAACAAAATGAATGTGTTAAGACGTTCAGTTTTCATTTGAAATAAAATATTCAGTACATTCAGTTTATTGAAATAAATATGGAATATTAAATAAAATTCCTAATTCTAAGAGTTAGTTATTCAATACTTACTATCACAATTTTAGGATTCCCTAAAATTATCAAATTTAGTTTAAGTTTCTTTTTATGATTGTACACTGATTACTATTAATGACCAGTACGTCAGAGTATCATCAACAGCCCGCGCAGGCATTGATGTTAATCCGGGTCGCGAGTGGATTCGGAGCGTAAAAACAAAGCAAGAGCATCAGTTGCGCCCCTATTGTCGGCCTCGTATTTACCCCCTCTTCCTGTGCGCCCCGAACTTATCGAGAGGTGCAATCGACGAGCTCTTGTTGTGCAGTGAGCGGCGGCGTGCGGAAAACGAGCAAAACGGAAACCCGATGAGAAAGTGGGCTAAATGGGGATAGGCTCTCTCCGCATTCTGGACCGAAATGCCGGAAAGGAAAATAAGCCGGGGATAAACCGCCTTTAGCGAAATGTATGCTACTAAAATGTTGATAATTTTTGTTATAATGTGAGTTAACTCAATGCTTTGGGAGGGCGTGTCGTTAACTGTAAGTGATAAAATGGGAAAATTAAGAACTTCAGTGTTTTTTGGACAAATTTCGACGATCATAGGTCTAAGTATGTATTTTAGTTAGGTTAAATTTAGTGTGCTCTGAAGGTGAATTCTAGAGGCCGGCTGCTCTGAGCGGCAGTTTTCCGTGGTTTCTCCAATCAACACCAGGCGAATGCCGGAGCAGTACCCTAACAATCGGGCCACGGACCGCGCGCGATCTCACCTTCCCCTTTCTTGTCCTATCCTCACCCCTTACACTCACACTTACATGAACTACACTACCACACATGCCAGGAGACCAGTCTGGAGCTTAGAGCTCGTCCCGGCTGGGGCAAGAGGGTGTCCCGCTGGTGAGAGATACCTGGTTGAGGAAAACCCCGCTAGCCGATGGCAGGTCGGCGCCGGATCTCGACATACAGCGGGGAGTTATCACTGCCACCTACCAAGCAAAAACATTAACTACACGTACGGGACTAATGAGCTTGTTAGTTGACGTGCCCGGAATCACTAAATCAATCAATAAGCTTTTTTTTAAAAAAAGGTATCAAAGAAAATACTGAAAAGAGACAAGTTGCAATGTTCTCTCTCCTAATTATAAATGTACAATATTGTTAGTATTAAGACACACATTAGATGTACCAAATGGAAAATAGGTTTTTGGGAAGGAAACTTTGAATGAGCGTTGTATTTCACGTAATTTCGTACATACATACTTTGGATTAGCCATACATTTTGCTACTATAAATCATTGACAACTCCAAAGTTCGTTTTCACACTTTTATTTATTGTAATAAATTATACTTTGAGGTACATTAATGTAAATATCATTAACTACCAAACATAAACCCTACTAATTATATTTAATGTTTATACACTTACGAGAATTCATTTATTTTTTGTCCAATAGTTCGTTGTGATAAATGCATGTCCGTGAAATATCGAGTGTCTTCTGTTATTTCTATGACAGTACCTGATTACTAAAATGTCTTGGATTAACCTCCTCTTATTATTGACATGAATATTTTCAAAACGATTAAACAATACTACAATCCGTTCCACCGAAGTGTTGATGTTTCAGAGTACTTTTCTGATTTTTAAAAGAAACCAAGAGACTTCTGTAATCCTAAATATGAATCGTGTTTAGCTTATGAAAAAGAGCTTACCTTGAACAATATCTGTGATTGCTTCACGTATACGTAGTTTTTTTTAAATTTCCAAAGCCTTGGAACTCAGATATCGTAAAAAACTCTTTATTCATTTCACTTGTAAAAATATACTATTCCAAATCATTTCTCATTTTTATGTAAAAAAATATATGTTTTTACAACTGCTTATAATAGGCAACTTATGAACATTGCTAGACGTACGTAAACTTTGTCATTTTTAATATCCTTTAAAAAATGATTGTTCCCAAGAACAAATTCCTACTTTGTTACCGTTAAAAAAAGGATTTTTTGAATGACTTTAGAATACTCTTCTAGAACCATGGCCGAATGAAATGCATTTCTATATTGTCCAAGATATCAGGCATCTTTTCCCAATACAAGTTTACAAAACCTTTAGTATTATATTTTTATGCAGTTGAAGAAAAAATGTTGCTCATATTTCGTGTGTGAAGTGTCCGTTTCTTTTATGGTCGGGATTCGCATGCGAGATCGCAATTGAGACCACGAAAGAAACGGAAAATTTACACATGAAATGTGAAAATAAGATTTTTTTAGATGTGTCACTTTTGGGTATGGACGATATGCAGTGGTAGCGATTGTTCACATTTCCTTTCGCATCTTCTTGGACCAGAAGGACCCAAGTTTCGAGTTCTGCCTAGTCCTAAGATTTCACCCCTAGTGGATTTGCGACCCTAGTTACCTTCCTAGATCTAGTTGAACCTCTATGTAAATGATAGTTCTAGCGGAGGGCTGTTCTGATCCGGAGTTTCCCGTGCTTCTCCAATCAATACCTAGTGAATGTCTGTGCAGTATCCTAACGAACGGGTGACGGACCACGCGCTATCTTTTCTTCCTCATCGTTGAACCCTTCTCTCCCTCGTACCCATATATATAAATGCACTGTAATACCGCAGAACAGAAGATCGAGCTGGAGCTTTAAATGATGTTCTGGTAATGCTCCAATGGAGGAGATGCCTGAAATGGGATATCACCCAAAACCGACGAGTAATTTGGCACTGGATCTCACGTTCTACTGAGGGGTGAAAATAGGCAGGCTTCCGGGATATACTTTGCATGAATCGTTCGCGACTACGTCAGTAGTTTATTATCCCCTACGTAAGTAGTTGTCTGGAAAGAATAAATATTCATTCACCCTTACTCATAGACGATATTCAATACCCTTATTGCAGAAAAAAATATGCTAGGCGTACTTTCGAAGTCGTTTCGGTCCACTGTGCCGCGCTGGGCGCAAACGTGGGCTAATGCATGGGGTTGTGAATAGCAGGCAACATGTTAACACGCGAGGGTTGCATCGGCACATCTGCTCCCGCGCTTATGCCACACGCGCCCCGGTGCGTGAAAATGGAGGCCGCAGGCGAATAAGAGAGAAAAGATTAGTCGCAAAATCCCGAGATCTCGGAAAACGCACTGGACTTTAATGCGGATAACTTTATTTCGGTTTCACAAATGGGAAAAGAGCTGCGAAAGGATTGTAAATATTAAACTGTGCAGAATCTGCTTAGAAAAAAGATTTCTTCGAGGGAAGTGTTATATCTCGGATTAAATTGCTTTCGGATGTATTTTTAGGGGTCATTGATTTTAATGTTTATTGTATGAATCACCACATCTGAATCAATGGGCACAGTACTCGATCGCATTGAACTCTTAACATATTATAGCGACTAAGATCCCTTTTGTGTTTTGACAAAACAAAATTAATACATTCATGCTAACGTGACTTTTATTATCCCGTACAAATTATTCGCTCTGTTGAAATAAATACCGTTTTCACCAAGGAATGTGTTAATAGTGCAAAATAATAACAATGTAATTGGATTGTAAACTTTAACAAACTAAGGGGTATAATGAACTGTTTATTCAGAAAAGAGAGCAGAGAGAGCACGTCACCTTAATGTGTTTTGAGATATGTCTTTCTAACGAAATATCATATTTGAATGTAATAAAAAAAACGGGGAAAATTTAGATGAGATTACAAGGAAATACTGATCCCCCTAACCAAAATAGTTACAAATAATTTACTTAGGCAAGTTTGAATACACGCCGATCTGGTGGCCGAGACCGTTAATAAGGCAGTAGTGCCGTTGCGATCTCGGACCGAAGGATCGCGGATTTGTGTCCCGCCTCGGGCATGGTTGTATTGTGTTCGTCCTTTCACCCCCTCTCATCATCATTGTCATGTCATCCTCACAGTTATCATACCAGTCTAATTGTGGTTGCTAATGACCAAGTAGTTGATGCGACCTTAAATAACAGAAAATTTTTGAATACTCGAATAGCATAATCGAAGGCTTACTTATGTGTTCATTCAATGCCACAGAAATCGAGTGGTTGTGCCACAGAAAATGTTGTTACAATTAAATCATTATTAATATGTAACAACATTTTATTATTTAATATATTGGTCCCAGTGTTTCGTGTGTCCTCCTCCCACCTCCGAGGCCATAGCTATATTGAGGTACGAAGACTGTTTAAACATGTGGTTATCTTGATGTGTCTCTTTCTCAACAGTACTTTGTGTGAATAAATGTTGCATGCAACGTTACATAATGTCTATATAAATGATATTAAAGTCATAAGTATGAATTTTATTTGATTATTAAATACTAATCGAAACGTAGATCGTAAATCACAATCCTAAAACAGATTATCGTCTTTCACTTCCAATTTTCACCAGAAAAGATGGTTCATTGGTCATTGAACTGATGTCACTGCAGTGTCTCTGACCGGGAGGTTCAAGTCCAGACGGTGGCAAGATTTTTGACACTAGCTTGTCAGCTAGGTCGAATTCAACCGCTCTTTGAAGGAGAATTCTAATGGGCGGCCGCTATCAGAACGGTAGTTTTCCGTGATTTCTCGGAAGCAGTTCCCTAACAAAAGAGCCACGGACGGTGCGCGATCTTTCCTTCATCTTCCTTGTCCTTTATTTAATGATCTTCGGAACGGTACAACTAGATATTATCCTGGACGTATTTACCACGTTTGAGCTCAAAGGCTTCTAATCTCACCGAGTTATTCGAAACATGTACGTTCTTCTACCAATCCGTATAGACATCTCGATTTTGTAGGAAAACTCTGCAGAATCCCCATCTGTTCCAACTACCATATGCTAACCATATGTGAAACAGCAGTATTAGACATTAATCCTGATATTAGTGCAAAGTTAGAGTAAAAAAATCTTAAACACTGATTTCAGATGGAAAGGAATTGATTTCAGAAGGAAAAGTTAGGAAATGAGTAGTTTAATTTAGTATTCAATAATCCACGATATGAAATTTGAAGAACACAAAAACAAGAACGAAAGAACAGAAAAAATTAAAATAATATTGTTTTATATTCCGCCTGAGGTTTTAGGAGGCTTTACAAAACTTTCTTTTTGACCTTCTTTTTGAAGAAAAATTTGCCAACCCTATGTTTAATTCGTTCATTTTTTAATTTACGGTAACAGAAGATTACTATAAACCATCGGCGAAAGTTTGTGCAATATTCATTATAACATTGAACGTTATGATGTGATCTTCTTGTGTTATTTTTTTGTTTCTCAAATATAAAATTGAAAGAACACTAAAATAAAACCGGATCAATCTGAAACCTACTCTAATATTAACGTTATTGCTCTCCAGCACTTCAAAACTTTTTTCCGGTATCACTGAATAAGATTGTAGTTTCCATTTGCAATATTGTTCAGGTCTCAGATGAAATGTTGAAATGAATTTCTTCCCGCTTCAGTACAGACCTCCACTCGTCTTCATATTATGCGACGAAAACAACCAGAAATGCCAAAAAACAGTTAACTAATAACCAAATTAGATAAACTTCATCAAGGAATTCTATTCTGAGGCACTTCCACAATTATGGATTTCCGAATTCACGTTGAGTAATAACCTTCTTTGTTTTCTGTGACGCTTCTCCTAATTCCCCCATTAAATTTCGATTAAATCAGTATTCAATTTGAAAGTACCAGCGGAAACAAGTTAGTCCCGCGCAGAAACCCTCCTCACGCCCGCCCGTGAGCGATCGAGGGGCAGCCGTGCGGCCGGACGAGGTCGAGTCAAGTGGAGTCGGAACTCCGCGGCCGGATGTCTGGGCAGCCGCCGCGAAGGCTGTCGAGTTCCTCCTGCCCCCGCCGGATTAATTGTGCCGTGACCCGCCGGCGCGGCGGAAGGGACCGAGGCCTCGCGGAGGACTCAGGGATTCTGCGGCGGAGAAGAAATGCGAAGGCAGGGGCGGTGGCGACGGTGGTAGTGGTGGAGTCGGAGACACTAAGGGCTGCGTTGGCTGTGGTGGTGACGACGGCGGAATAGCGGCGGAATAGCAGCCGCCCGAAACAAAGATACTTTGGCGGTGGAACTGGTGTCGATGGCAATGGAGGTGGCGGTGGTGGCGGCGGATCTGGCGGTGGCGGCGATGGCGACAGTGGCGGCAGTGGACCTGGGGTGGAGGCAGTGGCATGGTGGCTCGTCGTCAGTGGCACTGTGGCTTGTCTTCAGTGGCATGGTGGGAGTGGGTAAGTTGAGGGTGGCTGCTGCGGCGAAGGCAGATGCGGTGTTATGGTGGCAATGGCGATGACGACGGCAGCGGCTGTAATGGAGGGGGTCGTATGGTAATGTCTGTGGTGGCACTGGGATAGTGGCGGTATCGTAGTTGCGATGGTGGTGACGGTTATTGGAGGCGGTGGGGCTTGCATGGTGGCGGCAGTCGCAAGACCAGAACTCGAAATCCCTGGAGCCCCGAGACAATGATGGAGAGCGAGGCAGGATATTGGAGGAATACGCAAGTGGACGGGGTGCGAAATGCGGCGTCGACCTGGCGCAAACTGATGGCGGTGGTTGCCCCGGATGAAGTTGTCGAAACCAAGAAGTTTAGGGAAGGATGGGAAGTGATTTCGCAGAAAGTGAGCTTTGGTAGTTAGTGTGATTGTTATTATTAAAATATCCTATTAAATTTGAAAGTTAATTATTAAAACCACTTTATATTTTCATTTGCTCAATTAGTACAACGTTTCAACGTTATTTCTCGCCATTTTCAAATAATGAAAAATATTTTATACACATTTATCAATATAAGTTAAATTTATCATAATAAGTTACAATTTACACAATATCTTTGAAACTTACCTAGAGCAAATACTACTTGATATGCTTCTTAATTCAAATAATTATAAACATCGTATTAAACGTTGAAGTACAATTCAATTTAAGTAATCGTTTTTCACATTAAAACGTACATTTGCAAAAAAGGTATTGTCAAAGTATGCCTTACAAGACTTTTGAGACCCATCTGTTATTTAATTAAAAAGTTATACATGTCATCTAGATCATATTTTTGTTTAAAAATTAATGTGAATTGAAGAGGTTGTGGTGCTTCTTTTTTCAATTGCATTAAATTTTACTTTATTTTCCATACTGTTTCAGTCTTCAGATAAATTGATAAAGAAATTATTTATGAAAAAATAGAAACTGTGTTTATGCTAAGGACAAATTACACTAATGAAATAAATGACATGAAGGGCCAAATTTTACAAATAATATATTAATCCTACAATAGAAACAAAATAATGTCTGGCAATTAAAGAAGACTTGAAAAAGTCAGAACAATACAATATAACAAGTAGCACACTGCAGAAAAAACTGTAACAAAAAAGTATTTAAAAAAATGAAGGATTTGCTTTAAATATTTGTTCAGTATACACATTAAATTATTAAAATGTCCACGTCAGAATTGAATGAGATATGATTTAATAAAATGCAGTAAAAATAGTGATACGAGACCTTAGATACTCGGAAATAGAAATAGCAAATTAAAAAAAAAAATGAATACATGATCAGCAAATCCTCAGGGAAACCACTGAGAAAGAAATGACAGAAAAGTCAGTAACTGAAGCGAATGGCACGTCATCAGAATAAGAAGGTTCGCGAAACTCAGAAACATTCAATCTACTTTAATGTTGTACAAAACATAATGCGTACTATATGTCAACTGCGAATTATCTGATGACTTTAGAAAATTGCCCTTTCTCGACTATCTCAAGAGTAATTCACACGAACGATTTCTTAGAATCTTTGGAATTTCCACTTGACTGCTAAATGATATTTTACCCTAGATTTTTGATAAAGTATGTGAGAGAGAAGGAAGACAATGTAAATCAAAGGAGGTAGTAGAAATTCGCTTAAAGTCCGCACTACAATGAAAACAGAAGGGGAAAGGAGGGAACACAAAAGATTAAAGTTGCAAAACTTTCATGATAATGAAAGCACGTCCCCGTCCAAGTGCACTGGCAATACTAGTAAACACTAAAATTCACATTTCGTTTTAGGGCAAATAAGTTTGAAACTCGTAAAGATCTAAGACAGCGAAGCGTCAAATAAGGGATAAATCTGGATGATTTTATCTTAACCTTTCTCTCAACTCTATTGGGATCTCAGAGGACCAGAACAGTTAATTAATTTTATTCATGGAATTCGTTATATATTACATAATGTTTGCTTGTGATATAGACAGTAATAAGATTGAATATTAACTTAACTTCCAATCATATTTTTTCTTTAGAATAGATCTCCTTTGGGTTTCTCAGATCTCACTTGGGGTGTCAAAAGAAAAATAATATAATGGTTACGTGATGCATTGCTATTTCATTTTTAAAGTATTAAGGATTTGTGAGAAAAAGCGGCTAAGCACAAATGCAATACATAATTTACTCATTAACTATCCTAACATAACGAAGGGGTATAGTTCAAAAACACACGTCCCGATATACTTGAAAGACTTACTTTAGAGATAAATAACCCCGAGTTACGTTCCTCACGGTATAATATTCAAAAAGACATCTTTGAGACCTTTGTTACAGTTTTTGGGGTTTGGCTCTTCCGGTAAATCCGTCATGTGCCAAAAGTGAGTCGCGAAATATCTCCAATTCTTCCTTAGTGTCAGCAGAGATATCGTAGTACTCCACGATAATTAATTCAAAGTAGCAGAGGTACCAACCACAAAAAATAATATAAATGTTTACGAGAAAATATTCAGTGAATTCAGTAGTAATATGACTACGATTTTAAATTATGTCTCCCTAAATTTCTTCCCAAATTACTCATTTAACCCTCCAGTCTCAATTCCATTAGGTCCGTTCTCTCGACCGTATTAATTTTCGCTCTAGACCCTGCACGCACACACATACACACTCACATGCACGACGTTGAATGTTAGCTTAATCTGCGCGCCAACTGACCCAGAATGAAGTCACCGCGGTGTCGTCGTGTCCGTGTTGAAGCATTCGACCAGAGAGCTCCCTTCCGCTAGAGAAAGAGAAAAAAAAAATAATTTACCGGAAACCAAGTGCAAACGCAATTAAGTGAGGGTGGAGTAAGAGTGGAGAGTGGAGTTTATAGGATGGACAAGCAGGACGCCACTGGCATGCGGAGGCGCGAACCACCTCGCTCCGCATAGGGCGAGGGGTCCCTTAGGGTTCCAAGCGCGGCAAAAAAACGAGGCTTCTAAGTGAGCCCAAAAGGCAAAGGAAAAATACCTCTTAGGGGAACTTTGTCTCTTCTGGTAAATCCGCCATATGCCAAAAGTGAGTCGCGAAATATCTCGAATTCTTCCGTAGTGGCAGCAGAAATATCGTAGTACTCCATGATTATTAATTCAGAGTAGCAGAGGTATCAATCACAAAAAATAATATAAATGTTTACAACACAAATATTCAGTGAATATGTAATAATGTTAACTTTGTGAACAGTAATAATGCTACTTTTGTGAAGATATTAATATGGTTTCACTACTGTAATAAATAATTGAAATATTAGGAATTTTACGCATGAGAAGTAATAATTTGGGATAAGTACGTTTGAGTTTGTTTTGATAAGTTTGACACTTGTGTGAAAGTTATTTTCTGCTAATAAAAGCGTTATTTCATTCCGTATTCTGTGGGATATTTGGTTTAATTAACAATTTTTTTCAAAAAAATATTAATATCAATGTTAATAAAACGATAATATTAACAATAACAATAATATTAAGAAGAAAAATAAGAATAATAATCGATTTTCTTTCCATTAAATTTTTATCTTGTTTGGTTTATCACTTAGGATGCAACACTTTCCTGCAAAATGTTAAATTCAGAAATTTAATTTAAATTTTGTCAATGCAATTAATATAATATTAATTATATATTTTCCTGAATTGAAGGTAGTAGATATTATTAAAACAATATTCCTGTCAGATGGTAGCAAAAAATGTATTATATAAACAAAAGGATTTAAAAATTGTATCCCCGTATTATGTAGTATTTGCTAGTGTTATTTAAGGAATATCATTTGGAAATTTTCAACTTAACTGAAATATTAAATTAAAATGCTGATTACTGAAGCAACAAAACCCCGCAACCGATCGTCTAAAGAGGCTAAGTTGGTAAATACGTTTCCCATTATATTTCATTTAAAATAATAATTATTATTGGCTACTGAGGCCATGCGATGAATAACCCCATGTCAAGTTATATAGAGCATTCAGAAAAGGCTGAAAATGAAACCGTCCTGTCAATCCGTCCTTTACATTTGATTGGTACTACAATAATAATTTATCTAATATTTCTTCTCTGATTCAATAATTGAATAACAAATAATATTTTCGAGTTAATTAGTAGAACACAATGTCGAAAATGGGATTTGCTTAAGAGATTGAATTACTGATCCCAAAGTCTTTTGACAACTATTTCAACTATAGTATAGCCTTCCGATTAACATGTGACATTTTTACAATGAACGATATCATATGTTGAAACGAGATAGTAACGTTTTAAATATTTCGTTTCAATATTAAAATTTAAAGCAGCGACACCGAACGAAATATAAAACTCCAATAAAAATATCCTGTAGATCTACTACGTTTTAAGTCTCCCCTACCCAGTCGACGGTTTTATTTTTGAACACTGTGCAAGGCAACGTGACGTTGTCTCGGCGGAAGGTCGCGGTGAATCGCACCCAATGGGGAAAACTGGCTGAGCGGGGAGGGGAGGTGCGGTGAGAGATGGAGAAACGGGGGATGGGAGCCGAAGGCCGAGTGGGTGGCTCCTGGTTGGGAAGTGGAAATGTCTGGAGGGGTAACGAGGGAAGCGGTAGAGCGAGTGGGAGCGGGGGGGTGCTGGACAGGGCGAGAGTTGGGCGGTGCGATCCAGTAAGATGCGGTGAAGTGGGGCCGGGTGGGTGTGAACGGAGGTGAGGAAGGGGAAGAGTGGGATCGTGGCAGGGAGGGTAGAACGGAGCAGAGTGGCGCACGAGTGGACGCTTGGTGAGGGGGTGTGGCGGGGCGAGGCAGCGCTCAGCGGAGCGGGTTGGCGCGAGGCCGGGTGGATTGATTGTTAGTGATCCCAGTGCGTCGATTACTAAGGTCATTAATCTCGTAAATTTACTGTCTGCAATTTCCTCCAGAGGTGGCGGTAATTTTCCCCCGCTGGATGGTTAGATCCCGCGCCGACTTACCATCACGACGGTTAGTACTGTTTTCCCCAACCAGGTATCTCCCACCATCGGGGCACCACCCCCATCAGAGCAAGCTTTATCTCCCGATCGGTCTCCCTGCATATGTGGTAGTGTAGTGCATATTAGTATAAGAGTGTGTCGGTAAGGGGTGAGGTAAGGACACGAAACAGGAAAAGGAAGGAAACATCGCGCGCGGTCAGTGGCCCGTTTTTAGGGAGCTAATCCGGCATTCGCCTGGTTAGCTGGATCGGAGAAACCACGCCCAACTACGTATCAGAGCAGCCGAGTGCTAGAGTTCTCCTCCAGACTCGACACAAGGTGGAGCGTGTGAGGGTTGGAGGCGGCGGATGTGCGGGGGTGGCGGGGCGGCGCTGAGCGTAGTCGGTTCACGCGAGGCAAGGTGGAGCGGGTGAGGGTTGGAGGGGGGGGGTGAGGCATGGTGAAGCGGGGCGAAGCAGGATGGATGCGGATTGGGAGGGGGTATTTGCGACGCACCGATCCATCAGGCGCTTGATTAGGAGGCGGGGGGGAAGGGGGGGTTCTGGGTAAACTGTTTGTCGGCCCGCAACCAGCCTTTGCCTGCCCACCCTACCGCACACTGACGTGAGCAGTTTTAGAAATAGACGGCTCGTTTTACTCGTCATCCTCGGTGGAATAGTGAAACATACCCTTTTGGGCCCTCAGAGGGTTGCGTTTCGGTTCGTTTAGATGCTGAGTCACGTTGTATTGTAATAGTCGCAGGTTCATCGATTTCCATGTTGCTTTATGATATTTTTAGCTTGAAGTTTTTATCAATAATTGCTCTTTATTTATTCTTAATCCCTTTGCAAACATTGTTGATTTTGATTTTCTATGTATGTAAATTATTTATTTAATCCATATTCTAAAAGATAGAATTCTGTTATCTCGAAACATAATTATGTAAAAAACTGTGTTTACATGAATTAATTTCATTTTAACGAATATCATAAAAAATGTCACTCATTTTTGACGTTCGACTAAAAATTCGATTCTTTCAAAAGAAGAACAAACTAGATGTAATTTTAGCAGTGAATTATGATTTTGCGTTTCTGTGTCTGTGAAATCACTGTTGCAGATCTCCAAAACATTGTACAAAAGCAGCCGGAATGTTGTTTATATTTAACGAAAATGATTTCCGGAAAGTAAATTAAAAATAAAGCAATGCAGAAGGTAGTTTTCGATGGTCGGTAAATGATATTAAAACTGAAGTATATAGTGAGAACTGAAAATTAAGTTGGAATAAATCTATTAAATAAATAAATTTTCTTTACTTCATTTTCAAGGATGTTTAAAATACGATCATATACGTGTAATGATTATTGCATATTTCAATCAATTGTCACAAGCACAGTTTCATTACTAATGTAAGGGTAGTGTACTAATATAAGAATAATTTTGTCATTGTTTTTAGTCAATTATCATCTTAAAGAATCACATTAATTATGTATTAGGGATTTGTAACTCATATTATGCTTATCTAAGATTTAATATATGATAATTAAACACGATATGATTTATGCCACCAGTATTTAGATAATTAAAATTTTAGTCGATATTTATGTAGTGCAATAAACACATAATACCATCAAAATATTCATTGTAATGCTCAAAACAATTTTAAATATCTTAGAACTAATTTTGAGATGTGAATTTTGCCAAAAGCATAAATACAATTAAATTTGAAAAGAGCTGCCTTCACAAATATTTATTTTTTTCCTCATATTCATCTATATGAGAAAAAATGTACACCAAATTGCTACATATATTTAAAATATACAATTTGTTTTATTCTAATTACGATACTTTTTACATAATCACTTTCTCGATTAACATAATTGCTGTTGCTCACATACAAACCATTTCTTAATTACTCAGAAGATAAATGAGTCTCTTCAAGCTTAATAAAGCATAGAGTGTTCTAAATTAATGTAATTAATTTCGTTATCAAATTAAATCTGCACATTTCGAAGCAATAGACATCATTAAACCGGCGGCATAAAATTCGAGGCGACACTTTTTCTTGCCTCCGTCGAGTCCTCGGACAAAGACATTTGGCCCGTCAGGCAGTATCCAAGCAGCACTTCCCTTTTTGCGGCGGCCCGCTGTGCTCCCGCGGGGACTGAAACCCGGGCGGTGGCGCTGCGAGCGGCGGAACAAAAAACGGGCCCAGCCGCCCCAATTTCGCGGAAGTATCGCGCCCTCCATTAGGCAAGTCGGACAAAGCTCGCTCCGCATATTTTTCCGAGCGCCGCGCCGCCGCTGCTCTCGCTGTCCCTAGTGCCCGGCCATCCGCGCTCTACCCCGACCATCCGAACCGCACCAATCGTCACACTCATTTACTTCCCATTCTCGCCACGCCCGTTCTCCTACCTCGGGGATTTTGCGCCCAGGGGTCCTCTCTGCCTTTCGTGTCCATTTCATCCTACCCTAATCCGTCCTTCCCACTTTCTGCTCTCTCCCCCCTCTTCACTCTTCTCCTTTTCATCGAGTAGAACCTCCCTGTCCTCACTATCCTCCCCTACCATCCTTTCACCTTCCTCTCCCAAACCGTCCTGTCTAATTCATCGTCCTCCTTGCAATCCCAGCCTCTCCTATTCCTCGTCACCCTTTCACCACCGTCGTCATTACCTCCCTTCCTGCATTCTCGCACCCCCCCGTATTTCTCATGACTGCATCCTCTCCGAGAGCGCTTCTTCCTACATCACCACCCTCCCGTCCTGCCGCAGTCTCCTCCCTCGCTAGCCTCTCGCTCCATCCTCACTCCCTTTCCGGACCTCTAGCTTCGCATCCTTCTGCCCTTCCTCTTCCTCGCCTACTTCTCATCGTCCCATTCTAGTCACTCAGGCGTCCCTCGTCACCCGTCTTCACCCAACACCGCAGAATCCATCACCAACTCCTCCAGCGGACTTGCCGCCACTCCGAACCATGCTTAGTCCTGCTGGAGCTATCGCAAACTTCGTCGCCGCCGGCCTCGTCACCCTGTCGCTGCAGCCACCCACCCCGCGCCCGCCGCCGTGCCCACCGCCACCGCCACCGCCGTCGCCACTGACCGCGCGCCCCGAGCGGCATTAGCACGTCGTGGAAAATTACTTTCCGCACCGTAAGGCCGCAAGCGGCCCTCGGTGGGGAGGGCCCGGGCTCTTCGGCCGCGCCCCGCCCCGCCCACCCGTCCCCACTCGTCACGCGCATGAAGAGACAGCCCAGACGGCAATCGCCCGGGCGGCGGTGGACGCGGTGCAGGCAGAAGAGGGTCGCTGAATGAGGTGGTGGAGGAGGAGGAATTGGTGAGTCCGCCTAGGACAACGTGGTGGAATATTTGTCAGAGAGAAGTCCTAGGTTGTGCTTCCCACGCTTAATAAATTCATGGACTCCAACTCACAGCAAAACCCTTACTACGAACTTGAAAGTGCAATAACTCCATGTATTTTGTGTATTAACGGAGGAAACTTATACATTTAGCTTAACTAGTACGAGCTGCTCAAGTACTGTTATACACGTCATCGTATAATAGTTTGTATCTACCTATAAACGAGTTCTACACCCAATCAAAGTACTCAAACGAAAATCAATTCAAATATTTCTATGAGATCGAAATGAAGAGCCGTTAAATATCGACAACAGGAAGCAAATATTTCAATCCCATTTGCAAACAAAAGTGTACTATTAATTTTTAACTTTTATAATGAAAATATATTAAAATTATTTTCCCTTTGGTATTTTTTGCAAGACCACTTGGGCAGTTCACGATTCCTCTAATTTTAATTTTTCACGCACTCCTCAGCGGTTTAAGAAATTCTAAGTAGTCGAAGGGACCTCGTGCAGCATTGCCCAAGAAGATAAAAATGCAGCTGCATACACGTTGTATATGGTGAAATATTGCGCAGGATGTGAACGCAATAAATAAAACAGAAGTGACAAAAAGTTTGAAACAAAGCAGGTGGCCAGACAGTAGTACAAGTTCCTATGTTAATATAGTTCGCAGAAAAGAGCAGAAAGGACAGAGACAAAATGCAGTTGAGTTTTTTGTGCATTCGTAGACGCTAGAAATAATATGGAGACTGTAAGAGAATTCTCAGTCATATAAAAGGTGAGCATGGAGTAAACAAACGCTCCATCAGAGGAAACTTAGGAAACATACTGAAAGATACGATATTTAAAGGGACACTGAGAGACAACTAAAAAGGACAACCTGAGAAACTCATAGCAATCTCTCAAACTGCGTGAAAAGTGAACTCAGTTACAGCCAAAAATTCAATAGTGGAAATATTTAGAACATTGTAACTAACAGTGGCACGGGGGAATATGTAATGAAGAGTGATAAATGGTGGAAATAAATATTATTTATTTTATACCTCAAAACTTAATCGAAAATGGCCGACAAAAAAGTCACTAAATTCATCCGTCCGATGATTTAAGAGATTACTTGATATCCAAGCCATCATCTAAGTGCTTATGAATGAAAGAATCACGATAAATAAGGCAATGGTGATGCTCTAAATATGAATAAGTTATATAGCCTAATTATAAATAAACCTTGTAATCACCGCAAAAGTCAGAGAGCAAAACGCTTCACACTGAGTACTTACTCCGGACAATCAAGGCTGCATCACAGACAGCCCACGATGTCTATAAAATAAAATGCTGTCGAGATGCGCGCGGAGAGTGAATAGTCCAGGGAATTGATTTCGTGGAACTGACTGTCTTTTCCTTTGTACTTCGGTACGATAATGAATCTATGGAATAAATAGCTTGATGAAGGACAGTGTAGAATACGTTTTAAGGAGCGCATTGCGGACGATATAATATACGGTGAAATATCGTATGTCTCTAACGAGTCGTGGTAGAACTACATGTTTGTAGAGAACGCATTCAACTGAATGCTCGCTACCGGAAGTTCACGACGGATCCCCAGTTAGAACACGGCGCCTCAATGAAATAACGGCTCTCTCGTACGAGTGAGTAATTCGTTTAGGGATCTAATTTGATGGAACTGGCGCCCATTTTCCCTTTCACACTTCGGTACGATAATGTAGTGTCTATGGCTTGGTGACTGCCAATGTAGGAGACGTAGCAACACAGGCATTGCAGATGGCGAAAGACAATGAAGCAATATTTGTACATGTCGCAGCGGGTTGTGTTAGAACTACTTGTTTGTAGAAAACGCCTCCATCTGAATGCTTCCTACACGTCGTTCAAGAGTGATCCCCAGCTAACACACGGAGAAATAATTCCGTCTTCTTACGCGTGGGTCAAAAACTGGTATAGTGGAACTGGCGGACATATTTCCCATTATTCGTCGATACAATGACGGATCTACGGAGTCAGTAGCTTGATGAAGGACAGTGTACGAGACAGGATTAAAAGACTCATTTCTTACGGTATAATGTAAGTCGCAACGCGTCGTGTTAAAACTGCATACTTGTAGAGAACGCCTCCAACTGAATGCTTCCTACCCGAAGTTAAAAATCTCCTGCAAGCTCACGGGGTCTCGATGAACCAACATAGGCTTTGTGCGCATCAGTGTATCGTTCAAGCATTTGGCTTGGTGGAATTGACAGCTATCTTTCCCTTCATACTTCGTTGGGTGCGATAATAGCTTCGTGAAGGTTGGTGTACGAGACGTATTACCAGAGATGGAGAGATGTATATCGCAGCGTATAGTGTCTCTAGTGAAAGCCTACATGTGAATACTTACTACCCGAAGTTCAAAACTGATTCCCAGCTACCACATCAAACTTCAATTAAATAAAACCGTCTTTATTCGCAAGAGTGAATCGTATCCCAGGGAACCGCATCGGCGAAACTGCGTCGGCTGATAATGGATCTACGGATCCAATAGCTTGGGAAAGGTTAATGTATAAAAAGCTTAACATGTGCTATACAGACGGTGAAATGTACGTCGCAACGCCTGCTGTTAGAACTACATGTTGGTAGAGAACGCCTGCAACTAAATGCTTCCTAACCGAAGTTAAAGATCCTCAGATAGCTCACTGGGCCTAGACGGAATAAAACGGGCTTTGTTCGCGAGAGTGAATCGTCCAGAGAACTGCGCCGGTGGGAATAACGGTCACATACGCCGTGAGAGAGCGCGCGGCGCCACAGCAGCAGCCGGAGCCATTTCGCGGTCCGCTCCCGCGTGGACGAGCGGCGAGCGACGAGGCGCGTTCGTCGCGCGATCTCTCCTGAGCGTCGCACTTCGTTCTCAATGGGGTGTGCGTGCGGGGACGAGCGTGTAATGGGCATGAGTGAGCGGGCGCGACCGTTGCCGTGATGAGGATGTGCGGAGAGTGGCGTTGGTGCGTGTGTTCTACCGACTGTACGGACTGTTTGCATGTTTTTGCAGTGAATGTGAATTGTGCAATGAAATGTCCGCGATATTCTGCTTGAAAACTCTACGTTCACTCCGTTAGCGACGCAGCTTTTACTCCAATTCATAAAGTTTCATGAATACTTTTTGCGTCGTGGCCCAAATTAATGTGTCTGTATGATCTTGGCAGTTTTTACCACCAGTCCTCTGATTTAAAATAATTAAATTTTGTTCTTCCTGGTTTTGTTTTAGCAGATATTTTCTCCACTTGTTGTTGTAAGGAGTAAATGACTTGGTTTTATAAATATGTAGACATATTTATTAATATTTGAGAATATTATTTGTTATATACTGATTTATGAATATTATTATTCCCCTTCAACCCATCAAAACCAAAGCTCTCAATGACGGCTCTTTCGAAGATAAAAAGTTTATGAAAAGGAATGAAAATGTTATACTAGTAACATAACTGAATGATAGCTGTATATTTATTTATCACAATAGTCTTATAAGAAGCCTCGTCCAATCCAACCAATTCACCCGCTTCGCCCTTCCCTCGCCTCATTCCACTCTGCTGCGCAATGCACCGCCAAAGCACACCCCGCAACATCAGAACCCGCTAGAACCTCCTACCTCACCAGTTTCCGCCTGGCTCCCAATCCCCGCCACATTACGTCCCGTCCCACTACGCCCCGTCACACCATGCCCCACTACACCACACCCCGTCACACTACGCTACGCTATGCCATGTTATGCCTTGCCATTTTTCGATCCTCCCTGCTACATTAGTTTCGGTAATTAAATGATGTTCTGCTCCTTTCTTTTAAAAGAAATATAAGTAGTTGTTGAGTAATAACTAGTGACACTTGAACAGGGAAACGGTTCGGTAACCCGCTGAACTGGAATTATATGAAACGAGATGTTTTCAATAACAAATAATATTGTAATCACTGACAACATTGCATCAACATGTTGATTCTACGTTTCTGGAAGTTTAGAATCACATTTTCGAGATGATTCAAGCTACTCATTCCAATATTAAGTTCTTTCAGTCAGAAAACTTGCAAGTAGTAAAACACAATAATATTTTATTGACGTAGTACACACGTTCTGAAGTTCTGAAGTTTTTTCAGTTTCCCACTTAGTTTAATTTCATGATAAGAATATTAAAACTATTACGAATGTGTGGTATACGGAAACTTTCCCTTCTCTTAGTGTTATAACTCAACAACTAGGCTAGTAATATTTCTTTAAAAAATGATTCACATTTAAAGGTCTAAAATTGAAAGATAAATTGCATTACAAAATCTCAGAATTGATTTTGAAAGCGTAGGATATGTTTCAAAATAAATTTGAAGATAAGCAATTTTCAAAAGTTTATAGATTTCATTAAAATAGAAACTATCAAACTTTCTTCTATTTGAGAAATACTTAAAGAATAATATTTCAGTTATCAGAAACCCTAATTTTGGGGCAGATTGTTACACGTTTCCCTTTGCCATCTGTACTACTCTTAACCAACTTTGAAATAGCAGTAATCTACCTTAATTCATACGTGTTTGAGAAGTTATACATTAAAGCTATACATTGAACACCAATATTACGTCAAAAAAGTTTAGATCGTATATTTGAAATAATACGAATACTATGTTTTCGATACTATAATGCACAGATAAAACAGGTAAAATCATTACTTCAAAAAATTTGTATTGGGCTTAAAAGTGAAATTCTTCCTAACACTCAACTACTTTCTGAATCCTACGCTGCCTTAGAATAAAATTTATGTATTCTGTTTAGGGATTGGACGTTAGTAGAAGTAAATATTTGAATTTTAATTAATTAATTAAAACTTTCTCATTCCAATACTAAGTTCTTTCAGTCAGAAAACTTGCAAGTAGTAAAACACAATAATATTTTATTGACGCAGTACTCACGTTCTGAAGTTCAAGGTTTTTCAGTTGCTATTGCAACAGCTCATATACTACTTCCTCGACTGCTTTGACCCACTTTCGTTTGCTTCTCTTCCTTGCTTTCCTTCTCCCTTTTTTTCTCTCTCTTGCCATCGGAATAGTTCCATGTCATTTTCCTCTTAATGTGACAGCCGCAAATATATCCACGAGTTTGTTTTGCTGCATCACATTGGTGAGATATGTTTTTTACTTTTAAAAGCAGCACGTATTCACGTGCATTACGCTCTCTGTGAGTTTGAGTGGGGTTTTGCTCTCCTGTTCCAACTTGCCGATAAATGTACGTGTACACGAGCACTAATTCCTCGTGCGATACCTTTCCATTTGTAATTCACAGAACTCTTCAATTTATTTTCCTTCAAATATAACAACGCATAGGGTATTTTTCAGATTTAAAGTTTGGAGTAATTTGAAAATAAAAATGAAACCTTTTTTAAATGATTTCTATTTAAAACCGAAAATGTGTGTGGTTGATTGATTGATGTTTGAGGCATGTCCACTGCCACTCACTGGCCCCATCAGTGTGGTGAATGTTTTACCGCAATGTTACTCACTCGTTGAAAGGTGATATCCGGTGTCAAAATAAACGTCATCCAACAGGGCACCACCCCAGTCAGCACAAGCTCTGGTCTAACGACGTGTGCGAGTACGTTAAGGGTGAGTGTAAATGTATGCGTGAAAGGGGTGATAAAAGAACAAGGTAAGATCGCACGCGGTCCATTGCCCGTTTTATGGTTCTGCTCCAGCATTCGCGTGGTATTAGTTGAAGAAACTACAGGAAACTACCGATCATCCGATCTACAGAAAACTACCGAACAAACAATCGATAGGCCGCCTATTGGAGGACAATTCAAGCAGCCGGCTTCACGGCATATACTTCTTGGGTTGTAGATATGTGCTTTTTTGGTACCGTCACTTTTGTAAGAAGGGTTCACGCGTATCATGTGGTATTAAAACGTATTATAAGAAAACGTTCAATAATTTGAGGCTGTACTATAATACTGTGTTATAACATTATTTGAAATTTTCTTTTGCTATGCAAGAGGCCACAGAAATGCTGAATTAAGAAGAAAATAAATAAATGAATAAATAAATAAATAAATAAATAAATAAATAAATAAATAAATAATGTCAAATGTTTTAAATTGTTTTATTACATTTTTGAATTTATATGAAAAACACTATCAAGAACAATTTTTTCATTCTTTCGAAATAAATACAAAAAACAATCAAATTTTAATATAAAACTCCTTTTGAATTTCCTTCAATCAGAAAATCCCAAATCTTTTTGAATGTACCCCTACTGCACGACCACCCGATTTGCAGCTACGGTTTTCGCTGTTTACTCTGGCTGAAGAGTAAATATAGCATCATGTTGTTGCAATTGCTCCCTGTGAGTCTGCCACGAGTTGCATGACCGTCAGGCCAATTAGTCGGAAGCTACTGTGGGTAGCAACGGTGTCAATCAGGCTTCTAGCGACGACCTCGACGACGACGCGCCTGTGGCCGAAGTTTTGGGGTGCGCTGCAGCGTCACCTATTGAATGCGACAGGACATTAAAATCAAACTATTTATTTTCCCAAATTCAGGGTTCTATCACTTGTGTCTAAACTAACACTCCATTAACCTAAAGTATAATGGCATTTTTCGGCGGTTCGCTACGAATCATCGACGCAGGTGTATGAATGTTACAGAAGTAATACAAAAAATTGCATGTACAGTTGATTAGACTTTGAGATGGCGAAAATGGAAAAAAATATTGAAAGCATTCACATAAACGCGCGCTATATATATATATATGGTTAGTATTATATATCTGATATATATTATAATATATATATATATTATATATATATTTAAAAGGAATTACCGTGTTACTGGAGATTTTCTAGTCAGTCTGCTTGTGCTTCTCTGAGAGAATGCTGAGTGTATAAAGTCAGAGGGTGAAAGCTGACAATGTGAAAAGGTATGCACGAAAATGAATGAATGTCGGCATTTAAATTAATTAATTATGTTTTAAAATACTATAATATGAATGAATTTGATTGACTAAATCAGTTTAATTGTCTAAATAATTCAGTAAATGTGATTTATATTTGATTGATTGAACGAATGCATTTGATTGCGTGAAAGGCCTTAGTTACCGTATGAACAAAGATCCATAGTGTGTGTTAGGGTACCTTCCGGCCCGGGTGGTCCTCTGGCGGGGCGGAGGCGGGGCGCAGGGGCGAGGGCCAGCGGCGCCGCAGGGCTGCCAATGGCATCGGCCGCCCTCCGCCCGCGGGCGTCGCCACGATGGGCGGCGTGGGCGAGCGAGGGCGCGGCGGCAGATCCACGTGCTGAAACGGAATCAAATGCGAAACGTCGCGTCTTCAAACTGTTGCGCTCAAGAAACGCGTATTGATGACGAAGATGTTTAAAATGTAACTCCAGCCGTCATGGTTGTGGAGGGACTTAAGCCAGTTACGTTGAGCAAAGGCTGTGGGTTCGAATCCCGTGTAAGACAAGAACGTTTGAATGATTGTATATTGGTCAATTTCAACCACTAGGAATATTCTACTAAACATTTCCTTGTCCAAAATTTATGGTTCATCCCTGATATCGGCTTCTTACAGCCAAAACGGTCAAAGGAGTACCTCGATGGGATAAATGATTGACGAAGTCAGGCATGTGAGGAATATTATTAAGAATGCTGAAAACTTTTGTCAATATTCCTACACACCAAATATTGTGTAACCAGTAAGCAAATCAATCGACGACTAGTTCTGAGATATATGTTTTAAACAACCATTTACAATTCAGTGCATCGCACATAATTCACAAACCTGTAGAATATATTTTCGCGAATCACTTTTGGCATTACTGTACTACAATTTGAAATGCATGAGAGATATCGGATTGGATGGATGAATTGCGATTTTTCAGAAGATACACTTATTCCTAGAAAAAACAAGAAAGGGACCTGTAAAATGATCTGAAATATTAGTGTCTTTTTTAGAAGACAACAGAAGTAATAGCCTACATTATTTTATTACAGTACCTACAGAAATACCGTGTTAAATCAAAATAAATTGGTCAAAATGCTCAGAAACATTTAAAAATGAATTAAACGTAATAAACATATAGACATATAATAGAAGTACAAATAAAATAAAATGTGGGATTAAAACGTATGTTCTATATTGAGTAATATTGAATTTTTTAAATAGTTTAGCATTACATTCAAATAAAATGAGGGTGTTATAGATTGAACAAGCCAAAAACAATGAAATTATTATTCATCAAGAAATGAGTCTCTTCGAAGACTGGTTGGATGCAGTGCACTAGAAATGATTCCACTGCAACTGGCACTGCAGGCATTTGCAGTAATGCGAATATTTGATCAAAAGCGGAATTTCCTTTCAGAGGGTACAACTACTTGTGGAGGAAGGTACTGGCACCAGCATATAGCGACCTATACCACAATACTGGAAGTAATTTGGCGTACATGACGGTCAACCTTTGTGTGCTGGACATTCCGATTGGTTCCGGTCACAGCGTTCAGAAATGCAATATTTGTCACAAAGCACGAAATATCAAACATACTACATCCAGTTGGCATGTTTCAAACATGAAAAGAAATAATGCTATTTGCCGAAAAATAAAACCATGATCTCTTTGATTGTGTACTTGAAACGATATGAGTTTTAAAAGAGGATTTTTAGTCGTTTGTTTTAACTTCATTTTAGAATGTATTTTTCACAACAAAATACTTTTTTGTCCTGGTTTGGTACTGCATGTTTGATTTAATTTAGGTTACCATGTTACATTCGACATCGGAAATCTGAAATGATCTTAAACTAAAATAAATAAAAATATGTCAAAGATATGCAGAAAATGGTTGGTGCGAACTTCACATACAATCGAATGCTTTCTTTTATTGTAGACCCTTTCACTTCCATTACAGAGTATTTTCGAGACAGTTGAATTGTTTAAACAATTTGAGAGATTTCAGAAATTTTGTAGATAATAAGACGGGCATTATCTGAAACTTAAAAAAGCTCAGTGTTAGGAAACAGTGAAAAGAACATAAAATACAGAAATGTGGCACATAATTAACCTTTAATTTCCAAGTAATATAGGACTTTGTTACTTGAAATCTGATAATTTTATACTATTTTGAATGTGGTGAAACTATGCTTTTAGGATAAATGGTAACGATGCTCTAGACGATAATGAAAAACGATGCTTGAGACACAGTAAACATAATTATGTACTTTTTTTCGAAAGTCTAAAATTTACAATATTGATATGAATCTATCCTGTCGGAAATAGATTATAAACCGTTGAAAACATTGTTCCAGTGGTAAAAAATTCCGTTATGAAGAGATTAAGATAATATTGGATAGCAGGAGTACCAAATGCAAACTTATTAATATTTGAAATATAACCAGGAGCCGGTGGGTTTCATTCTCATAGTTCCCGACGAATGCTATAGACGGTTGTGTTTGCTCGGACTTATACAACGGAAGAGGCTTATTCTTAGCCCAACGAGAAAATGTATTCGATGTAAATGTTGTAACGAAGGGAGACAGACGCTGATTGGTTGCAAAGTTCGTGAAACACATTCCTGTCTAGACTTCATGCGCAATAAAATAGTTCTGTAAAGTTCAAGTAAATACCTGTGATATCCAATATAAAATAAGATGAAAAACATTTCAAATAAATGAACTTTACATGATAATTGTTACTTCAAACAAGGGGAGTTAAGGAAGATACATACCAAGCGAGGAATTGGTTTCAATTTAATGGAAAATCTCGAAACACGTGTGCTTATCGCTCATGAATGCAATGGGTTGTGCAGAACGAACGAATGTTGGTATCGGGTAATGTTCATGCTTGATAATTAGAGTGCCGGAACTAACATTTTCGGGTACAGCTGACACGGCGCGCTAGTCTCGTTTGCCGAACGATCGGAACTGACTGTCTTTGTGTTGGACTCTAAGTGAAGCGATTGTTCCCGTATTTTCAACGAATAGGTTCAGGCAGCCAAGAAAAAACGTAAATTGTTCGCGATTCCAGAACGTTACCCCAAATTTTGTTGCATCCCAGAATGTTTCTACTGAAAATTATGAAGTCCGCATTGCATCTAGACAGCAGTATTGTTACTGGGACTTGTCGAGTGAAGCGTGATGAGGTTGAAGTGGTGCGGGAGAAGGGAGGGGGCAGGGCGAGGCGGGAGGGGCGGCCTGACCAGGAAGAGCGGAAGGGAATTATTGTGGTGAGTGGGATATGCAGAGTGGCTGAGGCGGACGAAGGGAACAAGGGAAGACACAATTGGTCAGGATATAGAGGTGGGGGACATCTGGTTGGTAATAAATACGTGCAGAAATCCGTGTACTCAGCTAATAATGGAGAGTAACGTCACGAGGCCGATATGGAGTAAATGGAGTGTACGTAGATCGCGAATGAAGTTTATAAACAGAATCGATTACCAAGGTTTATTACCAACCTTGTCCGTAATGTGTAACATCGGCCGTGTGTTGTCCAATAGTTTTCGTAATCATCTTATACGAAAAAAACAACATAAATTTAAGAATTACAATTTCTTTGGACTCATACATCATCTGAAGCTCCGGCCCATTTATTTCAATTTTTTGTATAATGGATGGACAGTTAAAATCCATAATGGACGTTTCGTCCGTTAAAATTGGATTTTAGTTCTTGTTTGATTACACTAGGACGATATTACGGTTGTATTTCAAAAAACGCCCTGCAAGCCGTAGGTCTCATTAAAAAGGCGGACCGGGAGCAGTAGCAACTAGCAAGAGCGATGACTGTTCAAGTACGCGAAGGGCAGAGGCGAAGGGCCGGACGGCTCAGTTTCACGCCAGACATTGCTCATTTTTTTCTGCACAATCTGTCGAAGCTTGAAGCGAATAGCAGAACCTAATTGGACGATGGAGTTCTTTCTCATTTCTAACAAAATGTCCTTTAAATTTCTCATAGTGTCTCCGCTTTAAATTTCTCATGGCGTTCTGATCCTTTCACTGCGCGCCGGGAACAACTATTTTCTGATTTATAGTGCCTTCGGTCGGTTGATTAGCTGGAACGCGGTTATCCATTCAAGAACTTCAGTAGAAACAAAATGAAGTCTTAATGAAGCTCCCGCTCTTTGGGTAACTGCATCCGTTGACCAAATGTCGCAAGTCACTACAATTCAAAAGGAGTATCGCCTTTCACCGAGGTAGTGAAAACGTGATGTACCCAGCTGGGCATCAACTGATGTCATTTCAATGCCTTTAATCGGGAGGTTCTAGGTTTCGATTACCAATGGTGGAAGAATTTTCGACCAGAGCTAGATAGCGAAGTCAAATTCAGTCGGTGTCTGGAAGAGAGTTCTTGCCAACATCTCCTCTGATCAGCTATTTTCCATGGTTTCTCCAATTAATACTAAGCGAAAGCCGGAGTAGTACCCTAACAAATGGGCCAAGGACCGTTCGTCATCATTCCATGCTCTCCCAAGACATTTTCTCTATTCATACTTACACACTCTTACATTTGTAAGTGCAACACTTGGTACCACACGTATCAGGAGACCTTTCGAGGGCCTAGGGATTGTTCCGGATGGAAGATATCTGCCTAGGAAGTGCCCTGCAAATCGACGTGTGGGTCGGCCCCGGATCTCACTATTAAAAATCGCCGCCAACTCGCGTTCCAAAACATGCACTACACTTGAGGGGCGAATGACCATAGTAGTTGAGATGTCCGGAAACTTGAAATAACCAATCGCGTGCTGAGCCCCGGGCTAGCGTGGGTCGGCTCACCCTGCCGGTGTCGGGCAGTGCGGAGCTGGAGGCCGGCGCGCGCGGGGGTCGGTGTGGCGCGGGGCGGCGGCGGCGGTGCGCGGCGGCGGCGGCGGGCACGACGTCCGCGCGGCTGCGACGCCCGGTTGCCGGCTGCGGGCGCAGGGCGCGGGCGCGCCGCGTTGGGGTCTCCCCACACGTAGGAAGCCGTCGTCCGCTGTCCTCGTGGGCGCCGGGGGCGCGCGGCCACGCGCCTGACCGGGCGGCGGCGGCGGCAGCAGGCGCGGCGCCGGGGCTCGGGCTCGGCGCGCGGGCTCCTTCGTGGCGGCGGCGGCGACCGCGACGCCCGCGGCGCCCCGCGCGGCTCCGCCAGGTCCAGCGACGCCAGACGCTGCACGCGCGGGGCATGGGTTTGGGTTTGGAGCAGTGCTCGCCACACTTACAGAACTAGACGTACCGCTTTTAAGTCTCTTTGAGAGTAACCAAAAGAAACCAAGAACAAATAAGAAGTTCCGGTAAATTTCACCCAGTAGTAAACGTCCGATATACACATTCACAACATAACGAACATAACTTTAAGATTATCCATTAAACTGTAAGACTGACACTGACTGTTGCGCGGGAATATGTAAGGAGCTGAGAGTCTGAGATTATAGGACCAACCAGGTTAGTCGACCTGAGCGTGGCATCTACTGTTGCAATCTACCGAAAATTTCGAGCTAAGAGAAGCTCGCAATCGCTCACCAGAACTACTATTAGCTCGCATTAGATGTTTTGGCGATCCATGTTGTAGAGGATGAAGCTACTTCATATGTGAGGGAATGAAGGGGTTGGAATATATTTCGCCATTGATGGTGGACAATCTTCTATGTGACGGAATTTTTGATTTTTATATTTTGTAATCTGTGGTTCAGAATTTGATTGTTCTTTACTTTAATAAGAATATTTCTAAAGAAAACTAGAAATTGTAAACTGAAACTAGAAAAAAACATCCTATGTCAATTTTAACATTTATTGATGTTAGAATATGTCGTATGTGGTAAGAGCCACTTGTGAGATTTTCGCAAGGTGTTTTCAGAAAAATATTACAATATAAATTTTAAGACCATTAGACAGAAAGCGTCGAAGGAACTTTGCCAACTGTACATTATTAACATCAAAAAAGTGTTCTTTCTTTCTCTAATATTTTTTTTACTACGGAGGTTGTCTATAATCAACGATTTGAGAGTTAATTTCCAGTGACGTATCTTCATTCCCGTTTGCTTTCCAGTTTTTGTCTCATTATTCTCCAAAATTTCTTCTCCCTGACGAATATTATTTCAAAAGTTGTATTTCTCTTACCTTAAGCTATATTCTAGTACTTCGGAAGGAGGTATATTCGAGGACCGAATTTGATCAGTGAGTATTTCTAATATTCAACTATTTCATTATGTATTTTTTGCGGTGAATGTAAGTCCTTTGGTTCACACATACCGCTACGATAATAAACATTAAATGAGCTTTTTAATGAATAATATGTAACGTTATGCTTATCTCTGGGCTTCATTTCACAATTTCATATTATTATTAATTGTCATATATTAAAATTACATTGAGAGTGAGGTAACGAATTGTATTTTAACGTATCTGGCATTAAATCACACTTTTAACGGCCCACTGTTTCTTGTCACTTCTTTAAGTGTATTGTGTTTCAACGAAGACGTTAGTCATTCTGATATGCTGAATTAGTGTTTGGGCGTGTGACTATGCCACAGGCTACGAACGAACTCGAGGATACCTGAAAGGGTGGCCAACCCAAGCCACCTTTCGCTAAACCAAGCTGTCTGTAGACTCAGTATACTGCGTTTTGCGCAGTATACGTACTGTGCATTCAAGTCTGCGTATGTCACAGACTTTCTCCTCCGACGTGTAAGTTCTCAAATAAGGATAAATTCAAGGCGCAAAACCTACAAAGAGCCAGTCGTGAAACGTAATTGTGAAATGGAACATTTCCATGAAGCACATTATGAAGTCATAAAAATAGCTTTTGTTTACCATTAAAGGTTTAGCTAGACACCGCCTTGCAGCCTATGTCCCGTTTTAAACACATTGGCACTTTAAGGTCACACGCATGACGGAGAGGGGGACGTAGTCATCCAAATGTGAGCTTCGTTTCTGCTTAAATTTTTGGTATTGGAGTTCCCGATTGGATGGCAATGCCCCCATCTCCTTCCAACTCGTGACCTTCAAGTGCCACTGTGATTAAATCCGGCCTCCGGCCACTGACCTGCTCGTCGTCGGCGTCGGCCATGCCGTCGTCGGAGTCGGCGTCCGCCGGGGCGTGCGTCTGTGGCCAGGGGGCCGTGGGCGGGATGGGCGGCGGGGGGGCGTGCGCCGGCCACCCCGCGGGGGCGGCGGTCGCCGCGGAGGGCGGGGGCGGCTGAGGAGGCGGCGGACCCGGCTGCTGGTGTAATACAATAAATATAAAATAAAAGTAATACCAAAAAAATGTATAATAAAATCAATCATTCAAATAAAATGACGAAATTAACAACCTAAAAGAAATCAGGCCACTGCGCTATAATGAGAGAGACATGTTTCACGTCTGCACATTTTTCCTATACTAGAGTATACAAATGGTTTTATTTTCGGTTAGTAGTAATTTCAACGAAATTATATCGCTTTGCCTCCTATGAAGAATTACTCTTTATTGTAAACAAGAAATACTCTATAGTTTTTGCGATATAGATCTTGCAAATCCTCGTCGCACATTTAAACTTGTAACGAAAAGTAATATGAAGATGAAATAAATGAAAATAAAAAAATAATTATAAATAAAAGTATCAAATGAGAATTAAAATAAACCGATAAAACATTTATATTTCCAAAACCCATTAATTTATTTTTTGAAGGCAAATATTGTTAATGTGTTGCATGCCTAATATCCGTCTCTATGTAACATTTAAATACGACTTTTCTGGTCAAAGTAATTTTGTAGTTCGTGACCAGACGGCAATTCCAAGACATGGCATCTGCCAGTAATATAATATCTCTGCTATGAAACAAGCGACTACGAAATAACTACGAAATTACTTTTCGCCGAATGTGAGTATCGTCAGGTGTTTACTGCCTTATTCGAGTGAATACCGTCGTAGATTATAATTTCTTCAGGCATAAATAGAGGAGTACTCGTATAGATACACAACAAAGAAAAGGACTGTGAATGCGGGTGTAGCGACGCAGTGGCTCCGTCCGACCGAGTTGTTTGAGCGTGCGAGGATCTCCGAGCGTGGGAGTTATGAATGCATTGAAGCATTTGAAGTTGGCACGCGCTTCTGAACAGCGCGCGGTGTTACGGCTTTCCAGGGCGGGTGAAGCAGCCTGAAACGCGAGTCCGCGGACGTCTCTGCTCGTCTCCCGTTTAGTAGGAGCTCCAGTCACTGAAGTCACTGAAGTAGTCAGACAGTCTGGTGTTGTGAGTGCGCACCAGGTAGTTTCCTGGTAGTTTTTATTTGTAATTCTGCTTAAGCCGACTGTTACCGATAATTAGACATTGTTTGGACTTCGGTGAATTCGGTTAAGAACTAGTAATTCACCTGGTGTCGACGACATTAATTTGATTATTGTACATGTTCTGGTTACATGAGACGAAGTACTGTTATTGGGACGAACTGGAACTCTGAATTGTATCAAGTGCGCGATAAACATTTGTTGACTTTTATTTCTTTGTGTATTGTTTCTGGGCATAAGTGGGTATTGGGGATACATGCAACGGACAACTGAAGCCAGGGGTTTGGCGCATTCTGTGGAAGCGCCATCACCCTCGAGTCTAGCCAATACCGAATGCAGGCGATACGGCGCTGAAAAAATGGTGAAATTGCCTATGGTAGCTGTTGGATACAGCCGTCAATGAAAACTAGTGGTATTAATTCTTAGTGTCATTAATCATCAACAACGAGAGTTCTTTTTTTATGGTCACGGCATGTTTCATATCTAAAATTGCATCTTTCCTGGCTTCTGCATCGCGACAATGGCAAAGTTATTGGACATCTCTTCGGTTTAGGTTGATTTGGCAAGTCCCCGGCATATCTTCTAGCAATTTTTGTGACTGCGCTTGTTTATGATATTTTCTGTATGTTGTGCAAAACTGAGTATCTTCTGTTTTACAAAATTGGTTAGTTTTGGTCATAACAATAACAACCTTAATATATTTATAAATTCATTTCTTTCTTTTAGAGAAAAAAACTGAAGCCCCTTTTCAAAAATGTTGAAAATGTCAAAATGTCGAAGAAGTTTTATTAAATGTTCGAAATTAAAATTTCTGGCTGAACATCATAACGTCAAAAATATCTGAATTCTGAGATATTTACCACGTTTCAGCACATTTTTTCACAAAAACTTCCAATCTGCCAATCTGCCAATCTGAGTTATACGAGTCATTTCCAAGCAAGCATCGCGATGTTCGGGTACAAAATTGCGTGTGCATCTTCCCCACCTGCACCTATCTTAACCATCTTTGGACCGACCGTATTATTTTACTTTAATCCTGACGTGTGTTCAAAGTTCCAGACGCATATGGATTTTGGGAACTAAAATTCAAGACATTATTGTTAAAGCGATTCCAATACGTTTCCTCTCTCTACCATAGGATAGAGAGGAAAAGTAAAAATTAGCGTATGCTCAGTGAATGTTTTTCTCCTCCGCGGTTAGGCACAGTAAAGTATTGTTAACACGCCCTTATTCGGCCAGATTGCTCGCCTGGTGGTGGTGATGGTGGTGGTGGAGGTGGTAGTGGACGGGCGGGGGCGGCGGCGGCAGGCGGGGGCGGGAGAGGGCGGGCGCGACTGCGCGAGCGCGCGTTCGCGGGGCTGCAGCGCCCTCCTGGCGCCGTGGCGGGTCAGGTACAGCTCCAGAAGGAGCGCCAGCTGCGCCCGCGACGGACCCGCCCCCGCCGACATGGGCACGAACCAGTCGCCGTCCCGCCGCAGGATGCCCACCTGCGCACACAGTCACCAGTTTGGTTCTCTTTTTTATTTACGTATATTTTTCATAAATAAATAATTTATCAATACCTTTAGAAAAAGCTGGAAGGACCATCTACAATGGATAATGAGAGATCGGCCAAATAGGTTTATTAATATTTCCCTAAAGAAAAGTGATAAGTAACAAGACCTAAGAAGAGATGGTCTTCTCTGGATAACTTTGGCGAAACCGGTTAGATTGGCCTAATCCGTGCTGATATGGATGATGTTCATATATTTTTTATTCAGCCTAAGGATTTACACGTGATGGTTTCAAAAAAACTACACAATACATACATTGGTAATATGATTTATATTTTAGGTGAAGTTCTGTACTTTTCTTTATTTTTTAATTCTATGGTTTTTGGGACGACGGTTTTTGTGTGTCTCTTGATGCCGAAAAAAACAACTTATGTGTCAACCTCGCTATGTGTGAAAAGGATTTTTTTGTGTGTGGTTTGAAGAACATTAAGTGAATTCAGAGATTATCGTTTCAGTCATGTCATTTCATAGTCATTTCATAGCCATGAATATTGTTTAATTAAAGATGTTTAATTAAAATGTTATTGTGTAAAAAATTACGTAATCTTGAAGGTTTGAGACCTATCAAAAGATAAGTTAATTTTGATATTATATGTTCTGGATATATTGCCACAACTCAAGTAAGCCATGAACTCAAGTAAAAGCATTTTAAAGTGACACATTATTTACCTCGTCTAGAACAAATTGTGCAACTTTAATGCTTCTTATTAAACTATAGTAAATTTGATATATACCTTTTAAAACTTCGTATTTTTAAACTAAAATGTCAAAGTATTATTATTCCTTTGAACAAATTAAATTTCACAAATTTAATTAACTGCAAAAAATTACATTGCAATTACTTTGCGGTGTTATGCATACAGAGTTTAAAAAAGAGATTATATCTAAGGTTTTTGTGAGGTCAGAAAATAATGGAAAATCTACATATATACATTCCAATTTTGTTATTAACAAGTTTTATAAAAATACCCTCCATTTTATTGTTACTTAAATAAATTTTGCTGTGAATCTACCTATAAATGTTATTTTTATTTGATTAATATTGTTTAATTTCTGAATTGAAAAATAAAATTAAATGAACCACTGAATCAAGGTAAAGCTGACAATGGGAACGTCATTAGATCAACATTTTGAAACATTAGCGAATTGACGATTGGTCCCCTCACCTTTGCCGTTTTATCCTCTCTTGGATTTCCAGTAGATCCTTCATTTGAGAGTAGATTTTCTGCTAGTATATTACGGCATTTATCTTTTATTCTTTGTGAATTCAGAATATAATGCAGATATTCTTAGCGGAAGACGTTTTGTTTCTCCTATAAATGGTCAAGTAATACCTCTGAATTTTTGAAACTCGAGTTATAAATCCGCAGCAGAGTAGAATTTTGATAACTCAAATTTCCTGATAATTATAAAAGCCTATCTTATGTAGGCAATCATTCTCAGCTTTCAATGCTCTCAAACACTTACTAGCCTGTATACGGTATGCAATAAATCGGGACTTGCAACGCTGAAATACTAGCTAACCTGATTTTTTACTCCTTTAAAACACAAAACATCAAGTAACTTCTTGGCCGTGTCCTACGCACAGGTGTCTCTGCGAACTCTATCAGGAGGAAAAACCATGCTTGCTAATGCCAATCGCCCTGAGGAAGGTCACCGAATGGCGGCCAAAACGTTAGCACCTATGCCTAGGACGCAACGCGTCTAGATCAGCCAAGTAGTTACTGACTCCGGCTGCGAGAGCCTAAGCTGTTACAAAACATAGGGGTAAAAGTGGCCCTTCTAGGGATTGAGTCGCGTCGGTGGCAGATTTTCCTCACTAGTTAGAAAGATAGGGCGAATACATCCGGTGTCTGGAGAAAAGTTATAGCTGACGGCTGCTCTGACCGCTAGTTTTCCGTTTCTTCGATCAACACCAGACGAATGCCGGAGCAGAATTTAAAAACAGGCTACAGAGCACGCGCGATCTTTCCTTATTGCTCCTTGTCCTATCCTCACTCCTAACTTACACACACCCTCCATCACACACACGTGCACTACACTATCACATTAGTTGGGAGACCAGACGGGAACTTGGAGCTCATCCTGGATGGGCAGTGTCCTGTTGGTGGGAGATACCTGGTTGGAAAATACCCGCCGACGTAAGTCGCTCCCGGATCCAGCGAGGGGAGATTACGACTACTATCACCCGATATGAAAACGTGCACTACATTAACGACTAACTAAATGCTTACTAACTAATGACCTTAGCAGTTGCTGAGGCCAGAATAACATGTCAATCAATCACAAAACACGAGAGGTCTGCGGGAAATACCAATGGGGGAATAAGCGTCGCACCTGCACGCAGCACTGCAGCTTGAGCCGAATCTCGGGGTGCAGCAGCGCGGGGCGACAGGGAACGGAGAGGGGAGCGCTCGGCAGCCGCGCGCACGCTGCGCCACGCCGCAGCCGTCTGCCCGCGCCCGGCGCCGCGCGCCGCCGCCCAGCGCGCCACCAGCATTGTCGGCGTGACAGCGCCCACTCGGCGCGCCGCCAGCAGCCCGACCGACGCGCCGGGCCGGCGCCAGCGGAGAGCGGCCGCCAGCCGCAGCGGTGCGAGGCGGCGGCCCGCGGATGCCGCCCGGGCGTGGGCGTGGGGTGGCGGGCGAGCGGGGCCCTGCGCCGGCGCCTCTCCACGCGCCGCGCCCACCTCCATGCGCCCTCTCTGACAGTAATATAATAATAATAATAATAATAATAATAATAATAATAATAATAATAATAATAATAAATCTCCATCTAGAATGCGTGAACATTGTTGTTGGTCGTGGATTTGAGATCTCAATGAAAACCCTGAGAGCTTTGCGGCGGTAGCGTAGCTACTGCGTAGCTCGACAGGTCAAAGGAGAATAATGAGACTAAAAGTACTCCAGGAAGAGGAAAACAGCGCCTACCTCAAGATGCAGCTGCCAAACTGGGCGACAGAGGGCGAAAGAATCGCAAGAAGGTCCCACCGGCTTAGACAGAGAAGATCGGACCCCTTACATTTCCTCTTAAGCAGAAGGAGGGGCTCTTTAGTACGGCAAGCACCTCTAGGGGAGTCAATCCTAAGAAATCCTGCAGGCCCGGGCGCAACAAAGGCAGCCACTACTGGACATAACGCTGGCGATAGCTTGTAAAACGCAAGGAACGTGACCCCCGAAAAGAAACCCGCAATAGAAGTCTCCTAGGTTCAACCTTACGGTGGCAGGGATCGGAGTCGGCAGTCAAGGCAGTCTGGGGAAGGGGGGGGGCGCGGTCAGCGAGAGGACCGACTCGCGAGAGAGACGCTCTCGCAGCGATCTGCAATTGTAGAGACGTGGGACCCTTGGCGTCTGTCAGATAATGCGTTAAGTCCATCTAACCCTTGGCCGGAAGGCGTGAATTGCAGAGATCTCCTCTGGACACTACCGCAACACCTGGTGTAACTTCGGTTTAAGTAGAGCCCACACATGGGGGAAAATGGAATGCTGTGAAGTGGACGCTAAGAAGACGGGAATCTACCTAAGCTGATGAAGTAAAATAAAGGTATCATAGAACGTTTGCATACCTACCTAACTGTAATTGGAAACAATTGTTAAGAAATAATTCTGTGATAGTAAGGAAAACTTTGGGCACAATACAAGAAGATGTAGGAATTCTCTCAAGATGCTCCTTAAACAGATTCAGTTTTGTACGAAACAGCTATAAATATCGAACTGCTGTAATGAAGATTTTACTAAATGTCTACAGTTTATTTTCATTTATGAACTTAATATAGAATTGTTTGTGCTGGTACAGATCGTCTCGCGCATAGTGAGAAAGCTTTTTGCTCTAACAACAAACAACGTTAAACACGCAGGAAAATTAACGTGATTTTAAATTATTTTTCTTGGCATGTTTTGTAATATTTTGCAAGGAACCTTGGTATCTGTATTAAGAATATGTACTTACAGAATCTCAGAAGTAATCATGATTTTGTTTGACGTTTGCACCGTGAATATATCGCTTCATTAATTACTCATACAATTTCAAACACACATTCTCACGGGAATTGCATTACCTCGTTGATTATTCCTTATATACTATGGATTTCATCTTATACCTATACTTGTACAAGCAGTTTTAAATATTTTTAGCGATAGATCCTTAGAAGACAATACAAAACTTAAAATTGGTGCGTTAATCAATCCCTTGAATTTCAGTGATAGATAATACTAATTTTGTTAATAAATGATGATACAGGCAGCGAATGATTAACTTTATGTAGAGTTTTATCCGTATACTGTACTAACATCAAAACTGTTACTGTTACTGTCGTAACAACAAAAGAAATATTTCTCATTTGTCAGAAGCAGTCGTTAAATGATCGGGACCTTTGACAACCGGGTCAATCTCCGTATACCGATGAATTCATGACGCTCACTTCTTTGAAGTTTCCTCAGATATACATTTTCAATGGTTTTAAGTTTCCCTTTTGTTCCAACACATTTCATTAGGTATTTTACGTTAATTCCGTCAAGAATGTGACTAGTTCGTGAAGGAATTAGCCATCAGATCATTAATGAGTCATTAGTCATAATCAGATTGAATATCTAATAATGTGAAATAAACTCTTTGGTTTGACACGTTTCTCTCAAAAGATTTTAGTTATAATTATTAAATCTTGGTTGAACTGTATTATATTACATGCGGGGCTATGTTATCTTAATTACCCATGGCCATTCATCAGATTTGAATTGGTTGCTTTACATTTAGAAATACTTGAGAAACAGCTCATGAGAAACATTTTGTCATGATGAAGAATTGAAGCAAAGTTTGGGTTATAAGCACTCGTATTGCCTCATTTGTATTTTTATGCTTTCAATGAGAGAATTGAAAAGAAAATTACTTTCAATAGAGAATGTGAATAAGCGGAATATATATTGAAGAGAAGCTTAAAAATTACAGTATAATTGTAAAGTACTTTTGTATATTTGTAGCTGTTCATTAAGTCAAATGTCGACTTGGAAATATTTTCTTTGACGTCAAAAGGAAACAAATCCTTTTAAAATTTGTTGTTTTATTACCAAAACTCAACAGCTACTTCATTTACGCATAAAACTAAAACGTAGACAAAAGGCGATGGAAATGTTCATCTCAATGAACACAGACAACGATTTTAACTGTGTTCTCGCACTTGATTTTTGAAAAAGGTAAACGGAAAATAAATATGAAAACATACTTCTAATTCAACAGATTTGGAGATCGAATCTACTTATTCTCAACCTCCAAGACTCTAGGTCCACATTAATTACTTGAATTTAATAGTTGGGATCTGTGTTGTCATTACAGAGCCTTAAACCAGGAGATCCTAGGATTTGAGTATCGACAGTTTTATAATTTTTTACATCAGGAAGATAGGTAGACTAACTCAGCTCTTGTATCAAGAACTATAGTGAGCGGCTGCTCTGATCGGTAGTTTTCCGTTGTTTTTCCTATCAAATCCATGTAAATACCACAGCAGGGCTCTAAGAAACGTTCACGGACAGCGTGACCTTACTCTTCTTTGTCATATACTTTTCCCTTACTTACACACCCACCCATTCCATTACCACACACGTCGGGAGACCGGACGAGAGGACAGAGCTTTCCTCGACTGGAGTGGTGCCCCGCTGTTGGGAGATACCTGGTTGGAAAAACGAGTTGATTGGAGCTGACCTTTCCATACAGCGGAAGAACACCTCTATCTCCAGTTATGAAACACTACACATACGAGACTAATGACTATAGGTGATGGCGAGCTTGGAAACACGAAATAATAACTCAAGCAAACTCGACTCTCAGTCATAACGAACGGTATTCACGTCAGCGATCGGTCTCAGAAATCATTCCATTATTTTAGATTAGTGCTCTAATAAACCCGTATCTTCTGAACTTGTGAAAATTTCGTTGCGTGATTGAGTTTTTCCTTTTCCTACTCTATTCTACCCCTATCCCTGCTTCCCAATCCCAACTATGAACCGTTTGGCGTTAGATTTGTTTGATGCGAAAAAACTTTATGTCGTTAATTCAGGAATGTGAGAAATACTGGGTATTTGAAGATCCTCCTTATCAACTACTCTGAAATTATCAAAAAATAATATTGAGCAAAGGAATATATTTTCTTCTTACGATGCCCGATTGTTTGGCATTAGAGGCACAATTATTGGTAGCATTTTATCAAAACTCAAAGTCATAATCAAACGTTCACGGAGTATGAAT
This sequence comes from Gryllus bimaculatus, assembly GCA_017312745.1. Taxonomy (NCBI): domain Eukaryota; kingdom Metazoa; phylum Arthropoda; class Insecta; order Orthoptera; family Gryllidae; genus Gryllus; species Gryllus bimaculatus. Next base: position 13,188,999 of record BOPP01000003.1, read on the forward strand.
TGGCAAAGGCTCTGCTATCAACTACCAATAAAAATGTATAATTGTAGCTTACCGAGATGTTCGTGATTCGGGTGGTCGGCGCTGCGACGTAGGGGTTCGTTACTCAGTTACCAAACTACTCTGTTGTTAACGGAATCCATTGTTACCCATACATTTTTGTCATATAGCTTTCAAAATGGCCACTTTCATGTGTCTAAATGGTCTTGTTCACAGTCGTTAAAAACACGGAGTATTTGGAAGATTGTATTTAACATGTTAAATCCGGTGGGAAATAGCCAGTTTGCAAACAAAGGACCCGTCAATTACATTGTTTACCCACATATTTAGGTACGTTTATGTTTTTGGTAGAAAATGACCTGTTATAGCTCGTCGATTTTTTTGTTATGAATTCAGATTTTCTTCGAGTCAGGCAATGACCTATAATGATATCGCCAACGTTGAAACCTGTGTCTAGAATGCGAGTCTCCCGGAAAACGAAGCAGTCACTATTAAGATGTTTCACTCAATGGAAGATTCTAGAAAGTAGACGTGACACTTAAAAATTAAGAAAATGAGAGTCTAAACACATTGCCCTTTCAAGAGTATTTGAGTAGCATATCAGCCATTAATTTAAACAGTGGCGTTGTGTTACGAGGTAAGTAAGGTAAGCATGTGACTAGAGTATTTTTGTGATCAACACGTGATCATCTATGATTCAGGTATTATATCTATAGATCTTCACAGTGATGACTAAGAGTATGGTATATAAACTGCTAACAAATTAATACAACTAATTATATACGAATTTTATTTCATAACGTCTAATTCAAAAATCTGACTCCGGTGAAGACATTTCTTAATCAAGGAGGATGAGTTAGCACAATCATTTGAATACTTTTTTCATCATTTCAGCGCAAGTCATCCTCGTTGATAATTCAATATTTATTAGAAATACATGATTAAAATATTGTCAAAGTTTTTCCTGTTTAATATTTGCTTCATTCTCATTTAATTTCGTTTATTTAAGTGAAGTAGTTGAAAAATAAGAATTTAAACGAGAAATAATAACTACATTACAGTGTAAGGTAATCAAACTAAGACCACCATAAAGAAAGAATAAATTCCTCCACATTAAGATACACAGAAAAACTCAAAATATGAATAAAATTGAATGTAGGATACAAAAAAGAAGCCTCGCTGAATATCTCGTTATAAAAAATATTGCGATAATAATAATAAATAATAATAATAACAATAATAATAATAATAATAATAATAATGTCTTTATTAATGGCGAGGCTCAGGCCATATATCCTGCTCTTCCGCCTAACCACTGAATTTACCTACATACAGAGTATAACATTTTAAGAGGGGAGGACAAGCTGTACATTTACGTCTGGGAGTAAAATTGTAGGGACCATTTAAGGGAAAATTCTAGGGACGCCTTATAAGCGATTGAGTAAACCCAGAAAACCTAAATCAGGACGGCGGCTTAGAGTTGAACTTGTGTAAATATTTTTTAAATTCTACAACTTTTTCCGAGCACTTGAGAGACATTTTTAATTTATTGGTCAATAAAGTCAAGAAAAAGCTACAGAATGAAACGTGTCATGAAAATAGTAAGGCTACCGGTTGTTTTCAGAAAATAGTGAACCAGCGATACTGGCTGATAGTAAGTTACTACAGATGAAGTTTTGTATAATTTGTAATTACTTATACACTAATATCACAATCGTTGCTGTACTATAATGATCTTTGAATAATGATACACGTTTGAATAATTAGTAATTGCATGTAATAATATGAATTGTCTGCTTTACTATTATTTAATTTGTCAATGCTTTGTTATTTAACCAAACCCATTAAATATTTTAATGGTATCAGCTACACTTATCACTTTTGGAAATATGTTTATGCTTCTAAAATAATCCTTACACATACACGGATTATTAAGAAAAATGCATAGTTCTCTTCTTATTCTATCTCATTGTTTCTGTTTGTCAATTTTTTTTCCATACCATTAAATATTATTTTAGTGTCTACATACATTGAAAGCTTAAACTGATGAAGAGATTGAATTTTAGATTTGGAGCAAAAATGAAAAAAAACACTGAAAAAATCAGCTCTAATTGTGATTAAAATGTTACCACTTATAAGACGACGAATTAATTATTTTCTTATTGTAGTTAAGTTATATGTATATGTTTATTATTTTTTTAAGTCCCAGTGAATCAATAATGTAAATAGTTATCAATTAATAGAAATATTGATTGTCTCGTACTCTTAAAAAACAAGCATCACAACAATAACAACGTTGAAGTGTTTATTACATTTTCATAGGTGATATCACGAGAGTTGAAATTCATGAATAACAATTCTCAATGCACGTTTTGCATTTCAGAAAATGGAGAAAAATAAAAAATTGCAGCATTAATGTTAATTGTATACTATCATCAAATTATATTACATTGAATACCAAGAATGCCATAATGCATACAATAAGAAATTATTGAACACAATGACTAGTTGGTACAAAATTCCATTGAAATTTTACAAGATCGTGGGGTATTCATTGCATATAATCGCTAATTTTAGTCATTGTACGTTTATAAAATGAGAGTGTAAGTGTATGGTCTCGCCTTCGTTGCGTGATAACTCTCGTCAACACCGCATGTGTTTGTAAAAACAAGTACAAGGGGAGACAATAAAAGAAAGTGATAATGCAAAAGTGATAAAATTGCGTAGTAAAATGTCTGACGTTGGTAGATAAGGTTGGAATTCTTGAACCTCATTGGCAGATTGTTCATTAGGGAAATAATCATTGTTAATGTCAGAAATGGCCGGAGACAATTGACAATAATATTTTAGTAATGCTAGCAGTAGCGGTGCAGTGACAACAGTGATGGTGATAATGGTAATGGTGAGTGGCGGTTTGTGTGGCAATGGGTGAGTCGTTGGTGTTTACGTGCACCTGATTAATTCTTCGCATTAGCATTGGTGGTCACGATATTGGTATTGATGGAAATTCTAATGACGCCAGCAAATGCAATGGTGGCAACAGTGCAGCAAAGTGCCTGCTAACGCACAGACGCAGGGGAAGCGCGGTGTAGCTGCAGTTACGTGACAAGAAACCGCCGCGGGCCTCGCCATAAGAACAGGCAGCGTGCCGCTCGCTTCCCCTCCCTTTGCCCCTCCTTTCCCCACGTTGGCCCGTGCCCCCCCCCACTCCCGGCGCGTCCCGCCTGCTTCCTCTCGGCGCACGCACTAATTAGTGGCTAACGACGCGCCGGCGCCAGCTATCTGATGCCAACTTTCCCCGCTCGGTGGCGCAGCCTCCGCGGAGTATCGGAGTCCCCAGATGGCGACACCGAAATGAAGTCGCTTGAGGTAGGGACGTTATTAACCGCTTGTTTTCCGCAACTTACTCGTGTTTGTTCCTCTTCCACAGGGGAAAATAATATTCCCTGTGTCAATCAACCGAAATATTGTCTTTCATTCGCGAATATTGCTATTAGTTACAGAATGAAAGTATACTTGCCAATTAAAATGAATTGAATGGAAAATTGAATTACGGATTGAAATGAAGTATTCTTGCTCGAATTCAAAAATTGAGATTGGTATTCGTGTTCTGTGAACTGATTTTATTTGTAGATGGGCATCCTCCAGAGAAAAATGTTTAGGATTGTTTCCCATGAATCATAATTTTATACATTTTGACATTCACTTCAGGTGGAGAAACAAAACTGACGTTCTCTACGTTGATATTAATTTGCTTAAATTAGAATGTTCATTGCACAATACAGTCTGTTTGAATGTAGTTATTTCAAAAACAACTAGCGTGATGGAGGCGGTGGCATATAAATGAAGTTCCTTGAAATAGAAACGTCCTTACTGTTAATTTTCCGCGACATGATCACGTTTGCAGCTCTTTCTGTGGGAAAAGCGCGCGTTGGCACCGGTATACTATATATATGTATCATAAAAGCGTTAGTCATCTGGTAGTTATTTTTCTCGCAAGTAATACTCATACAGACTCATTAGTTTCGTCTTGATGTTAACTGATTTTCTACATAAAAGGGAGAATATTGTGAGTGAGTTCTACTTGCTTTGCAATTTCCACTGTTGGAATTGTCCCTGGTTAATTTTATAAAAGTTAACTGAGAAGAGATAACATTTCTGTTAATATTGATTTGCTATTTTTATTTATAACGGATATTCAGTCATGTATGTTCGTATTCATAATTAAATGAAGTATAATATTTATTTCAAAAATTACTATTTGAAAAAATACAATCGTTACGAAATGTTTTCACTTGTGAAGGTCGTAAGGGTTATCACATCTTGGGAGAGGTTGCTCCGAATTGCTCTTTCCGTGAAAACATTCTGAATATTACACAACCTGTTCGAGTCAGAACAAGCATCATCTGAACACGAAATAACTTCGCAAGTATTTACATTTTAAACCAAGTTTTATTTGTAGTAGTATCTACCAATAACACCTATGTACTTTATGTAGATAGTGTCGACTGAGTGAAGTGCCATTTCAGGAGATTTTTTTTTACCGTAGACACAGCCAAGAGGGGAGAAGTACACTTCTGATCCCTCTTTTTCATTAAACATTTTTATTTATCTACGACACTTTTCCAGTAAATAAGTATACTAATAGGAGAATAAAATCACAACGTTTGGGATACAACAAATAAATACAATTGATTTGATGTTTCAATAATGATATGGTTCCCAGGTGATTTGGAGAGCTTCTGCTCCAAATGTCGTGTACCAATTACCCAAACCTTAAGAAGGAGAAAATAAGTAATTGCCATATATCCGAAAAGACAATAGTTTATTACATGGAGCGACGGGACACCTTTTGAAATTTTTTTAGGCATCACTACACCCAGTGATGCACACTTTTTTATTTAATTTTTTAAATTTTTATTTTATTTTTTTTATTTTTTAATTTAACGTTAGAGAGAAATAAGTGTGCCAACCGCGCTGCCCTTCGGGCGGTGACCGCCGGCGCCGGCGCCGCGCCGGTGAGCCTGTGCCCTCGACCCGGCTGTGCCTCGCGCCCCCCCGCCGGCCCTCGAGGAGCCACGAGTGCGTGCTGGAACGCGCGTGCAGCGGCCGGATTGCGTCACTTTCCCATTCGTTGAAAAGCCTCTCGAAACAAAACTCGCCGTTTCGTCATCGGCCTCGAGCAGTCGCGGCACGGCCGCGAATCCGTTCGTCCGTTCGTGGCTCCTTGTCCTCGCAGTTCGTTGGACTGCAGTCGGGCGTGACTCTCAAGTTGCGGACTGGCGCGGCGAAAATCCTTAGTTATGAGTAGGGAGTGGATTTGTTTGACCTACAAACGTGCTAAAAATGATCAATAAAGTGCTTTTAAATGCCATAAAAACAATGAAAATTTACGTAACAAATTGATCAAAACTGTACTTCAGATGAACTCAAGTTGTTGGATATGTTACTGAAGTAATCAAGGCTTCTTCTTTTTACTCAAGCGAATTCAGCTGGCTAACATTGGGTTTGAACTGTCCTTTAAAAGAAAACCACTATCTTTATGTATTGCAGAATCTGCCAAACTTAATATGGCGTCATCAAGGCTTCTTCCTTTTACTCAAGCGAATTCAGGTTGCAAACATTGGCTTTGGAATGTCCTTTAAAAGAAAATCACTATCTTTATTTATTGCGAAATTCGCCAAACTGAATATGCCGTCACAGGAACATTAGATTACATAGTACTCAAACAACGGCTGGCATTATGATCTATGAGCGAAGAAATAGGGTAGGTTACGCAGGAATTCTGTGGTGAACATTTGTTGCAGTTCGTAAATATAGTTTGCAGCAAGTAACCTTACAATAGTTTTAAAATTAATGAAATCAGTGGAAAAAATGCTGTCAATATAAAGTAAAAAGGTAAAAAAATTACTTAATAGTTGAAATAGACTTCAGATGCAAAAAATGACATAAAATAGAGAATTTCGTTTTTTGTAACAAAATTAATTTCTACACATAACGGCATTGTTCTAACGTGAAGTCATTAAAATCCGCACCCTAGTTATAATATAACAACTGGTTTTATTCAACATGCTGATAAAACTACAGTAATATAGAAGGTAAATTCGATAATGAAAACAGGAAATCTGATTTAACAAAATGCGTCTTTGCTATAAACTTCTATACGTTTACGTCAACCTGAAGACGAACTGGAACTATACATGTATACAAGCTCTGCAATGGCAACTGCCCACAAAAATATCGCATGAAAACATGAAATATACCAGAACTTTCTTATCTTAATTTTACTATAGTAGTAGGCCAAAAGGAAGAAAAAATGTTGCAATCACCTCAACAACACGATTTCGAATTTTTGGTCGTATAATCAATGTTTTAAGTTATTTTGAGCTGTATCATCGCACACACGTCACCATGAAGGTATATTAGTGCTTTTCCAAGATTATTAAGATTGGAGCAGGTGGCGAAGAGTTACCTGTAATTTTGTACCCGAACATCGAGATGTCTGTATGGATTTCCGGTTGTATGGATCTGTCATGAATAACTCAGATTAGCTTTTGAGCTCAAACTCGGTAAATAGGTCAAGATTAAAATCTAGTTGATCCGTTCCGGAGATCATTAAGCTATTTTAATTTTTGGATATACTTTATATCAAGCCTCTTGACATTTTCAAATTCAAGATTTAGTTAAAATGAAATGTCTAGTAATTGCCCGACACATGTGTACTTAAGAAACTAGAGGTACTAAAATAGCACTTACATTCTTGCGTTACAGCTTCTTGCGTTACGAAACAGCTACGAAGTATTAAAATATTGCATTTCTGCGCTACTAATATCTCAGCTTATTAGAAAACGTTCAATTCGACAAAGAAGCGAGCAACGCACTGTTGCGAGACTAGCGTTATCGAAGCTATGTTCATTCACATGCCTAAAAATATCAATACAGCAATTAGAATATATGCAATTGAAACCAAAATAATTACGAAATTTCTGGCTGCTCACTCTTGATTTAGATTCGAAGATAACAATTCCAATTGCGTATCATGGTTTTTCATTTATTCAATACGCAGTAAATTTTTCTAGGGATCAGATGTTAGGGATTAAATGATAAATGACATACCTCACAGGACATTCTGATGTGTAATTTATAAAAGACTGCTACGATATTAATCGCACAGAAGTACTGGCTCTCGGTCTAAAAGTTACACCACCACCAGCTGGATGTAATTATTCAGCAATATCTCATCACCGCCAACATCTCGACTGCAACAGTTACTTCTAAATTATCAATGCCACATTGTTGCAATATTTCTATTAAGGTTTGCAGATTGCTTACAAATTAGAACATCAATACATTGGGAATACATATTGAGTAAAAACTAAAATGGCGATAGTGTAAAAATAGAATTAATATTGGCATATTGAGTAGTAAATTGTAATTAAAATTATATTAATTATTTTTTATACCGTGCATTTAATTTTTTTCGTAGTCCGTAGTTGGTGTGAAACCTGTATATATTTCATTAATTCCAAGCAGAAATTACACAAAAACATTTCGTTTTTCAAAATAATTGGACATGACCTTTTTAAAAGGGCTAATTTTGTACAAGAGATTTTGTCTGAGACAAAATCTGTCTCCAATTTCGAAGTGTTAGAAATGTTTTTCCCAATTTCCGAAAAATCAGGGATGTCATTGAAAAGATATATGCACCATTCACTTAAACGTCCTGTGCACTATTCATCAACAAAATGTAATAAAAGAATTTGGAGCTATTTTTTGAAAATTTTAAAAATGTCTGAGGGGCTTTATGTAAAGTATCCCCAAACATAAATTCTCTCTTTCAAATCCCAGGGGCCGTGACATCAGCTAGACCGATTGGGGAATATCAGTTTTGGAGAAAATCTACGAAAACGGTTTATACGCTAGCGTTGTGCACAGACGAACGAAGTTCACTATCAATCGACTTTTCGAAATGATGGACTCAAAAAAAATTCTGGCCACACTACGTGTTAGAGGAATTTTATTCTATATTTAGCAACTGGATTTATCCACTCTTTTTCTTACCAGGGCGCGGCAATAAGGGTTTTGTGTCGAAAATTCTCCGTTTTCCGCCGCACGATTACAATAATTACTCTTCTTACGTTAGTAAGTGCGAGTAATTATACTTCTATGTGATGTATTAGCTTTCTAAGGAACAGAAGGATTTCTTTGCCCTATTTCTCTTCTGCGTGCTTGATGTGTATAAAACTTTTCCATGACAGTTTCAATGTGTTTAACTTTGGTTTTTCAGTCAATAGTGATTGTATTGTATTCTAAGTAATTGTTGTGTAATAACACACAAAGAAGAAACAAATTCGGTCTGACGCGCATTTCCAGTAGTTTTTTGTAGTACAAATTTATGGGAAGTTGCAAGTGTAATATTATTATTCTTGGAATCATTTTCAATATGCGCAACGGGAGCTGTATTTATTGATGAAAATTCAGTGCTTTGTTTACTTTGTGGTGCCCGCAAAGTTCAAATTACAGGGCATAATATAAATGAATAACCACATTTACCGCAGCCACAAAGAGACAACTTAAACTGAAAGTGGCATTGACACACAACAAACACAATGTTTGACGAACGAATTCGATGAGTGTCGAATTAGGGGAAGTACTTTTAGAATTGCCTACAGCACCAACCTGTGTACGTACAAGTATATTCGCTTCTACTGCAGCGCTTAATTTATACAATTCTTCGTTCGGTCTTTCAATGCATTTTTAGATGCTTTTTCTGATGACTTCCTCGATTAATTCAGAGCCTTTAGTAACTCGCATGACTACGAGTGAATAGACTAGAATTTGTTCTATGTCCGAATTCATCAATATTTTTTTCCGACGACATGCTCTTTCTTAAAGCTTTCGTTTTTAAATCTTAGGGAATATAACTTAATGTACTAA
>BOPP01000003.1:13205446-13231443 GCA_017312745.1 Gryllus bimaculatus
GGCAGTGGCGAGGCGGGGGCAGAGGGAAAGTATGAAGATACATGCGTATTGAGTTAACCGCTGAATCTCTGAGTAAATTGGAGGTTAGTGAGGTGAGCTGAACGTTTGGAGAGTTCTAGAGCACCATTAGAGTTGATTTGTACGCTTGATCACAACGTACTTGAAGTGTAATTTTCCTTTTGATTTTGAGTCATGAATCATGCTGGGTTCGGTCATCTGTCAGTCCTTTCAATATCTTCTCCCTTCTTGTATCTTTTGTAGTTGTGTTCGGAACATTTTTTAATACTTGACAATCTTCTTCACTCGTCTTGCTGCATTTGCATCAAATTGCCTTTTCTCAATTTAATTGCCCTTTCTTCTTTTTTCGCATCCTATATTTATTACAATTACAGTGGGATGATTTAAATTCCTAAGGAGCAGTCAAGTACTTGTGCAGGATGTGTACTTATGATAAAGTGTAGTGTTAGTTGTATGTTGTGTAAACGACCAACGCTTCTACTACATACGTCTTCTCTTCCTTAATAAAGCCTAATACGAAGTGGAGGAAATGACACGGTGACCAGAAGTATTAAACGTTGACCAAAAGTAGACTTTCTCCAAATTCCAGTCTCTCTCTTGACGTACAGTGAATATTGGATAGAGATAAATTGCATGATCAACTTATTTTCGTCGCCTATCTATGAATACACAAATGAAGCAGAAACGAATGCTGATGCTAACAAGAATTTTAAAAGTCTATCAAACTTAATAAAAATATTGTACTACGAAACTACAGATCATGGAAATATGTATCATTTCTTTACAATGTGCCAATACATAGGTTTGTACCATTTTGTACCATTACACTGCAAAACAAAGAAAAAATCATATATATACTTGACATGTTATCTTTATTTGAAAACGACAAAACGGCGAGTCTAAACACCAGTATACGGAATAATAAAAATACTATTAAAAAAATCTATGAATACTGAAACATTTGTTTAGGGGCGGTTTCTTTCGAGATGTCTAAATCAAATTTGTTTATTTTCCAGAGACTGTTATATTGTAATACTGTCTCCCTCAAAGATAATATAGACGGAGAAAGAACTCAGGAGTATTCTCAGAGGATTTAACAATCCTTTGACGCTCTTTACATTTCGAACTGTTCTTCAACTAGAAAACACTTTTTTGAATAGTGTTACTGACAAACCCCTGGAATGCGAATAATGCCGTACCCAAACCAATTTAGCTGCTTCTCCATATAGTGAACTCTATTTCTGTGGATACACAACGTTTGAGCAAGGACACTATTGTGCTAGAAATTCTATTTGTAAAATTCTTTTAAGATAGGCTTTTATGTTTCTGATTGCAAATGGAAAGTTATATTTAAAAAAGCGTGTTGAAAGCAACAGTATGTTTCTGTGATAATGATCTCGATTAAAGCACAAGATGTAATTGGCACGAGATGATCTGAAACTTCATGAAATGTATATTTAACTCGTGACTAAATTGCATCCCGGATTTGGTTTTGTCCCAAAGGCAACCATTTCATATTGATCATCAGTTTTAGAATGATGCATTGTCAGAATTCAATGGTTGGGACATTCTCATGATAATATTCTATTTCTGCACCCAGAACTCAGCACGTATATAATAGTTGATTACGGAATTACGAAAGGCACCCTAAGCTGAAAATTACAGTACGTTGTTCCGAAGATTTTAATCCAAAATTGAAATTATATATAAACAGGTATAGATTTGTCCCATTTCTTTCAATTTTCCCTAACCCCAAGAGATTTTACGATTTGTTTCAAAACATACATCTTCTCACAAGCAGAATGCTATTTATGTTATTTACATAAATATAAAATAATTTAATAGATGAGAAAAAAGTAATTAGAATATTGGTTTTAAAATTTATTGCATTTTTATTAATTTATTCACTAGTAATTACTTCAACTTCAAACACATTCAAAAAAATATGTATTACAATGGATAATTGAGTGTCATTTTGTTCAATAAAGTAGTCTTTTGATAGATATTTTTGTACTAATTATCTTGTCTACGCATGTTTACAAAACTATATTCCAGGAAAAATAACATTTAACGTTATTATCTATCAAAAAGTGACCTTGTTTTATACAAAAGTTTCTTGTATAAACAAGGAACAATATAACCATATTTTAGCACACTTTTAAATGAAAGTGAGATTAAAAATGAATGTCAATATATTCCTGTGTTAATGCGCGCAATTATATTTGGAGCTTTACCAATACTTTCCTAGCCAGAAAACACCTCTTTTCATTGGACGTGTTCAAACCCACAATGCACGTAATTAATGTCATTGGAATGCGTTTACATTATTTGTTGCTTATGATGTTGCTTTTAACTTTAATGCATGGTAAACTATTGTATGTATTCAGATTTAGTAAATGAACATTCCATTCGCGTTTAATTATGATTCCATTAAAGAATTTAACATCAAAAGTTGCATGAAATAACCATGTCAATGACGTGTCGTTTCATTTCACGCAAACTGCCGGGCAAACCGATGAACTTGGTTTTATAAAAATGGCGTGACTGAATTTTCGTGTTTGATTATCAGCATTTTAATTTCTGTACTTTATGAGTAAATAGAAATTTAGTCTGTGAAAATACGGTGGAACACTTCTAAAAATATGGAATCGTCTGCAAATAGAAGCTGTGTGGACGGAGGAGCTAAAATACAGCACGCGCGTTCGCCGCGCATTAATATCTCGTTTATGTTCTCGCCGACGGAAAAATCATCTTCTTGCTTATTTATGCACTACTACACTCTCGGAGCCTGAAATGATCCCGCTCGTATCTAATGCCTTCGCCTTTTTTTTCTATTTCCTTTTAGATGTCTTATCCAATTACTTTTTGCTTCATTTTGAAGTTTTCTACCCTTCCGATCTTAACTATTCAGTTCGTTATGTATTTCAATATTATGCATTTGTAGTTATGAGAAAACTAGATAAAATGCCGCTTAAAATCTCTTGTTACCACAAAAACATTGAAGAAGATGAATAAAATATAAGTTGTAAGTTGTAACGTTTTCTTGAACCGTCATTTTGTAATATGCAAGAGGAGTATATTAATTCGACAACTAAAAAATTATAGTAAAGCTGTAGTTCGTTTATCAATTGAGAATAGTTTCTATTTCACGGGAGCGAACATTTCTTGATAAAATTTTGTCGACAATGCTCGTTGCTATATATTTTTTTATTAATTCAACTAATATTAGTAAAATAGTGGGGTTGGCATTCCGGAATACAAACTTGCATATATAACACCCTGTTGCTGACACCACCATAAGCCGAATGAATGTCGAAACGATCTTTCATCCCCACCGTTTAGCGAATGAAGGATTTAACCAGGACATCCTAAGATTGATCATGTTTCGCATATACGTATTTAACAGTCTAACTTCATTGACCCACGAAACGAAAACATAATCAAAATAGTGGTGATAAAACAGCACGTACTTTATCACCTTTATTAATAGCTATATGATCCTTTTTATTCTAGTTATGCAGTACAATTGTTTTTTTATAAATTACAAAAATGAATGAATGATTGCAAATTTTAGCTATTCCTTTTCCTTTACATTAAACCTCAGAAACATTTTGAAACCAAAAAATTGCTTCAACGTTTTTATTAAATTTTGTTGCTTGATAGTGTGAAGGACATATATGCGAACGGTGCAGGTCTCATTTCCTCTAAAAACCCTGTCTTTTTAAAGTTTCAAAAATTTAAAATTTATTCTACATTCTAATTTCTATCCATAAAAAATTATATTTTCATTATATCCATCAAATTTCATCTAATATTAAAGGTTAGATTTTCTAGGAGTTAGGATATTTCCATTGCTCCCAGTATACCGTGGGAATTGTAAAAACTCTTATTAAAAAACTTATCACTCGATTTGTATGAAGTGCGCTACGCGCACGGTTTTGCCGACTTGTGCGTTTCCGTCCTGATTCTCTAACAAACGCGTGAAATCTGGCTTCGGGCTAACTATGGCTTGATAAAATGATATCAAATATATGTCTTATATAAAGAAATGGAATTTCCTTTTGCAACGACTTTCAATCAAACCATTAGACAATAAACCATTAGTGGGCGAATGTATAAAAACTGCTAAGGAAAACAGTCATTAAACCGGGGTGGATGAATATGTCAATGTATTTAAAATTCGTATTTCGAATACAAGTATTTAAATACTGCCCAACCTTGCTCATTAGAAATCGTATACCTTTGGTGCAAAAACTAATTATTTTCAAGTATCAACACAAATTTGACAATGATATACACTTTTCATTCAGGCAAATCATGTCCCAACAATAAGACTTAATTCACAAAAATTAACTCCTGAGTCATTGTTGTAGAGTCATTATAGCAGTACAATCTGATGTTCCTTGAAAGCTAGCGGTATTACAAGAAGGTTTTAAATAATTTCTAAATTATTATTGTGTAAATGTATAACAAAAAGTCGAATGTAAGAGACGAACAAAGAAATATGAAAAAATATACAAACTCTAATACTCATATTTTGAAAAAAATACAACATGACCTTATTTAATGATCTGTTTTTGATAAAAACATTTTGTTAAGAAAAAAATGCATCTGTATAATTGTAATTCTAGGAAGGCGCCGAAAAAATTATGTTTTTCTTTTTCAATTAAAAAAATCAGAATTTTCAACCAACATGAGACCTACACCATCTTCTTAAACGACCTTCTGATTATTCAAAAACCAAATTTTATCAAAAACGTTGAAGACTTTTTTGAAAAAAAGTTTAAACAAAATTTAAAAATTACCTATATTTAAAAAAATTACTTACATTTCGCAAAATTATGCAAAAAATACTCATATTTTCAAATGATTGTACGTTACCTTCTTTCAAACTTACCTTTAAGGAACATATTTTATTAAGGGAAAAATATTAATATTTAATATTTTAGTGGTAGGAAGTCCCCGAAAATATTTTGAAGTTTTGCAATTTTTAAACAAATCGGGTTTTTTAATCAGTGTTGCCTATGCCATTCTCTTAAACATTCTTCAGACTATCCAACAACAAAATTTAATCAAAATCGATGGCGCCATTCTTTTTTTAATTTTGAAAAGGTCTCAGGAGCTTCATGTGAAGTACCCCCAAAATTGAAATGTCGGTTTTAAACTGAATGGGGCATGATATCAGCCAGATCGATTGGGAAATATCAATTTTGTAGAAAATCGGCTGAACGCTTCAGCTGCCAGCGTTGTTCACAGACAGACGGACGGACGGAGTGACGTTTTGCCGTCAATCTATTTTTCGGTATCAAAGACCTACTAATCATGGATTCTGGCTACATCACGTATTAGAGTATCCCCCCTTAAATGCCGCGACTAGATGTATCCAACGGCCCTGCAAGAAGAGATTTTTCGCCGAAGAGAAATTCGCCGTTTTTTCGCGCAACCATGATGGTTATTTCCACCTCGCTCGCAACATGACATAACTTTCTCCCTACCGCGGTAGCTGTAGAATTGTAAGAATTTGACAGGTTGAAATAAAAATTTAAATCTCCTTTTTTTATTAATCGAACTATTTTAAGTCATTGTTTTTCGTTTATCTTAATTGAAAACTGTGTAGCTATGGTTCAAGTTCTATACTTAAGATAATGATATATTCAGTGAATTATATACCATTTTTTATCCAAAAATGTTTTATTTGGTATTATTATTTATTGATATAGTATGCATTCATTAAAAATATGAATAAAAAGAAAATATATCTACGTATTTTTGTAAATATATTGGATATACCAAATGATTATTCCTAGACATTAGTTACATATTTAAACATTTATTAAAAAGTTAGTTCAAAGACCCACTCCAAATATTCATTATGAGAAAATTATCTTCAAATGTCACGTGATCGTTTGGAACCAGATGGCGTGTTTCTTCATAATACTGTTCCTTCGTAAATCGAAAGACAATCCAGTTATCTACGTGAAGCATTCACATCTACAATATTTTTACATTTTGTTTTTAAAACTTAATTTTTGAGCTCAGTTCACCACTTATTCAAGAATTCTTTAACAGACCTCATCTGCATTCGCTGGGTCACATTGTGTAAATCTCAAAGTGTAAATCGCAGAGATGAGGTGGGTCAGGGCCACTCTCAGGGAATCAGTTGATGTCACTGCAGTGCCTCTGTTCGGGAGGACCTGACGTTGGCACAGTATTCGACACTAGCCAGATAGCTAAGGCGAATATAGCTACTGTCTGGAAGAGAATTCTAAACGCCAGCTATGATCGGTTGTTTTCTGTTGTTTCTCCAATCAACACCAGGCGAATGACGGAGTAGTAATCTAACAAACGCCCAAAGGCCCGCGCGCGATTTTTCCACCCTCTTCCTAAACCCTTTATCTACTCAAAACATTACATGCACTATACAACCATACATGTCGGGAGACCAGTCAGGAGCTTAGATCTTTCCCGGCTGAGGCGGTTGTCCCGCTGCCTGGGAGATACCTGCTAATCACAACAGCAAATGTTTTTGCGGTTGTGTGTGGTACAAAATTTTTAGTTAGGGTTTTTATCTCGTGCTAGAAGAGAAACAGTGCTGAGAATAGCATGGTTTCTACAGCAAAACTCGTAGGCTGAAAGCAAATAATTCCGGTTGTGATGAATTATGCAGTTTTTATAAACGACGGACATCCACAAAGTATGTATGCAACACTTGAAAATAGAAAAATGAATATGTTTTAATGAAATTTACAGGATAAGTGTCCAAATATGATATCATTTCTCCACAAAATCTCCGTTGATCTCCGTTGATGTCAAGTTACTTTAAGCCACTTTTTCGCAGTCACCATGTCCTCCTCATCATTAGAAAACAGCTCTCCGCCTATAAACGTCTTCTTTTTGGGGAAAAGATGGTAACCCGAGGGTCCGGAGAGTAGGGTGGGTGAATCACAATGCCCCATACGCACTACGCGAGCAGGTCCTGAGTAAGACGGGCGGTATGGGGTCTGGCATTGTCAGCATCCCACGAGTCAGCATCTATCTTCTTTTGTCTTTTATTTTTTGTTTCAATTTATATAGGATCTCACAATATGCAGCAGCATTAATGGTGGTCCCTTTGGACATGAAATCGACTAACAAGATCCCGTTCCGGTACCAATAGGCGTATGCCATGATTATTCTCTGTGAATGTTGAATTGTTTTGTGTTGGCGAAGAGGAATGGCGCCACTGTACCAATATTACCCATTTGGTACCATTCAGACGATTCATAATCTTGGATCCGTAGGTGTCCAGTAGCTGGCGATGGATACTAGCTGCTCATTCATTGCGCCACGTGAGTAAACGAATGACGTCAAATCTCATATTCTCGGAACGTGGAGCAAACGGGCGACGAACTGGATGACGTGATAAGCGACGACATTTAGTAACGAACTGAGGCGCTCCATGTCTCATTATGACCGTTAAGAAACTCACTATATGCAATGGGTGCCAACATTGAAAAAATATACGCCAGTGTTCTACATAGCCCTTGTATTCTGGATGTCCTTCGCATATAAATTACTCCTCAGAACGCCCGGTTAGGTATGTTACATATAATACCATCTGATTTCGAAAACAATTTTCCACGTATTGAATAAAAGAAAAAAAACACTTTCACCGTATAACTCCAATAACTTAAAAACTCCTATTGTCGCGATAGTTTTGTAGAGAGCCTGTACTTATTTAAACTTCCTTTATTAAAAAAAAGTCTGATAAGAGGAATTTTTGCTCTTACCATCTTCAAGATATATTTTGCTTTCATTTAAAGTCCTTTTTGGGGTACTTCACCGCGGTCGATCTAACGAACATGCTACCTTAAACACGAAATAATCAATCAATGAAAAGCATTTAATTTCTTGCTTGGGTATTCAAACGCATAGTGGAGGTGAAAGGTCTGCCTTTCCCAACGGTTCGTAAACGCAATGTTAGCTCACATCTGGTGAGCAGCTATATATTGGCGGTCGTGAATGTTCTCCCTACAGCAGTATCAGTACTTTGTCCTACTGGGAAAGCACCGCACCTCTCTATATCAGAGGCATCTGGCGTATTCTGTACTCCTTGGAGACTACAATGTTGCTGAGAAGTGTTATTATGGGAGATAGAATTCCGAGTATTCACCTCGCTTCTCGAAATGTCTGTAGTTCCTTTGAGATAACAGCTCTGCATGCCCACTCTTCGGAAAATACATTGATCACCGCCCTCTTGGAGTTAACCCTTCTCGTGTTAAAATACACGAACCGGTCGCTGACTAGTACAGAATTCGCATTCACATGCAGTATGATTGTTATGTTGATGTGTCAGAACAGTTCTTACGTTTTGGGGTAATCTTATTGTATAGATATTTCGTTGACGATGATTTCTTATATTTGTTTCTGTGTGTGCTTCCTAGGGTATTTGATAAAGTAAACCGGTTAACAATTCAAATTTAAATATTAAAATACATTTTTCGTTTTGCAAAAAGAAACGAGAAATAAGGTATATATGAACACCAGTGCTGATTTAAAAAATATTTTAGTACTTAAGTGACTATCCTAATTTTTGATATACCATTCACTTTGATTTGGGGATTTATATTATAGAAATTGAATTAGTTTACATATTATGACATAAATAATAATAATAATAATAATAATGATAATTATTATTATTATTATTATTATTATTATTATTATTATTATTATTATTATCCTATTTAAAAACAGTATGCGGCTCAGGGCTCTTTGGATCCTCCAGCTATTCGGAGAATAGAAAGATTCGCGAATCAAAATTTCAATGAACCTTTCTCTTGATACTTGAAATTATGCTAATGCTCTACAAATCAGAATCTTATGAGCTATTTAAAGCAAAAACGAAACGGAAACTTATAAATTTGGTTTTGTTATATAGGTGTTGCATACAACTTCATTGTGCACATAGGTTAAATATGACGGATGGCAATTGAATTTCAGTTGGAAAACGATTGTCAAAGAATGAACATATTTCCGATATTTTTTAAAATTATTTCCGAGCCAGTATTTGCAGCTCTAGAAACTGTTTTAGACAAAGGCACTGATTCGATGGTAATTTTCATGATTACCTGGAGCGATAAATGTTTAAATCGGTTCAGATGTATAATTCAATTATTTATCATATACATTATTCAGAAATTACTATCCTCTGCAATACAAACAATGAAATAAATGTTTCCATAACTTGTGAAATAAATAGAATATTGTACAAAGCATTCACGGCATACTAATGTCGGTTTCCCGTTTTATTTTAGCAGCTTTCGGAACCACGACATGTAAATTACTATAACTAATATGCCCATTTTTTGCCCTGTTTTCAGATAAACATCATGCATACGTTCTTTAAAACACCAACGAAACTTTCTGGTGGAAAAAGACTTTTGACGTGGAACGTTTACGTGAGTAGCAGAGCATTTTATTACCGATTACACACACTGCGCAGAGCAACGAAACACATATATCTTCTCATTAATCAAGACATGGCTCTGTCCTGCGGGGCGTGTTCAGAGACTTCCACATGAAGTAAAACTGCTGCCATATCTCTGGTTTAACTTCACAGAGAACGAATGGCGTATCGGTGTGGGTCACCCGGGAGAGCTACAGGCTTCCGCCAAAAACGGCCTTCTGGGATTTTGGGAATGAATGGTTTACATTCCTCTAAGTTTAGCGTTGGTCGTGTGTGATTAATAAGAATTGATACTATGCTATTCTTTAGTTTTACAAATAACGTTTGAGAATATTTTTCCCAATAGTGATAATCATCATAACTGTGTAGTGTATGTAAATGTGACTGTAAATCAATTATAAATATATTTTATAAAATGTTGATAAATATATTTTTATTTTAAATTATTTTTGAGTGTTTGTTTGAGTGTTGATTGCGGTCGTATTTTTCATTTAATGCATTCGAAGAATTGGGAATATGTTTTAGAATACACATTTTAATAGTCATTCAAAATTTGCAGAAATATAGTATCTCGACTCTCGAAGTGTATATTTCGAGCTATTTACTTATTTCGTAATTAATGCATTAAATTGCCAATTCATTTGAATTTTATATTCCCTTCTTGGAAACCACAAATGAAGTAAGTAAACAATAAGTAAGTAAAGTATAAAGGTTTCGAATTAAATACCTCAGTTTATATGATTGACTAATGGACTTTATTTACATCACCATCGAGAAATGTCAATTTCAAAACCGTTCCCTACAACTTTAAGCAATAAGTTTTACAATATCTCTTTAACTATTAACTTCATGTGAAAAATTACGTATTTTCTGTTTTCTGGTGTGTTAGGAAGTAGTCGAATGGAAAATGTTTTTCCAACATTTATTTCGCTTCACCATGGCCTATAAATCCGGAAAACCATTATCATACTGTCACCAGTCATGCTCACGTTGCTTGATAATAGTAAGTTTGAATTTTAATTACGAATTATCACCAAGTTAATAAATTTTTGACATGTTTTCTGGAAGATTAACAGTTTCAGTTATTACGGATTGCCCTGTCATTTATGTGTGTGTTTGATTCGCATTCTTACAAAATTACTAGTAAACCACTGCTTATGGGCAAAAAATGCGCCATGCTTTTTTATAGTCGTTTTACTTTAGAGATACGGGTATTAATTTTTTCCCTAATTTAGAATTTTTAATTAAATTAAATTCGTGAAATATTAAATTATAATATGGCAATTTAAATTGATGTGAATATATTGATATATAATATTCATATAAATAATATAAATTGGTGTAAATTTTATATTGGATTTCCCCAGGAATGGAAACGTTATCCAATATACTCTGACAATGAGTAAATAAAAAGAAGAAATGCCCACTAATATGTACTTATTTGTACTTGGTTCTCACTTCTCAATGGAGCCTCTTTCATTATCACTAGAAAATCTAGGTATCTCTGACACACATATGTAAACAGAACCTCAGTTGATTCGAATTGTTTAGAGACAATGCGAATTGTTTAGAGACGATGCTTCAATACAAAAGCAGGCAGTTCCATTCATCCGATCATCTACAGAACACAACGCTAAAAAATACCAGAATATTCTGGTGCAAACATTTATTCTTCCTTTAACTCATATCATGGCATTATTTGCGAGCTGACGCGAAAGCTTAGTGCACAGCCACTCAACACAGCAATTACTTTTTCCGCGCTCATGTCTAGACTACTTCTACTACTACACCCATGCATAATACTTCCATTTAAAGTTACTTACGATAAGCATTTACACTTACAGGTACGCGTACGTCGAAAATCATAAAATTATTGTGTCTTTAAAATAAACTAAATTCTGAGACCTTTTTATACAATTATGTTGTTATCTCATTTGATTGAGATGTGTAAGGACTTCACGTTCAAAATCAATACAATTCTGTTTTGTCTCTTAAATTTCTAGAGGTCTGGTTCCCCTGACTACCGTCTCATAAATCCTTGTTTGGTATTAACGACGTAGGTACTGCCAAGAAACTGAGAAACCAAAAGGTCGTTTCTAATCCTATACCGAGTTAGAAGCGAGGTCCAAGATTGTCCCCTTTGTCGGAAGGATACCATGGACTCCATGAGCCATCCTTTAGGATTCTGCTGAGGCATCTGTATGGAATTGACAACAGGAAATCACAGACATGACCGATCGGATCAACTGGCGCTGCAGGTTCTCAACCAGTTGTTTGTTTTGCCCCAGCTGCAGCTACTTGTCTCTATTAAGAAATCTGTCACAGTTGGCACATCACGCTTGGATCTCCCGGTTCACGAAGATTCAGTTACAAACTGGTAACTACCCATCCTTTCACAACAGATTCGCTTCATTCCGTTTCATAACATCTTGTGCGATCGCAACTACAGGAAGCTCCGACGAAGCTTCTAGGGCCTTAAAGTTTCCAGATACACTGTTGAAAACAATACGGTCGTCCTCTCTACTCTTGCTTCTTTTTGGATGAACTAAATGGCAAACTGCTGTGGCGTCTTTGACGGGGCAATAAATAACACTGAACGGTTTGTAATTTATTGAGTATTTGTTTGAAATATGCTGTAACACCTGAATAGTACAATAATTACAATAAACAATATTGACCCGTTTCCAGAAGGAATGTTCCTGGTCACCAGCATCGCTGGCCTGATAATTTGATATCTTATTCGGTGTGATGCACCAGTTGCCTACGTGAGCATACAAGCGAGTATGCCGCACTTCCCGTCTCGACGTAGCACGCCGGCTTCAGTTCCCTGCCTCAGTAGCCTCTGCATTGAAATGCAGCGCCGCGCACAACCCACACGACTTCCTACCGACGCGCCCAAGTATGAAAAGCAGGAGTTTAGGTCCGGGGTCCGTTTATATTACTTCCTGGGCCGGCTGACGGAACTGCGTTATCTCGCAGTTTCCTCCGACGCGTTTCCACATCCAGCATGTCTACGGGGTTCACAAGTTTACCCCAAGTGGTCTACGGGGTTACAAGTGGCACTCTGGCACCCTTTCCCTTCCGCTTCCTAGTTTTGCCATTGTTCAGCCCGGCGCCCCTTCCCGCCAATGATGCCCGCTGTTGCATATTGTTTCCTCGTGCATTTAATGTGCATCAAATGCGCGTGGCTAATATTTTATCACGTTTGTACAAGGCGACTGATTTGACGCCACACTGCCAACGTTGAGCTGACACTTGGGCCAAGCGTGGGTGGAGAGAAACGTGTTTCGGTTCGAACAGGCGCTTCCGGGGGAAAAGGCTACTAGCGTTTTATACAGCCACTTTTTTCAGATAATATTAACATTATTAATATTTCGTCCTCGCGTATTTGTTTCCCATAAAAGCGTCAAGTATTCAAAATGACGGCGAGTTTTACTTACAGCTGCACCCGGCAACAATAGAACCCCTTTAGTTACGTCTTCGTGTTAATGGTGAATTGAAAGGTCCTGGGCGTCTAATGGAAGATGGCGTTTTGCGCGCTTACGCGATGCCACGGGGGCAGAGACATACGGCGGGCGCGAGGGGCCCATGTCACAGGAAGCTCTGCCGATGCCTCTATGGCCTTTCAGCTCCCGTATTCACTGTCAAAGACAATTATAATGGTGCTCTCTACTCTTTCACCTTATTGTGTGAACTAAGAAGGCAGTTTGTTGCCAATGATAATGAATTGACACATGCGACAAGCGTGGGGGTGGTGAAAACAAGTAGATGGTCACGGTGGAAAGAGTTTCGTAGGCTTCCGCGGCCGGAGTCAATGCATTGTTGGCTATCCGGGATGAGCCGCGTCTCGGTCAATTGTACTGACGTTTCGGCATCTGGCTGTGACCTTCTTCAGAGCTATACTGCTCTGAAGTAGCAGTACAGCCCTGAAGAAGGCCACAGCAAGATGGCCGAAACGTCAGTACAATTGACCGAGACGCGGATCATCTCAGATAGCCAAGAATGCACGGTGGAAATGACCGTGCTCACGCCAGCGATTCATACATCCACGGTTTTCGCAGCAAATATTATCATTACAAATGCTTCATCTCCACTTATTTATATATCCCGTAAACACATCAATTGCTCAGTGTACCGTGCCGGTGAGCATTGCCTCTACCCGGCAACATTAACGTTTCCATCCCTACTTCTTTCAGTTCCCTCTCCAACTTAATGGCGAATTGAAAGCTCCTGGGTACCTCGGGTCGGACGGCGTCACGCGGTGCCTCGGGAGACAAACGGCGGGCGCGCGGTGCATGGTGGGTCGGCGCCACGCGACTCCAGCGCGCCGGTGGCGGGCGGCGCGACTATAAATCGGCACGTGTTCGCGTCGTCCGCCGGGACACGCGTCGGCGCCACGCGTGGTTTATGTCCCGCCGCTGTCGCCGCCCCGTCAAAAACCGCGGTGGAACCGCGGCCGTTCCCGAGGAGGTTCGGGAGGATAGACAAGTTGGATCGGAATGAGAGCGGGAGTAAGAATGAGGAGGCGATGGCGGGTGATGAAACGGCTGGATAGAGCAAATGACGGGAAGGTTGCGGATGGCGTGTTTTGATATCGTGACTGGCGATGGGTGATGGAGTTAGGAGCGGAGGCGTATCTAGAAAGCTCATGGGAAAGCATAGAATTGTCGCCCTGTCAGGATACCTGGAATTATATTTGTTAATTGTTTTAGCGGGAATACTCAAAATACCGTTCCTTATGAAGGGCGCTCATAGCACGTGCCATGTCTGTAGTTATTTCTTTGTTTAAGAATGTGTGTGGATGAGAAGGTCGTGAGATAATGTTTAATTGATTGTTGATTGATGATTCCGGGCGCGACAATTAGTCAAAAAAATGTTATTAGTCCCGTAAGTGCAGTGCAAGTTTTTTCCTTGGGAGGTGGCGGTGATCTTCCTCCACTATGGGGTGAGATCAGGTGACGACCTACTTGCCGCCTAGCGGGTTTTTGCCCAATCAAGTATCTCCGACGCGGGATAAACTCTAAACTCCCGACCGGTCTCCCACCATGTGTGGTATTGTAGTTCGTGTAAATGTATGCCCAAGTAAGGGTTGAGGATAGGAGAAGAAGAGGAAGGAAAGATCGCGCGCGGTCCATGCTCCGTTTGTTAGGGTTCTTCTCCGGCATCACCTGGTATTGAATATCCAAGAGAGAGCGACTGAATTCGACCTAGCTATCTAGCTAGCGTCGTAATAAAACTATGACGCAAAACATCTCTAACCTGTGCTAACTAGTTTCACAGTTTGTGTGACAAAAACTATGAAAAAATTCTACGTAGTAATCCGAGCCTTGCTAATCCGAGATTCCTTTCAATCCGAGATGGCCTGATGTGCGCCAAGTGCCCAAACAAGCCAACAAGATTCAATAATCAAAATTTGCTTCTTGACAAAATTGGAATACTGCGTGGAAGGTCACGGGTTATGATGGTTGATGTCACTGTCAGTTCATGCTCAAGAATGTCAGCATGTATCTGTAGTTTTAATAGTACATGCACATTAAATTTGAATATGTTATACATTATAGTTGAAAATTCCGTTGTGTATATTCCTTTACACTTTTCCGTTTACGTACGTATATAGGGAGTAATATGCGTAGTATAGGGAAAGTTATGTAATGCAGTGGAAAATCGATATCAAGGTTTCAATGGAATTACCTTTTGGGGTCCCCTAATCCCAAACAGTGTTTTTCTTTTCAAACTTCTGCCCGTCCGTCCGCCCGTCCGTCCGCCCGTCCGCCCGTCCGCCCGTCCGTCCGTCCGTCTATCTGTCCTTTTGTCCGTCTGTCTCTCCCTCCGTCCGTCCGTCCGTCCGACCGTGTGTCCGTTCTTCCGTCCTTCCGTCCGTCCGTCCGTCTGTCTGTCTGTTCGTCCGTCCGTCCGTCCTTCCGTCTGTCCGTCCGTTTCCCCGTCCGTCTGTCCGTCCGTCTCCTCGTCCGTCTGTCCGTCCGTCCGTCTGTCCGTCCGTCTGTCCGTCTGTTTGTCTGTCCTTCTTCCGTTTGTCCTCCGTTCGCCCGTCTTCCGTCCATCTTCCATCCGTCTGTCCGCCCGTCTGTCTGTCTAGCTGTCTCTCCGTCCGTCCATCAGTCGGTCTGTCCGTCCGTCTGTCTGGTGAATGTGAACAACACTAGCCCCTAAACCATGCGTAGAATTTTCAAACAAGATAGTTGAAGCTCTGCAATTTGGAATATAATTCCATTGTTTCTCGGGTATTTTACATGAAGCCCCTCGGATATTTTCAAAATTTTCGCAAAAATGGCTGTAAACGTTTTCTTTATTCAAACCTATAAATGTGGTATTGGTGTAATTTTTACGGATAACTCTGAATTTTTCAAAATTTCAAAAGTTTAAATTTGTTTCGAAGTCTTTCTACAGTAACAAAATTAAACATAGAGATTTTTCTTCAAATAATATTTGTTGTCCATAATTGGTTCTTTCATTAAGATAATGCACATTTTTTTAAAAAAATTAGTAGTTCTCACGCAATATTGCTTGCAATTTGTGCAATTTAAAAAAATTACAAAAATACGATTTTCTTAAAAACGCTCCAATTTTTTTCTTAAAACTTTTGGTATGAATTGTGCTAAATGCAGTCTCTAAGATGACATAAATGTCATATTGCTCTATTCTTTTGTTTGTTTTTTTCAAAAATTTAAAAAACTGTAATTTTTTGGCCTGTCTCTCACATTGTAATATTTACAAAACAGCTACTTGCTCATATTATTGTATTTACGAGTGCACGTGCTTTAAATAATGTCACATAAAGCTTCTAGGAAAAACAACCGTTTTCTGTCAAAACTAGCTCAAAATTTCGCAATTTCAGAAACACTCAAACGCCATTTTCTCAAAAATTACTCAAAATTATTTCTTCAGCTTTTCGAACAAATAGTGCCAACTGCACTGTTTAAGATGACATAGACTTAACTTTGCTGTGTTCGTTTGTTCTTTAAAAAATTACACAAATGTAATTTTTTTGAAAATCTCTCAAGCCTTTAATACCCACAGTTCTAGCAATTTATGACACAATTGTATTTGCGACTCTAGGTTGTTGAAATGAGTTTATATGAAGTGTTTCGAAAACTCAGGGTTTTTTTCGTGAAAAGAGATTCAAGTTTTTCATTTACTGTAGCATTTAAACGCCATTTTCTTAAAAATGGTTGCAAATTTTTCAAAGAAAATAGCCAATTACGGTGAGCTTTTTCTGTTCTTTAATATACTTAAAATAATATTTCCGTTCTACTATTTAGAAACTGATAAATTAGGAAAATTTCAAAAAAGCGTATTTTGGACGACTATAGATGTTAGGTGGGAAAAATGTAGCAAGTTCGTATACCTAGCCGAGACCAAAGGAAATAGAAAACTTTAACGGAAAAGTCTGCAATTCTGTAGCACCACTTGTTTGCATTTAATCCGAGATTTTTGTAATCTGGGGTACATTCAGCTCCATTTACCTTGGATTATCACGACTCTCCTGTAATCCCATTACACACCATTGTAATCGGGGGTGTATCCGAAAAGACTGGAAGCAATCGAATATTTCGAGAAATAACTTGTGGTTTTAAAAACATATGTTCAATATTTTTGAAAACGTTATCCTATGACAACAATCTCGACCCCCACCTCAGCCCCTCGGGTAGGAACACCTTTGAAATCTTAATGTAAATTTCCATTGAAAGATTTAAAGAAATTTCCATGAAAAATCATACGAATAAGACGTTCAGAATATTTCCTGATCGTCCACCCATTTACAAATCAACAATTTGAACATCTAATTATGTAGAGGTTTCTGATATTATTAGCGATGGATTCGATGGTGAGTAACAAGGGGTTTCGCCTAAAACAAGAACCCTGAGGGCACAGAAGTCCAAGTCGTTTATCCTAGTTAACGCTAAAAACAGGTTTTCTTCTTTTGAAAAAGTTGAACACGTATTGTATCATTTTCCAATTCAAAATGGCGCCATTTTGGATTAAAAATTACGAAGTATTACTAATAAAAAATGAAATGGTTTTGAATGTACTTTATATTTATTTATTATTTATTTTATTTGAAAATTCAAAGTTGCTGTCTCTCTGTTTTTGAAGATGGGTTGAGATGACACATGACAGGTTCCTAAAAAAAAATTAGTACGTATTTTATAGTTTGTTTTTTTTTAATCCAAAATGGATTGGACAGGAAACGCGAATAGTTATAATTGTTGAGGTTTCAGCGCCATCATTCACGAATTCCAAAATATGCTTCCCACAAAATTTACGTTTTTTCTCACAGAATCCAAATCTGCAATATTTTCTAAAAATGTATTATTGGAAGTGCCCTTTCCCTGCCTCATCTAAGCGAGTAGGTTTGAAGACTTGAGATTGCTATCTCTGAATAGATTTTTCAAAAATATTGAACACGCAATAGGATGTTTTCTGGACCGCAATTCATTTCTGGAAGTTTTCGACCATTTCAACACTTTTCAGATACTAGAAATAATGAACATTAACCAAGAACTTCAATTATCATTCTTAATGATAACTTCTTCGCTGTTAATACAGACAAACACACTAAGAACGCCATCAAATGAAAGTTAGAAATTAATATTACAAATCTTATATTTTTAATAACTTTTACTTCCATTCGAAGAGAACGGTAAAATTCGGCAAACATGTGAGATTTAGAGTAAAAATCGAATAACAAACCCGAAAACCCTGGCAAATAATTTAACATCTCCATTAATCTCAGCAACCACGCACTCCGAGAGGAAGGAATTCGAAGGCCGCCTCGGTTGAAGTAACTTCAATTCGTTGTCTCTATACCCGCAAGCGAAAAGTTTATCCAGCAACGTCGGTTGTTTGCGCCGTTAAAATTTGGAGAGAGCGTCGAGGAGGCGGAGGTGGTGGGAGGGAGATTACTACGTAGAATTTTTTCTAGTTTTTGTCACCCACAAACTGCTGAAAACATAAGTTAGCACCAGGGTTAGAATGTTTTGCCGTCATAGTTTTATTACGACGCTAGCTAGATAGCTAGCGTCGAAATTCAGTCGCTCTCTCTTGCGATATTCAATACCATGTGATGCCGAGAAGAAACGCCTAACAAACGGAGCATGGACCGCGCGCGATCTTTCCTTCCTCTCCTTCTCCTATCCTCAACCCTTACTTGGGCATAACATTTTTACACGAACTACAAATACCACACATGTGCGAGACGTCGGGGAGTTTAGAGCTTAATCCCGCGTCGGAATACTTGATTGGCAAAAACCCGCTTAGCGGCAAGTAGGTCGTACCTGATCTCACCCAATAGTGGAGAGAAAGATCAACCGCCACCTCCCAAGGAAAAAACTTGCACGGCACTTACGACTAATAACATTTTTTGACTAATTGTCGCCGCCCGGAATCATCAAATGCAACAATCAATTAAACCATTTATCTCACGACCTCTCATCCCACAACACATTCTTAAACAAAGAAATAAACTACAGACATGGCACGTGCTATGAGCGCCCTTCATAAGGAACGGTATTTGCAGTATTCCCGCTAAAACAATTAAACAAATAATAATTCCAGTTATCCTACAGGGCGACAAATTCTATGCTTTCCCATGAGCTTTCTTAGAACGCCGCCGCCCTACACTCCATCACCCATCGCAGTTCACGATATCAAAACACGCCCATCCGCAAACCTTCCCGTCATTTGCTCCATCCAGCGCTTTCATCACCCGCCAATTCGCCTCCTCATCTTACTCCCGCTCTTCATTCCATCCACATTGTCTATCCTCCCGAACCTCCTCGGAACGGCCGCGTCCACCGCGGTTTTTGACGGGGCCGACAGCGCGACATTAAACACGCGTTGGGCGCCGACGCGCTGTCCCGCCGACGACCGAAACACTGCCGATTATAGTCGCGCCGCCCCGCCACGCGCGCGCTGGAGTCGCGTGCGCCGACCCACCATGCACCGCGCGCCGCCGTTTGCTCCCGAGCACCGCGTGACGCCGTCGACCCGCAGGCTTACCCAGAGCTTTCCAATCGCCATTAAGTTGGAGAGCCGAACGATGAAATAAGTAGGGCAAGGGAAACTGTTAATGTTAGCCGGGCTAGAGCAATCTCACCGGCACGTACACTGAGCAATCGAGTTGTTTGCGGAAAAACAATAAGCTAAGTGGGGAGAATCATTGTAATGAAATATTTGCTGCGAAAAACCGTGGATTATGAAACGCGCGTTGAGCACGGTCATTTCCACCTGCAGTCCTTGGCTTTCTGAGATGCATCCGCTATCGGCAATTGTACGACGTTCGGCCATCTGCTGTGCCCTTCTTCAGGGCTGGACTGCTACTTCAGAGCAGTATACTTCTGCAAGAGGTCACAGCCAGATCCGAAACAGTCAGTACAATTGACCGAGAAAACGCGGCCTCATCCCGGATTAGCCAACAATGCATTGACACCGGCCGCGGAAGCCTACGAAACTCTTTCCGACCTTGACCATCTACTGTTTTCACCACCCCCACGCTTGTCGCATGTGTCGAATCATTATCATTGGCCAACAAACTGCCTTCTTAGATTCACACAATAAGTGAAAGAGTAGAGCAGCACCATATAATTGTCTTCGACAGTGTATTACGGGAGCTAAAAAGGCGCATAGCAGGCATCGCAGAGACCTTCTGTGACATGGGCCCTCGCCAGCCCGCCCGTATGTCTCTGCCCCCGTGCATCGCGTAAGCGCGCAAAACGCCATCTGCCATTAGTACGCCAGATCCTTTCAATCACCATTAACACGAAGACGTAACTAAAGGCGGTGCTTATGTTGCTGGGTGCAGCTGTAAGCTAAAAACTCGCCGCCATTTAATACTTGACGCTTTTCAATGGCGAAACAGAACGCGACAGAACGAAATATTAATAAATGTTAAATATTATCTGAAAAAAGTGCCCTGTATAAACACGCTAGTAGCCTTTTTCCCCCGGAAGCGCCTGTTCGAAACCGAAACACGTTTCTCTCCACCACGCTTGGCCCACAGATGCTCAGCTCAATCGGTTGGCAGTGTGCGTCAAAAATCAGTCGCCTCTGCTACAAAACTTATAACAAATATTACACGCGCATTATGCACATTAAATGCACGAGGAAAACAGTATGCAACACGCGGAGGCATCATTGCGGAAAGGGGCCGCCGGGCGAACAATGGCCAAAACTCAGGGGAAGCGAAGCGAAAGGGTGCCAGAGTCCACTTGTAACCCCGTAGACCACTTGGGGTAAACTTGCCTGAACCCCGCTAGACATTGCTGATGTGGGAAACGCGTCGGAGGAAAACTGACGAGATACCGCAGTTCCGTCGCCGGCCCAGGAAGTAATATAACGCGACCCCGACCTAAACTCCTGCTTTTCATCACTTGGGCGCGTCCGGTTAGGAGTCGTGTGGGTTGCTGCGCGGCGCTGCATTACAATGCAGAGGCCTACTGAGGCAGGCGACTGAAGCCGGCGTGCTAGTCGAGACGGCGAGGCTGCCTTCATACTTCCGCTTGGATGCCTCACGTAGCAACTGGTGCATCACACCGAATAACATAATCAAATATCAGCCAGCGATAGCTGGTTGACCAGGAACATTCCTCTCGGAAAACGGGTCAATATTGGTTTATTGTAATATTGTAACTATTCAGTGCTTACAGCATAATTTCAAACAAATTACTCCAATAAATATTACAAACCGTCATATTATTTATTGCCCCGTCAAAGACGCCACAGCAGTTTAGCCATTAGTTCATCCCAAAAAAGAAGCCAGAGTAGAGAGGGCACGACCCTATTGTTTTCAAAGATGTATCGTGGAAAACTTTAAGGCCCCTAGAAGCTTCGTCGAGCTTTCCTGTAGTTGCGATCGCCACAAGATGTTAGGAAAACGCCGAAATGAACGAATCTGTTGTGAAAGGATATGGTAGTTACCAGTTTGTAACTGAAAATCTTCGTTGAACCGGGCAGACAAGGCGTGATGTTGCCAACTGTGACAGATTTGCTTTAATAGAGACAAGAGCCTGCAGCTGCGGCCAAGAAA
Source organism: Gryllus bimaculatus (assembly GCA_017312745.1). Lineage (NCBI taxonomy): Eukaryota > Metazoa > Arthropoda > Insecta > Orthoptera > Gryllidae > Gryllus > Gryllus bimaculatus. The sequence continues at coordinate 13,226,959 of BOPP01000003.1, forward strand.
ACAAACAACGGTTGAGGAACCTGCGCGCCAGTTGTAATCCGGATCGTCAGTCTGTGAATGTTCCTGTTGTCAATTCCCATACAGAGTGCCTCAGCAAATCCTATAAGATGGCTCATGGGAGTCCATGGTATCCTTCCGACAAAGGGCGACAATCTAACTAGGACCTCGCTTCTAACTCCGGTATCAGGATTAGAAACGACCTTTGGGTTTCTCATTTCTTGGCAAGTACCACGTCTTTAATCACCAAACAAAGATTTATGAGATGAGTCAGGGCAACCGACCTCTAAGAAATTTAAAGAGACCCAAACAGAATTGTATTGATTTTTGAACGGGAAGTCCTACACATCCAAGTCAAATGAGATAAATACAACAATAATTGTATAAAAGGTCTCAGAAATTTAGTTTATTTTAAAGGACACCCAATAATTTTTACGATTTTCGACGTACGCGTACCTGTAAGTGTAAATTGCTTATCGCTAAGTAACTTTAAATGGAATATTATGCTGGCGCTGTTAGTAGATAGAATAGTCTAGACATGATGCGCGGAAAAAGTAATTGCTGTGCCTTGAGTGGCTGTGCCCACTCAAAGCTTTTGCGGCCAGCTTCGCAAATTAATGCCATGATATGAGTTAAAGGAAGAAAAAGTTGCCACCAGAATATTCTGTATTTTTTAGCGTTGTGTTCTGTAGATGATCGGTATGACATGTAACTGCCTGCATTTGTAGTAGAAAGCATCGTTCTCTAAACAATTACGCATGTAGCTCTAAAACAATTCGAATCAACTAGTTTCTGATTTACATATGGATTGTCAGAGATACTATATTTTCTAAGGATAATGAAAGAGCCCTCCATTGAGAATGAGAACCAACGTACAAAATATAGTACTGTTTAGTGGCATTTCTTCCTTTTTATTACTCATTGTCAGAAATATATTGGACTAACGTTTCCATTCCTGGGGAAATCCAATATAAAATTACCACCAATTTATACTATTTATATGAATAATTATATATCAAATTATGATTCACATCAATTTAAATTGCCATATTTATAAATTTAATATTTCACGAATTTAATTTAATTAAAAATTTTAAAGTTAGGGAAAAAAAATTAATACCCGTATCTCTAAAGTAAAAACGACTATAAAAAAAGCATGCGCATTTTTTGCCCATAAGCATGGTTTACTAGTAATTTTGTAAGAATGCGAAATCAAACACACAACATAAATGACCAGCGCAATCCGTAATAACTGGAAACTGTTAATCTTCCAGAAAAATGTCAAAAAATTATATCTAAACTTTGGTGATAATTCGTAATAAAATTCAAACTTACTTATTATCAAGCAACGTGAGCAGACTCGTGACAGTATGAATAATGGTTTTCCGAATTTATAGGCCAATACGGGTAAGCGCAAAAAATGTGCGAAAACATTTCCATTCGACTACTTCCTAACACACCAGAAAACAGAAAATACGTAATTTTTCACATGAATTAATTAGTTAAAAGAGATATTGTAAAACTACTGCTTAAAGTAATTAGGGATACGTTTGGAAATGACATTTCTCCGATGGTCTGATAGTAATAAAAGTATTAATGTCCAATCATTATAAAAAACTGAGGTATTTAATTGCGAAACCTTTATACTTTACTTACTTATTGTTTACTTACTGCCATTTCTGTTGTTTCCAAGAAGGCGATATAAAATTTCAAATGAATAGGCAATTTAATGCATTAATTACGAAATAAAGTAAATAGCCTCGAAATAACACTTCGAGCAGCGAATACTATAATTTCATGCAAATTCTTGAATGACTATTAAAATGTGTATCAAAACATATTCCCAATTCATCGAATGCATTAAAGATGAAAATACGACCGCAATTCAAACACTCAAAACCAAACACTCAAAATAATTTAAAATAAAAATTATATTTATCAAACATTTTATAAATATATTCTATAATTGATTTTACAGTCACAATTTACATTACACTACACATTATGAGATTATCACTATGGGAAAAATATTCTCAAACGTTATTTGTAAAACTAAAGGAATAGCATAGTATCAATTCTTATTAAATCACACGACGACCAACGCTAACTTAGAGGAATGTAAACTCATCATTCCAAAATCCCAGAAGGCCGTTTTGCCGAAGCCTGTGCATCTCCCGGGGACCCCACACCGATACCCATCGTTCTCTGTGAAGTTAAACCAGAGATATCGGCAGCCAGTGTTACTTCATGATGGAAGTCTCTGAACACCGCCCCGCAGGACAGAGCCATGTCTTGATTAATGAGCAAGCATATAGGTGTTCGTTGCCTGCGCAGGTGCTGTAATCGCGTAATTAAAATGCTCGCCTACTCAACGCTAAACGTTCCACGTCAAAAGTCTTTTTCCACCAGAAAGTTTTCGTTGGGTTTTAAAGAACGTAGTCAATGATGTTATTCTGAAAACAGGGCAAAAAATGGGGGATAATTATTATCGATAATTTACAGGTCGTGGTTCGAAAAGCTCTTAAAATAAAACGGGAAAACACATTTTAGTATGCCGTGAATGCCTTTGTAGAATATCTATTTAATTTCACAAGTATCGAAAAACAGTATTATATTCATCTGTTTGTATTGCAGAAGGATAGTAATTCTGAATAATGTATATGATAAATAATTGAATCTAAACATCTGAACCATTTTAAACATATTATCGCTCCAGGTATCATGAAAATTACCATCGAATCAGTGCCTTTGTCTAAAACATTTCATAGAGCTGCAATAAACTATGCCGCGAAATAATTTAAAAAATATCGGAAATATGTTCATTCTTTGACAATCGTTTTCCAACTTGCAAATGCACATTGCCCATCCCGTCATATTTAACCTATGTGCACAATGAAGTGTATGCAACACTATATAACAAAACCCAAAATTTAAAGTTGCTCCGTTCGTTTTGCTTTAAATAGCTCATAAGATTTCTATTGTAGAGCCATTAGCAATAATTTCAAGTATTCAGAGAAAGCGTTCATTGAAATTTTGAGTCCCGAATCTTTTCTATTCTCCGGCATAGCTGGAGATCCAAGAAATTAGAGAGAACCCACAATGGTAAGATACAGGTAAAACCGGCAACGAACAAAGTTAAGACTATTATCTTTGAGATACATTTGTGTATCTTCAGCATTTTAATCGATCATCATAAAACCTCACTATGACGATAATTTGCACATTACTTCGAAGAAACAAATGAAATATGTTACTTCTGCACGTTACACGTATGAGGTTTTAGTTTATGTATTTAAACAATATTCGTACACCTGATTAGAAACAAACGGCATGCAAATAAATTCTCTTGAACCTAAAGATACTTATAGAAATGATATCGATGAGAATGGCGCAACGATTCCAATGCGACACTTCAGATCGTTAGTAAATTAAATACCGGGATGAAACTTGGTTGAAATGTCAGGGTGGAAAATGAGTATAATTTAACCTAATACACATTCTAATTCCACTTTAATTTACAATTAACAAAATATACCCCTAAAAACTAATAAATTTTAATAAACATCTTGACTTTTGCGATGAATAAGCTTTCTTTATTTACATTCTAGATGTTAAAATTTCTTAACTACATGTAGATGCAAGCACGCAATATCAAACCTTGTAGGATTGCTTAACAAACTAAGACGCATGTGACTAATATATTATTACAATTAGTGTCCGTAATACATCTCATTACAATAGAATTGGAAAATTGCCAAACGAACTTAACGAGTTTGTTAAACAATTAAGTATTGTAATTAGGGTTGTTACAACCCGCGCGAATATCGATACAACGTTTTATTCACTTGGAAAAACTTTTAGATTTAAATAAACTCTTCATTTATATTCACATTTTTTCCCTTTCAAGTGACACACTGCTCTTTAACAAGGAAACAATTGAAAACGCGCATGGTGTACACATTTCGCACATAGCGAACTGCAATTCAACTCAGAAAATAGCAAATGCTGCTACTTGCATTCTTTGTTACCATACAAATCAAAAAAAAATATGAGCGCGAGACTCGTTTTTAAGATTGTGTTTAAAACAAAAACCTTCATTGCATATCAGAATAACCCTACTCGTATGCCATTACCCACTAGGTTAATAAATGAATTTCATTACCACACTCGAGCGGTAAAGTACTTATGACAAACTGATTATAATAGCATAATTCAACATTACCTAACCCAAGTGGATAATAATAATACTCAATATTCAAATTCATTTTCGCTCCCTTACACACTTTCCAAACCCCCGCGCCAATTTGCCTTCGGTAGCGTGCGACGGCGCCTCGTCGGGGTTCGCTTCGCAGCATCACACTGCAAGGTCGTTCCTCGACGTGGATCGGGTTCGGGCGGGGAGGTGGAAGGTTGTGGCCAACCGCGAAGCGGTGCGACTTGACGGCCCTCTGATGGACTGCCGCCCCACCCACGCCCGGGGCCCAGACT
>BOPP01000003.1:13239022-13252018 GCA_017312745.1 Gryllus bimaculatus
TATTACACTAGTGCGGTAATGGCATACGAGTAGGGTTATTCTGATATGCAATGAAGGTTTTTGTTTTCACACCAATCCTTAAAAAACGAGTACTCGCGCTCATATTTCTTTTTTGATTTGTATGGTAACAAAGAATCAATAGCAGCATTTGCTATTTCTGAGTCTGAATTGCATTCGCTCATGTTGCCGAAATGTGTACACCATGCGCGTTTCAATTGTTCTCCTTGTTAAGAGCAGTGTCGTCACTTAAAGGGAAAAAATGTGAATACTAAATGAAAATGTTTATTTTAAATCTAACGAAGTTTTTCAAAGTGAATAAAACGTTGTACGATATTCGCGCGTGTTGTAACACCTAATTACAATACTTAATTGGTTACCAAACTCGTCCTAACGGTCTCGTTTGGCAATTTTCCAATCTCGTATTGTAATGAGATGTATTACGACACTAATATCGTAAATAACTATTATTAGTCACATGCGTCTTTAAGTCTTGTTAACGTGCAATCCTACAGGTTTGATAATTGCGCTTGCATCTACCTGTATGTTAAGAAATTTAACATCCTTAGCAATGTAAATAAAGAACCAGCTATTCATCGCAAGTCAAATGTTTATTAAAATTTCATTAGTTTTCGGGGTAATTATTGTTAATTGTAATATTAAAAGTGCAATTAAAATGTGTATTAGGTAAATTATACTCATTTTCCTGACATTTCACCAAGTCTTCACCGGTAATTATATTTACTAACGATCTGAAGGTGTCGCCATTGGAAGTCGTTGCGCCAAATTCCTCATCGATCATCATTTCTATAAGTATCTTTAGGTTCAAGAGAATTATTTGCATGCGTTGTTTCTCAAATCACGGTGTACGAATATTGTTTAAATACATAAAACTCAAAAACACCCCTTCAAAACGTAGTAACGTGCCGAAGTAACATATTTCATTTGTTTACTTCGACAGTAATGTCGCAAATTATCGCATACATAGTGAGGTTTTATGATGACCGATAAAATGCTGAAGATACCACAAATGTTAGTGTTCTTACTGCCGAGGCCAAAAGTTTAAAATCGAGATGGAGCGTAGTAGAGGTGAATTTTTTAACTTTTGACCTTGGCAGTAATATCACTCAAACATTGCTAGGCATGTTAATAACTATTACTAGTATGTAACGTTCGTCAGGAAAATCTCTCCGCACCGGGGTGCATCGTGCAGAATCAGGAGCTCCTTTTACAAATTGCATTAATATTCGATACAACCAGATCACTGGGAAACAAGTGAAGATGTCAACAATTCCAGCATCTGTTCATTGTGGTAAGTAGGCAGTTTTCGTTTTCATTTCTTACAAGCTGCAGTTCACGCTATCAACAAAAATTCTCTCGCTAGCCACTAGTACCACGGCAGAAGGACTTTCCTGGGGCACTGTACTTGTCCGAATATTCATTTTCCGGAATTCAAATGAATGCTTTTATGAACATACACGCAAGGGAGATCACAAGGTCTCGAATGATTGTATGAACGATACTGTTATTTTTTATTATTAGTGTTATTATTTTTAATATTTAGGTATGATGTAAATTACTCCTACTTCATGCAGAAAACTCTTATTACAGGGCCCTGGTAACACAAGAAAATAAAAATAAATAAACCCAGTGGCTAAATTTAGAAAAAATCCACTAACACCTTGTGTAACCATAATCTACGTTTTGTGGGTCTTTGATATCGAAAAATAAAATAACGACAAAACGTATGTCCGGCCGACCGGTCGTCTGTGAACAACTCTGGCGGTTAAACCGCCCAGCCAATTTTCTTCAAACATGAAGATTCTCGGATATTTTCAAAATTATTTTTCAAAATATTTCTCTTTCGTTTTTGATTAAATTTTGTTGTTGGATAGTGTGAAGAATGATTAAGAGAATGGTGTAGGTTTCAGGTTCGTTAAAAGCCCTGATTTTTCGAAAATTTCAAAATTAATTTTTTTCGGCGTCTTCTTACCAGTACAAATATGAAGATGTAGATTTTCTCCCTTAATGAAATCTGTTCCTTTAAGATAGACTTTGAAATAAGGTTATGTACAATTTTTCGAAAATTTGCGAACTTTTCACGTAATTTTGCACGAAAGTACGGTCGAGAAAGTACGCGCTGTTGTAGCACCACTAGTTGAATGTTGGTCTTGTGCGTGGGTACGTGGGTGATTTGTGCGTGGGAGTTGTAGCCTGAGCCATGAGTCTTTCCCTTGGGTGCGCCACTGGCTATCATTTTCATTTTTTTGCTTTTGAAAATCCTTTCAAATTGACTGCCTGTAGATGTATTTGACGTCTTCAGCACCGTTTGGCATACACTGCAAGAGCAGGATAAAAATTCTATTAATCATTCTACATAAAAATGTATGACATTATTTTGATCAGAGAATTTGTGAACTTACATTAAATTCATATTAATATTTAGAAAATTAAATTATTTCTACAAGAGAAATATTCTCGTTTTCTTCACACTAAATAAAGAAAATTTGAGGTATGATTGTATATCTCTTTTCTTCCCCAAATTCTGATAAAGTGTTTTGTTTTAAAAAATCAGTTTTTTGGCTAAATGTTTGAAAAATACTCATTTTAACAGACAATAAAATTTGTGCAAGGTGATCAAAAAATGACAAAATATATTTATTCAATGAATTTGGTTGTGCTCGTAAACGTGATATTTTCTAAGATGATATTACTAAAATAGTTCGCATGTATGGTCTGGATTTTCTAAAAATTAACTAATATTTATAGATAAATGGATTATAAATTTAAGTAGGAGTTCCAACATCCATTCATACGTGGCCAGTATTGTGATGCGAATATCCTTAGGTGAATCATTCTGTTCCATAGAGTACAAATAGACTAATAATAGAATAGATAGACAAAGAGAATAATAAAATCGTCTTAGAAAATATCAAGTCTATCCGTCTGCCTATACTGCTGACCGTCCATCTCTTTCTCCATCTGTCAATCATTTGTCTTTCTGTCTGTCTGTCTGTCCTTCCGTATGTCAACCCGTGAACAACTGTAGCAGCTAAACAGTAAGCAGGATTTTCTCCAAAATTGATATTCCCCAATCGATCTGCTTGAAGTGACGGACCCTTGAATATGAAATTTGCTTCATTTACTTTTTGTTTCTTACATATAGAAAACATCTCTTATAAAAACGGTGCAGTTCCGATTTTCTTTTTGCTCTGAATTTAAAAAATGTGAATGTTCGAATATTTTGCGGTGGCTTCCTACAACTACAATATTTATGATATGTTTTTACAATGTAATCTGTTCTTCAAAATTAGATCTTTAAATGAGATCATGAATAAGTATTTTAAAATATGAGTAATTTTCAGGTAAATTTGCCTAAAATAAGGCAATATTTTCACGAAACCAAGATTTTCACGAAAACGGCTCCAAATTTTTCTTCAGTTTCCCCCCTTCAAATAGTGCAAAGCATGTTTATAAAAATGGTAGAGGTCGGAATTTTGTTGGCGTCTCTGAATTTCCGAAAATTATAAAACTCATAAATACTGAGAAAGTATGAGTTGTTTTAGAACCACTATTTTTGTTCAAACGAGATGGATCGTTCTTTGTAGAGAAGATAGTTCCTGACCATGACATTGGCCAGGTATCAAGGTCAACTCTACAAATCGCGCAAAGTGGATCGTCGCCAAAATCAGCAGCGATAGGCCGACGCGAATTGGGCACGTTCAGGCCAAGAGAACTACGTGAGGTGCAAACGGATTTGAGGTGAGAAATCCTAGAGGAGTGTGGCAAAGGCTTGGAAACGCCAATTATGCCGGCGCATCGTTTAGGACGTATGGTTACTGATTCGCTACATTCCAAAGTCATTTTGTAAAGAAGACGTACTAACATTTTGTCTACTTTACGTAATACACAGAAAAAGCCATATCATTATATAAGTAATATCATTACATGAGTAATGTAATAAAAAGTCATTTTCGTCGTATTAGGAAATATGAAGTTTCAAAAGCGTTTTAAAATATTGATAGTTTGATAATTTGTATTTTTAAATTAAGATACGAAAAGTGAGATTAAAATGCATATACATTTCATTTTCGAAGTTAAAATTAAATACATATACATTTAATTTTCAAAGTTAAAATAAAACTTGTGTAAGCATCATGCGTTATTACGTTTCAATGCTCTTGGAACCTTGTTACGTATTCCCCTATAGTACTTAGTAATTAAATTCTGATAGCCGACCATTTAACTTAAAACAATTGTATTGTAAATAAATATTTTTACAAATAATTGTCAGTTATTATCCCCAAAAATATTGTACATCACGTTGTGCTTTGCATTTTAGGGATTTTTCAGACAAAAAAGTCATTAAAAACGTTTTGAATAAATTATCAGTATTACAAACTAACATTTTTATTTGTATAAATCGTTCATAAAAAGGCATCTAATAGCACAGATTATGGCACGAATAATTACGATCATAGCGAACCAATCACAGCGAGCGAATCGAGGGGATGTGACGGAAAAAACGACCACAGTTTGTTCGCAAAGATGTTAAATACTTACGACGCGACATGCCAATAAAGTTGTTTCCAAAAATTAACAGTGATTATCTTAAAAATTTATTACACTGTTATACCAAATATAACGCACGAGCATTCGTTTAAAAAAGTTAGTTTTATGCATTTCAAAATTCGCTCCTAATGTCGCTAGATTTCAATACGTATAATTATGCAATACTACTTAACATTATAAATGCGTTACGTAATAAACTATTTTAATTGTTTTCAGTATTTCAATCCGTTCTGAGTTGGAAACGTTAATGTGCTGCCAGCAACTTACGTGTTGTCTCCTTTGAGAAATTGACCAGGTGAGCTTTCGAAACACGGAGGCCGTCTGATTGACGCTTCCGATGCCGTGGCGAATGTGCCCTTGGCTGGACGCTGGCCGTTGACAGTAGCCTCTTGCTGCCGACAGGGCAAACTCCGATTAAAACGTCTGGCGAATTGACAACGATAATTTGGGTCTCGGTTATCCAATTGACAGATTCATTACAGAATAATTTTTAGTATTGAAGTTCACGATTGGCTAACCACGACCTAGTTGATCAAAAGTCAATTCTCCCTACATTGTATCCGGAATGTAAGCGTGAGATGAAACGTCTGCGCAGGTACGATTGATTGTTATCAATCACTGAAAAATACCTTTGTGAAAAGTGGGAAATGAAGAAAGTATTTCACGTGGAGAGGCAATTCAATTCGGATCACATCAAACATTGATTCATGAAAAATGACTGGCTTTTAGAACCAAAGTTAATTCTTCTTAAAATGCCCTCCGCTTGAAGTTAATGAAACAAAAACCTTTGAAATGTGAAGCGATCAATCTACGGTAATAGATTTGAATAATTCAAGTAAAATGACCAAATTGTTGAAATGGCAGCGTGCCCCTTACGTTCCCTCTTCCTAGAGCTGGCACTGCCTGTTCATCCGCTACTTTTTCAGCACGCTGGCGCTCCGAACAGCATGGAGACCCCGCGTGTCATTGGCAGGAAATTTTAGTACTTAGTGAATTACTCTTTTAATGAACACAGTCCTAAATATGAAGCTTACAGTTTTGACTAGTGTGCCTCGATGAGGGAGTGGTTACATTATTGACCTTCAATTCCTAAAGCACTGATGTGCGCAGAATATCCACACTTCAAATCTTTTCAATGATATTCTATCTGTTCATGAAGTCATAAATACGCACGTGAGTGTTGAAAGTTAGATTTCTTAAAATGAAAAAAGGAACATTTATGAGGAAAAACACGAAAAGTCAAACCAAATACCTCTTTTTACTTCAACATATCCCAATAATTACAATATTTAAACTTTAAAGTGTTAATAACTAAGACTTCAAAAAATATTATCTTTACTCGAGTATGAAAACACTAGTTTGAACACACAAATTAAAATAGTTGCAACGTTTATATCTTGTTCCTTGAAATATTGCTCTTTTAACTTCTTCGTAATTAGTTACTTCAAACTCGTAATAGTAGTTCGAAAGCTACTAGCTAGGAAAGTTGGGTTGTTTCACAGAAGTAAATATTCCAGAGGAATTTACATTGAAAATCACTCTTAAGTCTAGGCAAATTAATTGTTGAAGTTTCGTGGACTTTTCTCGTTCATGGTGCTAGCTAGACGTTGAACTGCTACCAATTCGTGGATCTTCTGTGCCTTTCTACAAGAGATCGCTCTTGCTTTAAAGTTTAAATGTCTCTCTTCGCATTCTGAGACGTTCTATGATACGATTAATGAAACCATTCAAGAACAAGAAATACCTTGTGAATTACTGTTCTTCGACCTAACTGTTCTAATGATATATTGGTTATAGTATTTAATTATTATCGAAATTAATCAAATCAAGCGTAATTTTAGCAATGATAACTCAAACCAGTGTGCCATCATCGTATTATGGAATTGAGAGGTATATTAGCAAATACAACTTTTCTCTATGTTTATTTATTCATACGCCTGAGAAAAGTGCTTCTTTACGCAGAGGCGAAAGTTTGAAAACAACTTGACATCCAGGTTTGTAGCACAGTTCTAGAATATTGATATAGAGAAAATAGTTTGCAATAGCTAAAAGAAGTTTTCGCTAATCGTAACTGAATCTTGAGGAAAGTTAAATTTGTAATATATTGATTTTTGAATAAATTGGAACATGTTTTATTTATCTAGAATGTGTAGATAACAAAGCGTGGAGAACACAGATACATCATTATTTTGTTTTAAAAGTAATATGTAGTAAAACTGTAAGGTTTCTGCTTTTAGATTTGAAATTAATTGGTATCTTATGTCAGAAGTCCTTGTAAACAACAGCAATATTACCAGATTCGGAGAACATGTTCTTGCCCCTCTTTCTCGTGGTCTGGAGGCGCATCTCAGACTGGTTAGCAGCGGCGGCAGAGGAAGTTTCAATTAGTAAGAATCGAGCTCAATTAGTAATAGTCATTGGACAAAAGCATTTTAAAATACTACGTGTACGAAGTAACAAATGATTTATTTTTTTCACAAATAATCCGAGATAATTGGTAGTACTATTGTAATATTCTAAAGTCGTAATCTAATATGTGCTGAAGATCAAGTACGCAGTTTGAAAATGGCTTTTGACATTTTTCTAATGCGTCCGTGTTTTGAAATTTTATTTTCGCCTTTGGATTTGAAATTTCAGACACACAAGTCCAAAGGCAGGAAACAATATTTAATTTGGATACTACAGAATAATGTTTATTTCTGTGTTCTCATCTGGATTTTGATTCCTTCTAGTCTCCCTTCCACACCACTCAACGACCTCTACCGACCTCGGTGTCGATTGAAACCAATGAGGGGAGTAGGCAAGGTCACTCGCCGGAAAGATGGAGAATATTCAGCGCCACAGCAGCTAAAAGAAATTTTCACCAACAAATAATTTCAAATAACGTTCCAGTACCATTTTTACCCCCTCATCCAATTAAGACCTGTACTTAACTCATACAACTACCTCTCACTGTCAAATGCACTAACGCTATACAAATCACTCATTCTCCGAATACTATTAATAGGCAAGCCCTGATCTGGACCAATGCCCGCAAATACAATGTCAAAAAATTGCAACGTGTTTCAAACAAATATTTAAGATTAATAACATGAGCTCCATGTCATAGTATTAATACAACTTCATACGATCTAGAGACGTAAATAAAATAAGCCACCAAAATAGCATTCCTATCAAACAACTTTTACACAAATATCCTTCATAAAGGGCATCAACTCACTACAGACTCAGAAAAGATCCCAGATATAAAAACATGAATTAAGACAAATTCCGCGCTCCATTCTTTCTCCAGATATTTTGCAAATGTTTGATATAATTATCCTGAGGTTGCTTTGTTTCCCTCTCCCAATTAAAATTAATTAAGTACAATTCTAAATCTAGATTAATTAGATTAAGTCATCCAACACAATTGAAAAAGTTTTTTTTTGTATTTCAAACAAACCAGTAAAATAAAAAACAACGCATTTTACCCCAATATTTCAATTTTAAATATTATGCGTGATATATCTCACTGGATCCTTTCTTCTGCAATTATCTATTGTAAGTGTATCTAACTATTTGGCCTATATTAAAAAATTGATTTTCTATTATCAAATCTTCTTACATCAAAAACTCGACGGCTAGTTACTTGCTCCAATGATTACGTTGTTCTTCGAACACAACATTATTTATGCTATCGCGAACAATTAGAAGTTATTGAAGTGTCCATATTTGGTTGAATCACCGTTTATGACATTAATTATTATATACTGAAAAAGCGTCATGCAAGTTAATACGCACATAAAAATTTTCGTAATTAAAATTATTCCTATTCACTACGCACTATGAATAAATTGGTTGAAGAGTATTATACAACTTATATTATGTTACTAGTGACATACTAATGCCAAAAGTAATACGCACTCAGTAATTAAATGTTCCATTCACAACGCACACTGAACTAATATTCTCAAAGGCTCAACGAGATAGTGCTTGGCCAATTAAACTGTGATAAAGCGGGTTAAGAAGCCATTAACGAATAATTCCCTATTTTTGTTGTTATAGAATTGAACATTTTTTAAAAAATTTAATACATATTTTTTATCAATCCTTATTTTTCAATATTCTGAAAATTATGATATTTTCAAAATTCCCATGCGCGCATCTCAGTGTAATTGTGATCACAATAATTGCCGACAATATCGGGTGAATTTGGAGTAAGAATCGATATGAAAAATCGAACACTGACGGATACTCTTTATTATTAAATAGTTAATTAAATTCCGTAGAGGCAGGCAATGATATATGGTATTCCATATTGTACTACTAAAGCCTCTCAAGATCAAGGATTAAAAAGAAATCCAAGAAAAATATCAAAATTATCAAGACACGTAATTTTCTTATTAATTTAATAATTCTAAATACTTACAACACACAATGACATGTATCGGGAATTAATCTCATCTTCAGAGTGTCTATAAGGAAGGAAATATTATTAAAATAAATATTAATTAATATAATAAAATGGAACTATTTATGTGTGTATGCTTGAGTTAGTTTCATTACATACTGTTAATTAGAATTGGATTTAAATAATTTCACCCTGCAGTACTATGAGAATGTGATATAGATTCCCGAAACATGTCGTGTCCATATTATATAAAATTGCAAAAAAAATTTTAAAATCTTTGGAATTGATATCTCGTCGATTCATTAATAAGAAATGAATGTCGAAGTTATGGTATTGTAAAACCAAAAAGTTTTCTTGTATTTTGGTCCAGTCTAATATATTTTTTATCAAGAAGAATTTTAAATAAAAAATGAATATGTTGATTATGAAAAATACCAGAAACAGTTAATTTAGTACATCCTCGAATTATTCAAACCTGTTAATATCTATTGATATGAAAATAATAGATAGTCTAGCACGCATGCAATCTTAAACTGTTTGAAGGGCCCACGCACTTAATTGCAGCAATGGTCTACGCGAGCTCGTGCTCGAGGTCGTCCGCACGCGTCCCGTCGAACTTTGGATTTCAAACCCCGCGCGCTTGTCGGAGCCGTGCTGGCGCAAGGAGCGGTGTCGCAGGTGGCGCGAGCGGTGCGTTCGGCGACGCCGGCGCCGACGTGCCCAGGTCGTCGTCAAGGCGCTGCCGTCCCGTCGCGGCGGGCCGGCCGCCGGCCGCGCGGCGCGCGCGATCGTCCGGCGGCCCGCACGCCTCCCCCGCCATCCCTCCTCTGCCACCCGCCCGCCGCCGCCGCGCAGCCACTGCCAGTGCCGACCCGACGCCAGCCGGACGCCGGACGCCAAGCGTAGGATCGTCCGCGCGCTGCCGCCGTCCTGCGTCGCCCCGCGTCTGAACGGTGTCCTCCGTCGTCCTTCTACACTCCGGGCCTCGCAGACGTCGTCGCCGCCCACCGCCCGACCCGAGCGTGGTTGCGGCGTCGGCCGCCCGCCGGCACCGCCGCCTCGCGCCGCCGCGCCTCTGGGGTGAGTGGCGCGGACCGGCGCACAAGGTCCTCGCCGCGAGGGTGAAGATCGGACGTCATTTGGGGGTTCCGCCAGTTTGTGATTCATATAATGATTTTACCAGCTATATTAACTTGAATTATTAACTTTGTTTTATCTGGCAAGAATTAATTATTAAAGCAATCGATATTAACTAGAGATTCTGGTTTGCAGATAAATTATATTTTGCATCACGGTAAATCCCACTGACAGGTTAAATAAATTATAATAAAAATAAACCATAATATGGATAGTTGACTTAATTATGATATTCTTTTCACTACATGTAAAGGGCAGAAAGAACTATGTGTGGGAAAATACAATTCCTCTGCATGTATAGGTGATAGCAGGTGTAATATTTTTCTTCGAAATTCAATGTCCCAAAAAGTTATGGTAAATTTACTTGAACATTTCTCCTTTCAGGACATCCATATTACAGGTGTCGACTATAGTCTTTTCAGCGTTTGTGAATATTTGGGAGCGTATTTATTCTTGGAAGTTCGAAGCATATCTACTTCACATTTACTTTTTCGATTATTGTGTTTTTTCTCTTTCCAGGTATGGATCGCGCTGGAGAATTCAATAGGCATTTCATGATTTTCCGAAGCTAATTAAATATGTTGCAGCGTCGCGCTCCTGAAACGGACAGGTTCAAATTTGCCTGTTTGCTGAATGTAAGTGGCGTTTCGGGGGTGACCTGACAATTTCCGGACGTTTGCGGCACACAGGCTCGTGTGCGTCCTTCGCCTTTCTCGTTCGCTCTTATCCACGCGAGTGGCAGTATTTTACTGGCCAGCAAACGTTTTTTGTACCCGCCCGCCGCCTCCACTTCGCAATTTCAGGGGGTAGAAGACTTTTAACGCGCCGGCCCGGGATCGAATATAATTCTCATCTAATTGTTTCATGCGTGGTCTTCTGATATTAGCAAACTTTTCACTTCTTCGCAGGATCTGGGTTTTTCCCAAAGGTTTATATACAACAGATGCTCGTACTAATTTCACTATATCAAATAACCTTGCTGGTAAGGGAAATCCATTTTTTTTTCTTTAGGAAAAATAACTTTACTTTCTGAAACAATTTTCGATATTTTCTGCTCGACGCTTATTTTCTTTGAAATAAATGTTTTTCATGTCCGAAACATAAATTAACAATAATGTTACATGTGGCTATATCAAGTTTTCACTTCAATTAATTAGTTATTTTTCTTTTATAATTTCGACCTAAAAGTAGAATATTTAAAGTATTTTTGCAATATTTTAATACTGAATAAATTTGTTGTTTACCCTGATTTTATCCACAAGAATAAAATTGAAAACATGCTTGAATAAGAAATTGAATATTTGCACATCTATCTTCGAAAGATAGTGAGAAACAGATAAACAGCCAAATTTTAGTTCTATCATCTGGTAGATTGCAACATCGCAGATGGTTCCTTCTCAGCGCGAGCGACAGCCGTTAGTTTCGGTCCCCATGGTCGTGTGCTCTTTTGCGCGGAATTATTTGCCGCGGAACAAATTGAGTTCTTTCGTTAGGCTAATTGGCTCACCTGCGAGCAGACCGCACTGCTGCCGCTCCCCCCCGCCCAACATTGTCACCACCGTCACCAACAGACTAAACGCCCACCTGCCGCACGGTTTTTCGACATTCACTCACACGGCACCTCCCCTCCTCACTGCCTCACTCGCTCACCGCATGCTGCGTCTCCACTCCGCCTCGTCCTGCCGTAGTTTATTTCAGTGCTGGTTTGTTCTTCTCGCCCGCATTGTCTCCACTCGCTCCTCCCCGTCTCGCCGCTTGCTCCGCTTCACCTCGCCTCCCCCGCTATCGTTCCGTTCGCCATGCCTTGGCCTCCAGCCGTTGTCATGGCCGCTCCGCCCTCCCGCCATCCCTGCCCGCCCGCCAAGTTCCGCCACGCCCATCTACCCCACTAGGCCAAACTCTCGCTCCGCGACGCCCTCATCTGGCTCCGCCATGCCTCATTGCCCCACGACCACTCCGCCTGCCTCGTCCCCACATACTCCTCCTATTCTTCTCTTGCCACCTTCGCCTGCCCCCCCCCCCCCCCCGCCTGGCCACCGCTCCTACTCTGCTGTCCGCTATGTCCCCTTCTGGTCCGCTGCTCGCCTCCGTCCTTTCGCTCGCCCGTTCCACGTGTCCAGCCGTCACTGCGTCCCACCTTTACTCCGCCCGTTCGCCGCGCCTCGCCCGCCGCCCCGCCGCCCCCGCCCGCCTCGCCCCGCTCGCCCGCCTCGCCCCCTGCCTCGCCCCCCCGCCCCCCGCCCGCTCGCCCGCCGCCGCCCGCCCGCCTCGCCCGCCGCCCCGCCCGCCCCGCTGCCGCTCGCCCCGCTCGCCCGCAGCTCGCCGCCTCGCCCCGCTCGCCCCCTCGCCCCGCCTCGCCCGCCGCCCGCTCGCCCGTCGCCCGCTCGCCACCGCCGTCGCCCCCGCCTAAACAACCGCTCGCTCGCCCTTCGCTCGTCCCTCGCCCCGCCTCGCCGCCTCCCCGCCTCGCCCCGCTCGCCGCTCGCCCGTCTCCCCCCTCTCCCGCTTCCCCGTCTCCCCGCTCGCCCCCGCTCGGCCCCCTCGCCCCGACTCGCCCGCCTCGCCCCGCCTCGCTCGTTCGTTGGCGTGCGTCCACCCCATGCCCGGTGTCCCGCCACGTCTTCATCACTTTTCACCTCTCCCCGCCACGCCCATCTCCGTCTCCTCCCCTTCTGCCACGCTTCCCACCTACACTCCGCCCTATATTGCTCTGCCCACCTCCAACCCGCCCCCACTGGCCACCGCTCCACCTCTGCTCCGCTATGTCCTCTTCTGGTTTCCTATGCCTCGCCTCCGCTCAAATCCACTCCACTCCATTTGTTCCACGCCGTCCCACCTACTCTCCGCCCCCCCGCCTCATCCTCGCCTACCCTTTCTCCTGTTTCGCCTCGCCTGCTCTT
>BOPP01000003.1:13257236-13273211 GCA_017312745.1 Gryllus bimaculatus
TCTGCTGCGGGGCGCTTTACTTAACCTGCTCGGAGCGCACACCGCAACCCGCGGCTTTACACCATCAGTCTTCTTCTAGCTCTGTTATTTTACATTTGTGCTTGAGTAGTTTTTCACACAGTCGCTGCGTTTTCACAACCATTTAGAACTTTTGCAGTGTTTAAAAAACCTTGTGGCGCCCATATTCGCGTGTGGCAACACATGTTGGTGCAGTGCTTTTAGAAGCGTGTATCACGACTCTTGGAGCTGTTTTCCACACTAAAAGGTAGAGGGGACTTCGTATGTATTAGTAAGAGGAATAACCCTTAAAAGTGAGGCATACGCATGGAAGCTGCTCGGGCAGTGGGTACAAATAGCATCGCAAGTGTTCTCGGACAGAGAAAGACACCACCCTTGAAAGTCTCCGTAGAGACTAGTACATGATACGCTGCGTCTGAGTGACCACGTTAAACGGCGGTCAGGGTAACATCCACATGAGCACGTACGTGTAGACTATTGAACCAGCCTTTCACGCAGGGGCTCGTGATGGAGAGGCACTGCAGGTTACAGCACGTTGGAGGTCTCGAAAGTGAAGACGGCTTAAACAGTAACTACACGGAAGTGACCTGGAACACAGGAAGAGGCTGTCGTACGTCAGTTCTTTCTATAGGTAGAGGTCGGCCTAGTGCTGTGCGACTTTAAAATAGTAAGTCGCAAGGTGGTTTTTAATCATACGTATATGGCTGTGTTACGTAAAGTGGACAGGTAAAAATACACTTCAGTGTGGTTAATGACACAGTATTTTGTATGGTCCTCTATCCACGAAGTTTGATGTGTTTATATCACAAGATGCGCGGTAAACAGTTCGCACAGTTGTTAACAAAGTTAAGACGACAGACTGTAACCGACAATGGCATGCTCGAGGTCATTAATAAGTGGCTTACATAAAAGTCCTGAGGTTAAAAGCTCTGACGCGCCTTTCCTCTATAAGATTGAAGGTTAACCTGTACATATATGGCGATAAACAAACTCTTGAAGGTGGAGAATGGACGTGTATGGGTTAGATAGTTTCGTGATTATGCAAGTAAGATGGGATTGAGGGTATTAAATTGTGAGACCGTTAAAAGTGGGTATTTTAGAAAGTCGCAGTGGTCTTGTTACCACATGAAGTTGGATGTGTTCTACGGAAAGTGAAGATTATAGGCAGAGGTTAAAGAGTTGCACGGCTTCGATACACCGTGCAGATGCGGGCTTAATAGAGACGTTGTATACGGCTCTCAGTAAAAGTGGCTGCGACGGTTAATTCAACTAGTGGGAGGTTTTTATCACAGCGAAGTAGGGGTAGGCAATTGTTCGGTCACGAACCCAGTGAGGTTTAAACACGTCAGGGGTTAAAAGATACAGAGAGGTTAAGGAGTGAGGGTGTATAATAAGTAGGACAGGTTCATCATAAACTAGTCAGAGCACCTGAGGACTGTTTTATATCATAGTTTGATAGGATGGGTACACATGCAATGGGGCGAACCGCTGAGGACAATTGCAAATAACACATTCACAAGTCCGCACGCGAATTCAAACAAAAGTGCGAAGGTGAAACTTCTGGCAATTTGTTTCTAATGAAAAATTAAACCAATGTCAATGTAACACCCTATGCAGGAAGGTCATACGCTTGGTTGATTCATTAAACACAAAAAAGGGTTTGTTGCGGGGTGGTGAATATGAACGAATTGTAGAAAGAGGAAGCGCGTAGGATCCAATTTCGTATGCTAAGGCGTGTTTGCCTTGAATGGATAACCACAAGTTAGGCGTGTGCTTCCTTTACGAAAAAGTTAAGAAAAAGTTTTAAATAACAAGGATAAGTGAAGGCAGTGGGAACCTTAGCTAAAATTTGAGATAGATCGGACGTGTAGAGCGCAAGTTTTACTAAATAAAATAGACAAATCGGAGAAAGGTGTTGGAACGATAGAATATAGAAGATCATCGTTTTTCTCAACGAATACGTATTTACTAAAAAAATTTAAATTAGTGGAATGTAGCTCGGAGTGATAGGCGTTAAATAAAAAATTTATAGCTTTCAAAAAATTGAGTATGTGTACAACTAATAAGAAGACTGATATGCATGCAGTTTCAGGAGAGATAGGTCTTCATGTGTGTTCTCGAATGTGAAACTTGATTTAATGAGAGCAAAGAAAATATAACTAGGTTTTCCAAAGTCCCGCGTCATAATGAATTGCAGAACTAGGAGATAATCTTTCTTAATGGGCGAGAAGCTTAGATTATCTGGTTGTTGATACTGCTCTATAACTATTAACTAGGATTTCCAGAAACGAAACGAAAAGAACGAAAATGCATTATCAAACACTATATCATTAACCAAACATTTTCAACAGACCGGTTATCGACATTAGAAGACTTCGTCATTTTTTGTGTCCTTTGATCTTATCAACCCCAGAATAAGTTTGAAGACATAAATTAAAGCAAATTATGAGAACATTTTGTAAATGCTGTTGAAGCTTTAGATAAGTACCTCCATGAGGCAAAATATCCGTAACAATCTGCTATGGTCTCAAATTCAGCCGATGGATCCGGAAGTTTCAATGTGGAGCAAATCCTGTGGACGTTTTAAATGCTTCGGTTGATCCCCATTTGCCATCAATGGATTTTTAGGTAACGGGGACCCAAAGAACGTGAATTCTGACTACAAAATGTGTAGTGTTAGAGAAAGTAATTTATTTCATATAAGAACAAGATTAATCCACCTTTTCGGCATCAGGGCTCTACAAAACATTTAGAGATTTTCGTAGAGAATTTGCAGTTTTTCGATATTTAAAAAAAATAAGAAATTTTATTCAAAGACATATCTTGAAGAAATAATAATCAAAATAGTAATAACAATAGGAACAATAATAATAACAATAATAGTAATAATATTATCAATAATAGTAATAATAACAATATATTGAGCAATGTACAATTTTTCGAATATATAAGTACTTTTCACAATTTTCTAGTGAAGTAGTGGCAATATTTAAACATTATATTTTTCAAATAAGTTTCCAACAATTTTAAAATCCCCTCCCCCCTCAGATACAGCATTAGACGCAGAAGAAATTACGCAAGTCCCATTTTCAGCGAACTCTAAATTTTCGAAAATTGCTAAAAATTATAATAGGTAATACCACGAGTGGATTGGAAGTTGCTGATAAATTCCCGACTCGGAAAGCGAGAAGCGGTGTTTAATAGGACTATTCCACGAGTGAAATTATGTCCTACTGAGTTTCAAAATGAGTGAAATATTGAAAATGTCTGAAAGCCATGTTAAAATCTCTTGCGCACAGCCATGGATGTAGTACACCTCCACCTAAGATACATGAGTTACAGTTTATAATTGGCCAGTGGAAAGAAGTGGTAAGAAAATTTCGGATAAAAAATCGACAAACGTTTTGAGACCCACCGTTCTCATTGAGGCACTTTGTATGTATAGTTAAACACAATTGGTTTTACTTTCACGAGTGGAATAGTCATTGCAAAGTACAATATTGATGATATAGATTTTTTAATGAAATAAGAGTATATTCTAAAATGTGAGATCTTTAAATAAGGCCATGTATATCCTTTACAATGACGAGTAGTGTTCACAGAATGTTTGCTTGCAATTAATGCACTCTACAAAAAACGTTTCAGAAACAAGAATGAGAGTTAGAGTCAAAAAAACATTCGTTCTATTTCGTTTGAAGTCTGAAATTACAAAAATTGCAAAGTTAGGAATAAGGCGAGAAACTATGTGCCGCTAGTTTAATCAGTTTGTGACTTCAAATTGGTTTATATGGTTCAAATACACGTAGTGTTGGGTTTGACAGAACAATATAGTGTAGTCTACACTTTCACACAATGATTAATTGCCTAATGAAAAAAAAACTAGTACACATTATTACAAAAAGAATTATATTTTTTAAAATAATTTTAATGCATTTTTCTTACATTTGAGTACTTGGCATATAAATGATCTAGTTATTCCATGATTATTATTTGATATGTACAGGTGTTTTAGAGATTATTTTTGTTTCTACCAAAATCTTAGTAAGCTAATTTTTGTACTTTCTCTTTTGTCCATTTTTTATAATAATAATAATAATAATAATAATAATAATAATATAGTAATAGTTATACTAATTATTTCTTTTAATATTTGATTAAAACCATTTTATATTTTGCTATCAATATTCAGCGTTTTTAGCATTTCATTAATTGCAACTTCGTTAGTTTTTTTCATGAGAGAATTTGAAAACACACGTTTTAATTTTGAAGGAAACTTAATCTAGACGTGAGCGTGTCTTGTATTTACTTCTATTGTCACTTTCTGATGTAGAAATGCATAATAGAAGTGCTTAAAAAAGTACGTTTAGGATAAGAATTAATAACTTCTAACATTATGAACTTTATTTCAATTAAATTAAAATGTTTCACTTTCCTTGGTTCAATGACCAAACATTGCAGTAAGATCACAATATCATCATTACTTAATTGCAAACATTTCGCTCATTTTGTAACATTTTAGTGTATTTCTTAATTGAGAAGAACACACAAACATTTACCGATATGGACCATGTAACATGCAGATTTTAATGATAATTTACGACTGTATATCTTCCATTGCTGCTCACATCGTGCTTTGAATTTAGCCCTCCCCTTTGGTTGGCTCCTCCCTTTTCTTGTAAAGAGACTAGATGAAGTTTACGTAATTGGTGTCGCAGATTTATTTCAAATACTGCTTTATTTAATACGGATAGTAATTGTTTTGGTTAAAAAAAATACATTTTCTGTGTAAAAGAACGAAGGTGGCTGCAGAGACGCCGATATTCCAAATCACAGAATTACTTCACGAATAGGAGTACGGAATGCACACCTGCTCTCGTCTAAAACGTTAAAGTACTCTGTGTAAACAATGCCGAATTTAGGCATGGCATAGTATATCTTAAATTCGATGAAAATTGCAAGTAAAAAAGTAAACAACAGATGGAACCTCACATAGGGTACAGTTGAATTGGCTATCGGGATGAACGTATCAGCCATCCATATAAATATATATTTGATCACACTCATTATTTAACCAAACTACACGTGTTTTTTATCTCTGCCGTGTGTACTATGGCAAGTAACTTTTTCTAAGACACCGAAATGAACATTTTGAATAACTGAAAATTCATAAATAAGCAAAACAAAAAGAAAGAAGAAATGCTTTGTCTTGCAGAAAAAGTACTTTTCCATTTTTTACTAAACTCATTTCTTTCGATTGTTCTGAACGTTAAGAAGGTTAAGAGTGGCTTTTCGTTCCTCTGTTTGGCTACGTTAAGTGTACATAACAGAACATTATCACTCAATTTACATACATTGAATATATTATATGATATGACAGCATTGTTATTTTATGCTCTGCATGGTTAATTAGAAATATAAAAAGGAAGTAATTCGAACACGTAATTGTTTTGATAGACGTTTTCTTGAGTTCTTAATTTTTCTCTCATCTCTTTTCAATACAGATGAATATATGCACAAATTGAGCACGGGTATGTGCTCCATGATTCAGCATTTTTTTAAAGCAAAATTGCATTTTCTACATTGTAAATCGCCTAGACGTTATAGGGGTGGCCCATAGTTGGTAGGTTCCTAGTCCGTTGGTTTTGTTTTCATATTTATGGCAGCTAACGTAGAACCACTATGAGTCACTATGAGATAAATGGCCATGCCATACGATGAAAATACTTCGTATATCTTTTAATGAACTTGTCAAATATAATAAAATTCAATATATTGTTCATCATCTTTGCTCATATAGCAATGTCTGAGGCCTGGGAGCAATAAAAAATAAACCAGGAAAGTAGTTATTTTTTGGATAAAAAACATTTTTCTGACAAAGGACGTACTGGGGGTGCAGTACTGGGAACAGAGAGGCCAATTCACCCCATGGCACATCGGAGCGAGGTCAATGCTCGGCCACTCGAAGTCGCGGGGCGCTGTTGAGAGAATAACCAGAGCGCGCTGCGAGCTCTAGGCCACGCGACCGGCGCGGCGCGGCGCCGTTGCTAATGGGCAAATCGCTTCGCTGAGGACCACAGATTGCGGCGCGTCGAGTGCCCAGATAGCACATTGCCTCCAGGCAGCCCACCCACCCACCACACCGCAATCGCAAACCTCCCCTCCTCCTCGCTTATCCCCACTCTAGCTCGCCCATTCCCACTACCACACTCCGCTTGCATGCATTTATACCCCCGCTCGCCGAGCCCTACTCTCTCACACTGCCGTCGACTCTCCTCCTCATCATCGCTCATCCCCAACCGTCGCTCATTCCACCCTTCACTCTTCCCGACCCCTCTCGTTCCCCCCATCTCGTTCCTGTCCCTCTCTTTATTCCCGCCCCTCTCTCTTATTCCGCTCTCTCTTATTCCCGCCCTCTCTCTTATTCCCGCCCCTCTCTCTATTCCGCCCGCTCTCTCTTATTCCGCTCCTTCTCTTATTCCGCCCTCTACTTCTTTCCCGCCCCTCTCTCCCTTATTCCCCTCCTCTTATTCCGCCCCTCTCTCTATTCGTCCTTATTCCCGCCCTCTCTCTCATTCCCGCCCCTCTCTCTATTCCGCCCCCTCTCTATCCCGCCCCTCCTCTTATTTCCGCCCCCCTCTTATTCCGCCCCGCTCTCTCTTTCCCCCCTCCTCTATTTCCGCCCCCTCTTTCCGCCCCTCTCTTCGCCTCTCTCATTCGCCTTCTAATTCCGGCCCCTCTCTCGTTATCCCACCTTCCTTCGCCCCTCTCTTTTCCCTCCTTTATTCCCGCCCCTCTCTCTTACGCCCCTCTATTCCCGCCTCTATTCCCGCCCCTCTCTTCTCTATTCCCGCCCCCCTCTATTCGCCCTCATTCCCGGCCCCTTCCTCTTATCCCAACCCCTGTCTCTATTCCCAGGCCTCTCCCTCTCTATATTCCGCACCCTCGCTCTCATTCGCCCCCCGCTCTCATTCCCCCCCGCTCTCTATTCCCGCCCCCTCTCATTCGCAAAATTCCTGACTAATCGCACTCCCCGCACGATTATTACTCGCCAACCTCGCTAACTTACGACCAATCACTTCTCGACTCACCTATCCCCACTCCCCACGTCCCCGGACGGGGTTGGGTCTCACCAAAGCCTTAACACGGCACTTACAGGACCATAGCAGTTAGCGACCGAAAATAAATATTGAATCAACACATATCTAGCTCGTCCACCCTTAATTCCCCAGCCCGCTACACCTTCCCCTTTCGCCTTTCCGCTCTCCCGTTTTTCCGTTCTCCCGCTCTCCCGCTTTCTACCTCTTGCTCTCCCTTTTATTTTCTGTTCTTCCGCTTTCCCGCTAACCTTAAGACCGCCCAAGCTGCCTCTCTTCTTCCAATCCCTTGCCTCCTGCAACCGCCAAATGTTATTAGCGGTGACGCACATTCGACTGTGGTCGTATTCGTTGTTCCATGTGTGAGACTGAAGGCGAAGCTCTGCAGATAGCTGTGAGTATGCTTGTTGTGGCTTCTCACGTTTCAGCGGGAGAACACTGCCACTTGCAGGGTAAAACATTAATTACATTTATGAGACTATTGACCCTGGTATCTGACGCGCCAACCACCTGGAGAAATTTGGAATCCCTTAGTTAAGAGATTGTCCCGTCGTTTTGTGGTGCTTATCTAATTTGGGCCTATTCACGACACTACTCACACGAACTTGAATATCGCTCTGTTGACAAACAGCTCCGCTCTGCTCACAAATAAAGCGCGACTGTTTTAACGTGAAGAAAAAGGGGGGGCGATGCGAAGGGGTAAAGGGAAGGGAGGTCTTTGATGGGACGCGAGGCGAAGAGGACAGGAGTAGAGAGAAGCGTTGGGTTTTTGCAAAAACCATAACGCGGACAACAGCTTTTTGTTACCTCGATGTATTCTAAGATTAGAATTAAAACAATTGTGAAATTGTTTCTGCAACAATGTATATTGACCAATTGATCTCAAAATATTAGATTTCAAATTTGACCAATTTCAGTGACCTCTAAATCCATTAAAATTGGTAATATTCGCATTGGCTATGTTCGAATGCGTGCGACAATTAATTTTTTCTCTCTTTTACTTATTTTTCATACATTATAAATCACATTATTCAATTTAAATGTAAAGAAATGAAATAGATAACGAGCATTCACAACGTATCAACGAAATTCGTTTAATGGAAAAAAAATACACAAATCTATAGCGCCTAGTGTTTTTCGATAAAAATTATACGCGAAGAGCACACCCTAAAATTGGTGAAAAAATTAACGGCAAAATTAATTGAATACTTTTCTTTTGGCAAGGTGAAGCTGGCTTAGCCGTTCCTTTGCACGTAAAAAATTTTACTCGGTCCACGTCTTTCAGTTGTGATCCCGAGCTGCACTTACAACCTGCCACCCAAGTCACAATGCGAGTGATGGTTTCCCAGCTCGTGAGCATTGGCGAGCGCTTGTGGTTGTCGCAGGGCCTGTGGTACAGAGGTGACATAATAAACAATATTAATTATTTGGTATATAACATATTAAGAATTTCATGAATATTAATATATAGTTACAAAAAGAGTTCGTTTACAATACAAGGGATGATCAAAATCTAAAGTTGGAAAATCTGCAGTGAAATGGTACATTTCATTTCATACAATCGGTAGAGCAAACTGGTAGGTTGTTTGTCGACAGTCTCCATATCGGTTTAGGCACTTGTTGCTTCGCGGAATGAGTGTTAATTTTCCCTCCTGGTAAAAATCCTTGCCACGCTGTCACGAAGTGTTGCTCGTCCTTGTCTGAATTGTCCGCCTCCTAAGCGGTGCTTCAAGTGAACAAATAAAGGAAACAATGTAATAATTTGAATTATAACTTTTATTGTGGGGGAGTAACACTATTGTGCAAGTGATAGTTTGTTAAAAAGACTGTAGAGGGTCAAGAAGATCAGGAAAATTTAATTTTCACGAGGGTATTAGTTGAATGACCCTTTTCTAAGAATAAAATTATGTAGCTCGCAGGAAAAAGTACTTTAAACCAAGCAATATCAAGGAAGAGGGTTAGAGGCCCACCGATGATTTTTTTCAAAATTTTAGAGTGATGAAAATCATTGATACTGGTTTTATGTTTTTTTTTAAATATGATGCATTTTATAATAAATGTTTGTAATGATTACAGTTGTTATCGCCTTGGGCTAAGTAAACATCAAATCCGGACTACTCACAATCAAAATACAATTTGGAAATATGTTTAGTGTTTTCAAACATATTATAATTCAGTTTAATACATTTCTCCGTTATGAACATACCCTGGCATTACTGTCACGTAAAAAATGTAATAAGAATTGTCATTAAATACAAATATTGATGTGAGAAAGTCGGTTTTTTCATTTACATGTATGCACACATGTATGTAATTAGTTACATCAATGTAATTATATATCAGCAACGTCGAAAACATAAGTAAAATCACAATTTGAGCGGTGGATTCCGGAGGACCCATCCTGGTAATGCAGGGGATCATTTATACCATGGTATTGCTGAGAGTAAAATCTGAAAAATCACCCGTGCCCCTGTGATGTTCTGAACTAAAATGCATGAAAATTCCTGGGTAAAACTTTGGCGGAATAATTTTGAAAAGGTAAGCCTATGTGAGGAGAAGGGGAACTCTTATATTACCTGAAGGTGTTTCTTACGTTGAACCGCATCAGATGCTTGATCTGGGCTCTCAGGATGACGCAGCGAAGGCTGAGGTGCCACGGAAGACTATGATATTTATCGCATCAGATATTGTTTCAACGCCGATTTGCCCCGTTAGAGTGGTATTTGAATGCCGTTAATGAAGAATTAGTAGTGGAATTGTAATCTCTTTGGTTGTATGGAATTTTCGTAAGATGGTTCAATAAATAGTTAAACCAATGATGTGTTGGAATTATTCTTTCACGTTGAATTTCATCTTTTGCGTTAAATGGAATCGAGCATGTTCTACTGTGCACACAACTAGATTCTTCTGATTTACCAAAGAATTATTACCATCTGAACTGACAGTTGTAGATATTTCATACTATCAAATACCTCTGTCAAGAGCTCAAGGCAAACGGAAATATTTGTATTTGTAATGAACAGAAAGTACAATACGTTCTAATAAAAAACAGGAATATATCCATTGTTTTAATCCGTTTGTTATCATCCCAACGAAGAATTTTGAAAATATTTGTATTCAAAAATATTCCTTGTGTGAGCGTTTTCCTCACTTTTC
The DNA here is from genome assembly GCA_017312745.1 of Gryllus bimaculatus. NCBI lineage: Eukaryota > Metazoa > Arthropoda > Insecta > Orthoptera > Gryllidae > Gryllus > Gryllus bimaculatus. The sequence goes on from BOPP01000003.1 coordinate 13,267,505, forward strand.
ACCGTGAAAAATTGTGGAAAATATTTTTATTCTTGTTTTAAACGTTATAAACAAGGTCCCCAAAAATGTATAAATTTTATTACAAAATTTCCCCTGTTCTGAATATGACTGTTGCACATCTCAGGTGTGTAAAGTAATCGGTAAGAGCACGGCTATTTGTATTGCCGACCTGCCCAAGGTGAAAACGATACATATTCACGTTTCGAAAGAATGAATCGTATATTAACTTTAATTTTCTCTCTAATTTTATTTGTAACGGAACTATTAAGTTAAAGAAAAAACTGCAGGATATGAACCAATGTACAAATTAGTTTATACGTTTTGAGTTACTTTGCATCGTGTAGTTTGAGAACACCAATTGCATTGCATAAAATAACGTTGTTTACTATTAAGACTGTTCACTTAATCATCAATCAATATCAATATTACTTACATATATTCTAAAAAATATTATGAACCATAAGCTTATTCTGATATCACGTCAATCTAAAGCACAAATAACAGAAATATCGTATCACGTTAATCAATTCCTTTTAAAAGAATGATAAAAGTTTAAAGTGATAAAAGTGTAAATATTCTATACATTTTACAGTGCATACGCCAGTTTTATGTTCACGAAGAGCTTTGGCAATAAGATCAATTTGTTCTAAATACTTCTCAGACTTAATTTCTTTGCAGGTCAACGAAAGGAAAACAATAAAATTTATTAGGATGGCTATTTTGGAAGTTTAGATTTATATCAATTATCCCGTTATTAGAGCTAAAATGAGAAGAAAAAGCTAGGGCTATACATTATTTTTTAAAGCTATTAATCATTTTAATTCGAACTGCAGAATACATGGAGTTTTTTGTTAATTTCTATAGCAATATGTGGAAATTGTGTGTATGTGTAATTAGCGAAAGGCAGATTGTAAATTTTTTGTAGGTTAAAGTCGTATATCTGTAATTTACGTTTTATAAGTACTGCAAATTTAGTTGCGAGCATTTTAGTCATATTAATTCAATAAAATACGTTTTTGGTAACTATTCTTGGTTTGGTCGATCGTGCTTTAATCGTTCACCGAACGGAAGAGGGTAATTTATCAATTGATCGGACATGTTATATCTGCTCTCTTGTACCATATTAGACTCTTTAACCCCCTCCACAATCCCCCCTCCACCCCCCTTCAACGGCGTTGAAAGAGCGGAATGAGCGCGACCTTGGTGTGGGGGTGCGGGGCAAGGACCGTCGCCAGCAGGCCTCCCGTGGCCGGGAAGGCGAGCGCGGTCATTAATCACGACGATGATCCGCGATGGGCACTCGACGCGACCGGGTGAGAGGAGAGGTGAGGATGGCGGAGGGGGGGGAGTGAGGGAAGGGGGCGGGTCCCGACGCGACGACATCCACAAGAGGGCGTGTAAAAGTGGCGAGGCCGCCCTGGGAGACGGCGGCGGCGGCGGCGAGGCGGCCAAGGCACCGGAGGGCCCGGTCAAAAGGGCTTGAAGAGCGCTCTTATCGCCCTGGGGAGTGATCCGTCCGTGACCCCGCGGGTCGGGCGGGTTCGCCGGGCCGGCGCGGCACGTGGCCGTCCAACGAGCGAGAGGGGACGTGTTCGTGCGAGCGCAGGCACCGGTGGTGAAAGGTGCGCGCGCGGACGCGTCAAAAGCACAAAGGTAGGCGCAGGCGGAGCGTGGCCCGTGGCGGGTCGCAGCCGCCCTTCCGCGCGCGCCTGCCAGACCGGCTGCCGCGCGCGAGATTTTGCGTTCTTTCTTCGAGTGCCCGGATTCAAATGTCAAGATAGGTATGTGGGGGGAGGCAGATGCGGCTCGTGGATCGATTTTGAGCGACACTGTTGCCGACAAGGTCGCTTCCTCCGCGTTCAATAGTTATAATGCACTAATGCACACTCTTTTGCGGTGTGAATGGCAGTTTTTAGTACCCATTACTATTTAATGTTTCAAAACTCATGAAATATTAAACTCTAAACTGAAATTTCATAGGTGTATATCTGAAGATGTATAATTAACCAGGTGAGTCAACGTGAACCGCATGGAGGTTGTCATTCACCTAGAGAGAGTTTAAGCAAACTGTGCCTTTTGTATTTGCTCATTTCACAGAAAACGAATTAGATAAGAAATTTTGAAGTACACGAATGGTGGAATCACTCGATAATAATCTTCTTTGACAAGTTACCAAAGTATTTACAGGTATTGAACACAAGAAGTAGAATTAATCGTAATGAATTATAGTGTGTAACGTTTATTTACATATGTAAAATAATGTGTAACATGAATTTATTACATTCACAAATGTACTAAAACTAAAGAATTTAATTCATTTAGTTTCCTTTGTTTCAATAATATTTATCGTAAGATGGTTTGGGTGATTGTTAAATCGGTAAAGACGTCTTCTGAAGGGATTTGTCTGGTGTATGTGAAATGTATCATTGTTGACATACCATGAAACGTTTTTAGCTTTACGGGAAAAATTGATTGTAATATTTACTGATTTAGTGGGAGGGAGTTACTTGGAGGTTGCAACTCCCCAAAGTAATACTTTGTGTATTAGGTGTAAGAATATTTATAGATAATTATTTTGATAGGGCAAAATATAAATAGTAGGGTAAGAACAAAGGTGGCGGTGAGATAGAAAATGAAAAAAGAAAGTTTTCCAATTACCCAGTAATATTTTTTATATTTCAAATCTAGTTTATTTATTTTCGTCTTAAAGTTATTTACACGCTATTCCTTCATCCAAATGTATTCCAAGATAATTATCAGTGCTGGAATGGAAAATGTTTGAACAATTAGGCAACGCTCTTTACTTACTGAAACTAAGGGGTTGTGTTCTCCTTAATACAGGCTAACATATAATTGTCAGCAGCTATTTGTAATGTATGCAATATATTATCATTATTGCTGATCATTTGATTTGGGAATATTTTCATGGTGATCGCAGATTTTCATTTTTAGTATGACAGTATCATGAAGACCTTTTTAGCCCGACAGTATCACGAAGACCTTTTTTTTGTGTGTGAGAGAAGTGAAAATATCAGAAGTGTGTAGGATGGGAAACAAAACACTGGTGTCTAGTTCTCTTGTTGAGATGTGAAAGAATGAGAATAGAGAATGAGATTTAATTGAAACTTACCAACTGGGATCCGACAGCTGATGGATTAATTCAAATAAACTTATTTGCCTAATCAAAAAAGGAAAAATTATATGGTATATTTTAAACTTAAACCCACACCTCTTGATTCTCGTTTGAATAATAGATTATGAGTATTATATTTATCATAACCTCTACACATAATTTTGGAAGTTGAGTTGTTACAATTACTCCCATATTTCCCTGGTGACTGGCAAATTATTTAATTTCAGGGTTTCCAAATAATTTATTTAAATGTAGTTTTAAAACAAATTTGCCAAACGTGAAGACGTACATTATGTGCAACCATACGAAAAATATATGGTAGGATGTCCCTTTGGAGCTATATTTGTGCTTTTTAAAGAATCCTATTACAAAAACAGTGGAATAATTGTTACGAAAAAGAGAAACAATGAGAGAACACTTTTTTAACAGACTGAAACAATTTATTGGGAGATGTGAGAAAAATTCTCATTTTTGTCAATCATGCTTTAGAATGCAGTCAGTAGTTTTCTTGATTATTTTTTATAATTACACTCTTTACCATTTTATTCACAAAACAATTCTACCAAACACAGTTTGCTATCGGCGCTTCAATCCGACTTCAAATATCGAAAGCGATATCAAAAGCTTAATTTCCAAGCTCATGCTTTCTTCAGTTCCTTATCATATGTAATACTATTAAATAATGGATTTTACATTTTGAAATCAACGTCAAACGTTGTTTATAGTGTCAATGTCGTCAAAGATCAACTTAGAACGGTCCTCCAACAGTGTATCACGCGAAATGCATTTCATCATGCCCTGCATCTGTGCAGTGTAATAGCGCCTAGCTGCAAATCATTTGGAAAGGTCAGGCAACGAAACGACCTATCAACGATTGCTCGCCGAAGAACAAACCTGGGGGGGGGGGGCCTTCGGCGGATGAGGCTATTTTTGCAGTTCAGTCATGTCAGTTCGCACGGGCTGGCACGCATCACGCGATCGAGGTGGCGCACTATGCTCACGAATCTGCAAAATGAAGGGAAAATGCCTCCCAATACAGGAAAATGCAAAACTGTAGCTTCGTAGATCAAAGATCAGGAGATCGAGGCCCGGCGCTGATGTATTTTCGACACTACCTTAGGGATGCGACAGCGCCCACAAAACATCAGTGCTTCTAAACATCGATGTTAAAATTAAACATCAGTGATAATAAAACAAGGCCCCCAAAACATCGCCCCCAAAACATCGATGTTTTTCAACCCAAAATAAAATCAAAAAAATTATCAGGACAATTCAAAAAGTTTTATTATTGGTTTGGGCATTTCAAAAGGAATATAGACTTCTTTTATCAACGAAAACTATTTTAATTATTTTTCACCCTTGACCACCGAAGACTGTCCATTTTACGTATATCTCAAAAAGTATTATTTTATTTTATTAATTATATTATTTATTTATTATGTAATATTATTAGGTTTTATTTTGATTATACTTTTTTTTTCATACATATAATAATCTACAATGTAAAAACATGGATGTTTTGAAAACGTCAGCATCTCTGTCGCATTCCTATACTAGCTGAGTTGGTGGGACGGTCAAACTCACTTCTACACTGAGGCTACTGGAGTCGATAGTTGTTATCTCCTATAAATTTCAGGCAAACACTGGTGCAGTGTCTCCAACATTGTGGTGTATGATCCATCCTTTTGCATATCTTAATATAGAAATATATCTATATATGAAAACAAATTTGAATATACGTTTTGATTGGAGTTGAAAATTACTAATAGGAATGTATTTCTTTGAACTTCCTATTGGTGTATGTACATTTTTATATGTCTAAAGTCGGATAATAATCACAATTTTTTTTTAATTTCCGTAAACCCTTATTCGTGTAACCGGCAGGTAATCAATTACTTTTGTAAAACTATCATATTACCAACAATATCTTTCTTTCAACTCTTTCTATCGGAGGGGGAGGTTCTTGTTATATTTTTAAAGGAAGCCCACTGTTAAATAGTGAGTTTTACTGGCGTTAAATTAATAAAAACATATTATTACAAAAATTACATAACTTTACTTCTAGAAAGCTATTTAAAATATTTTCAACAAAAAGGAAAGATTGATCTTGTATTAAATAAAATTTAATGAAGAGTAGTGAGTAAAATGAAGTTTTAATTCCCATCAATTTTGGGGGAAATGTGGATCCAAAATTTGGAATAATTTATTGCTCATCAGCTTCCTTAAAAAACATATTTTTGAGGCATTTTAAACAATAATTACCTAAATAATAACGAAATATGCACCGAATATGCTTCTTTCCATGCTACTGGAATAATGTGAATTGGATTGTTTAGAAAGAGTTATTTTCGTCCGCTTGTTACGTCTTTCAAGCCACCGTGAGGCGGTGCCTGTCGGCAGACATGGCGTCGAACAGCGACGGACAATCGTCGCGTTGTGCAGGAGACCGAGAACAGTGCTTGACGGCTGCCGCGCAGCTCCAGAGCTTTTGTGTGCTTGTCCAGGAGAAAAAAGGAAGCTGCGGCTGGCCGTTGTGTGTACGTCTCCGCCCGATGGTCAATGGGGGGGGGGGGG
>BOPP01000003.1:13282528-13297342 GCA_017312745.1 Gryllus bimaculatus
CTCCTCCTCCTCCTCCTCCTCCTACTCCTCATCTACCTGCACCAACCCATCATTCGCCCACTACCCTGCAGACAGTCGTCCATCACCATGCAGTCACTGGCCCATCATTTAGCCACTCGTTCACCATCACCCAGCCTTGCCTCCTTCAACGCCACTGCTTCATCGCAGCTATTCTGTCACTCCTCCACCGTTACTAACTTTGAACTCCGCGGTCGCATGCTTCCGTTGTGTTACGTCAATTCCGCCTCCACGTCTTCACCGCCGATGCCACTCACTTTTATGCAACGCGGGCTGCACCCCCCAACCAATCGTGATATTACTACCTCCGTCTCCGGCATCCTGTCGCGTGACACTGCCGTACTTCCCTCTGCATTATACAGGGAGTCTTCACTCCCACACACCCCGCGCATTTCAGTGTCATATTATCCATCTCTGCCTCTGCGCTCGCCTTGCGCTAGTAGCGGATGTCTCCAGTGCTCTACGTATTAATACTCATTTATGATTTATTATTGAGCAACTAGCTATCTTTGAGAAATATTCGACAGTCTTACAAGGTATTAGTATTGATTACTGAAGAATCGTCACTTAGTTATCTAACGTGTGGCAACATGCCATAGGCTCTCAACGGTTCTTGCACTGTTACGTTACTATTGCATTTGAACTTTAAAGTCGCTCAGAAAATAACTTTTTTTTAAACATGCATGAGTCTTCATGTTGTGAAATTTAGAAAAACTCTGGTATGACATGTTTACAACATAGTTTCTCATCTCATCATGTCGAGTTATACAACCAATAAGAAACCTTTATTTGTCGTTGCCATTTTCACCACCCACCATTTCTCCATTACATGCACTGCATTAATGATTATACTCGTCTAGACAGGTTTCGGCGAGAAAAATTTTCATTTACTCTGTTCAACGCGATTTTTACCATGTCAATACCACCTTTGACCTATTGCATTCAAAATCAAGTAACAATCTACAATACAGATAAAATGTTAAGAACATAATAAACATTTGGAAAGACTAAAACGTTCTTGCATTATTTAAATTTATGAAAAACGAAATAGTTCAGATTCTTGTACCTTATTTCTTTTCCAGTTTTAATTACATTTTATTTAATAAAGGAGTAAAACATGAGGTACATTAGAATGTAAAATATGTATTAGTGAAATGAATAATGGAACACCCACGTATGGTAGGTGGTATTGACATTGCTAAGGAAACGCACACCTTGGGATAACGAACGCAACGCTAATTGAAATGCAGCCGCAAGGTATGCTCAGCTACGTCCACGCCCCTCCCAAAGCCCATGCGCAGCTCCGTCGGCTTCCCACTCGCTTCCCCTAATGAGCGGCGCGCCCTGGAATCTCCGTTATCCTAGGGGCGCCTGGCGCGACCGCATCCCACACTCCTGCCCTCGCCGGCAACGCCGTCGCCGCAGCCGGCACAGACGACGCCCCACCTGCCCTGCCACACCATAATATGTATGTATGTATATATGTACGTACGTACAGGTATATATATACATATATATATATATATACACTATAACATATATAATATTATATATATATATATATATATATATATGATGCACACACACACACACACACACACTTATACACAGGTGTCTTTGCATTTCTATATAAGGCTCGCGCCCCTGCGTTTTAGGCAACCCGTATGCAGCGGTGTTGGGCAGCAACTTTAACCTCCTTGACTGCGTCAGAACGTGTTCTGCCGAACATCTCTGGACACAGTGTTGCCTAAAAATCAGGGGGAAGTGAATAAATGTATATAACGGAATTATTATATGATATGATAATTCATTTTAACTTCGTTATATCGATATAATTTCATTATAGTACAGTAATTTATTCAATAAATTCATTATATTACAAGTAATTTCCCACTCTATGTTCATTGTCATAAAGTGATCATCTCATCCCCCCTCCATTACATGACTTTTACTAGTGGGTAACATACATTAACTGTGTTTACTTTAGGCTCTTTAGTTACATCGCGACCTCATTTTCATTACATTTTACAATTGTCTATTGTCCCTCTTTATATACAAAGAATCTCCCAGTTCCTTCGACCTCGTTCTCCTTTTCCTCAGCCTTCCTTCGTCCGCCCCTCGCAATCATCATCATAATCTCCTCTCTCTTATCAATCACCCATGCACCCAGTATCACCCACCGAGTGGATTGATTTTCCAAGGATATTTTAAAAATATTTTGAGGAATAAAATAAACAATATATCAGTTACGAAATTTTGTTTCTGATCCCTTCAGAATCGGATTATAATTATTAGTCTGTTATAAATTTTCTTACTGAAATATCATGAGTTTATTATTTGAAGCACTTGACGAGACATTTAGTTATCCAAGAATACATGTAAATAATAACTTTCTCTATCTGTAAAGTATCTATAACAAAATACAAAAGTATGTAAAGAACTCGTATTATAGTATTCATCTAATTATTTATTGTTATTTCAATTTTTTAATGAGTATTTTTGTTTGAAAATTGCATATATAATTTACTTTTAGTTGCTGAAAACATTCTCTGATAATGGGATCAATTATCCCAAAATAGTTTTTTTATACATGTAGTATTATATTATGACGTACTCAATTGTTTCGAGGTTTAATTAGCACGTAACGCTTATTCTAATATAATCTACATTCTTTTTGCTGGCACTGCTGCATGCGTAAAATACAATCTTTAAAAAATGATCCAAGTTTTTAAAAATAACATGAACTCAACTGATCTGTCTATTTATTTCTCGAACGTAGTAGAACGTTCGGAACTCGTGTGTGTCTATGTTTATGTGCTTTTGCATGTGTATGTGTGTGTGAAATGTCTAGACATTTGTTTTTGTGAAATATGTTTCTCTCATACTATTCAATTGTCAATCCATTTTATCTTTAAAAACGGCTCTCATAAATGAATCACCATTTTCCATTTGGAGTATATAAAAAGCACAGTCAGTTATTTTACATTTCACTCAGCCTCGTTGATGAAAGTATATTTCAATATGCAATAAACGGCCAAACCATTTAATAATACGTTATTTCGACAGAGAAAATGAAAATGCTTTTTTAATTTTCAAAATGCAATGTTCATTTTAAAATATATTTTACGCTATATTTTATATATACTTATATTTTACACAGGAAAATAATTGAAAGCATCTGTTCAAGAAGGAGATAGCTCCATTTTTTGATGCATTAGAAATAATAATGAGCCTGGTTGTGAGGAGTGTATAGTGTAAAGGGGAGGCGGCTTCTTGCCTAAGCAAAAGAAAAAAAAACAAGAACAAATTTAGTTCGACGTTTTTGTGTTTAAACCCGATGATACCCGATGAGCTAATTAAACTGGAATAGGTGGCTCAGAGGGTTAACTAGTGTCACTGCGGTGCTTGTGATAGGGAGATTCTAGGTTCGAGTTCAGTCGGTGGCAAAATTTTACAATTAGGTACATAGCTGGGTCGATTTCAGTCCCTGATTGGACGAGAATTCCAGCGGCCGGCTGCTCTGGTCCGTAGTGTCCCTAGTTCCTCCGATTAATACCAAGCAAATACCGGAGCAGTAACTCAACAAATGGGCCACGGACCGCGTGCGTTATTTATTTCCCTTTACTTATCCTATCCTCATCTCTTACTAACACACACTTACCCTTATGTGGACGACACTACCATGCGTGCAGAAAAATCATTTGGAGGCTTCGAGTTTGTCCCTGTTGGGGCAGTTTCCCGCTGCTGGTAGACAGGTTGGCGTCATACCTCACCATTCAGTTGAGAAGATCACCGCCACCTTCCGAGGGGGAAACATGCACTACACATACGGGACCAATGACGGTAGCTGATGCGTCCGAAATCAGTAATATATCTGAGTTAATTAATATTACACTTAACTCGTATGGGGTGCTTTAGCGTGAGGTACCATGGACGTTCAAGAGGTGGTGGGGAATGAATATAATTCTAATATTTTTAGACCTGTTTAATTTTATTCATATATTATACGAATCAGATGATTGGACTTAATTGATTAAGAGTTTTGACAGGCAGTAATAAGCGTGATCGTTATAAACATTGTTTCTACAATACTTTTAGATGGTAATTTCTATTTTTTCTGGGCGTTGTATCTGGAAGAACAGAGCTGTGTTTTTTTATTCGAAGGGCTAGAGCATTAAGTCCTGAAGGTTTTGCTTTCAATATCGCGATATTTCATAAAAATCACAATTTAATTACCAGAAAAATAGATATCTTACTAATATATACAGTAAGGAAAGTTGGCGTCCCGAAAAGTTTGGCGATGCCAGAAAGGAAGAACGAACAAAGCTTTGTACGGAGAGATATGGTAGGACGGGGCTTGGCGAGGTAGCATATGGTTGGACGGAACGTGGATAGCATGTGGGTAGCATATGGACGGACGGAGGAAGCATATAGTTGAAATGAGGCAAGGAGAAATGAGGTGGGGCTGGCCGTGGAGAGGAAGTGGAACTGCAGGGGCAAGAGCTGAAAGCAGCGGTACACAGAGCAGTGCGGCAAAGGTGAACATAAAATAGCTTCCTTTAAACCTTGTAGTTTTTAATTAATTCCATTTCATTAGTAGTGTTGAAGTGTTTATGAAAAAGATTGAAGAAGATACGAAACAAAAACTAAACAATTTGCTATTCAAGTCACGCCTACACAAACCTTTCCGCCGTCATCGACACTGCTGTCTGCCGTCCACTCCACGTTCGCAGACTGGCCCTCGCAACGGCTGCGACCCGGCAGGTCGATGGCATTTGGCGCTGGGTGGACGGAGCGGAGCGGTCACTGGAGCAAGGCGAGGGGGCGCGCTGTGGCAGCGCTGGTTGTCCGATGCTCCATAATTAGTCGCTGCCTGAAAGGTCGTCACCCCACCCCCGGCCCGCCCACTCCCTTTCTGTACACACTCCCTTCCCTTCTCTTCCATTCCAGATTTATTCTACTATTTCGTCTTGCACCGGCGATGCCATACATATGTTAGCTTATTTGCCAGCAATTCAAAATGGCGAAAATAAGGTTCATATATCATTAGATTAACCTCTGCAATTATGTTGCACATAAGTAAAACCTGTAGAAAAATTACAACCGAAAAGTACTACATACACACTATACGGAAAATTGATAACCCCAAAAATGTTCTCTCATGTAGTTTTTAATCTCCAAAACTGAATGAAAGAGGGAAATTTACTAATTCTGGAACGATACAATTGCTATTCTTTAGGACCACATATTTAACATGCTTCTGAAACTGTAATTGAAGTGTATGTTTACCTAGATCTGTACATGTATAACTTAGTGGAGTATTGTAAGATATCCTGCTGTTCACCATAATCTAAAGCGCAATGAATTACTTATAATTATAATCACTGGAAAGAATAGGCGGGTGCATCCTGAAAAAAGGAGTTGCATGTAAATTGCTGGGCCCATCTGAGCACACTTTTTCATTTAACTTTTTTTATTTATTTATATATGACATATTTTGATAGCTTCTTCCCCAAATGTACATCAATTCCCCGGATTGCTGTTTAAAATATAGGAAAACGTAAGAATTGATCGCATTATCAGCAATAAAATATTTTACTACACGTAGGGTTACGGTGCCCTCTTCGAAAGTTTCTGGGGGACACGGTCCCCCTGCCTCCTGCGCCCTCCTCCCATGCGCACGCCTGAGCTGAAAAGTCTTTGTAAAGACACCCATGTATCAGTTGCTTGCTGTATATTGCGTGCACTCACTAACATTTGTGTTAAAAATCAATCGTCGAACTTAAAATATTCACGGTCTTCGCTTCACCAACTATAATCTCATTATGCAAGCGTACCCTTGCATGTATTTTAATTTAATTGGTCGTGATGATGATGCAATGAACAGATCATGGGAGATAATCATTTATTCTATTAATTTTAACATATTATTAAAATGTACACTTTTATCTATAAAAACGGTTGTTTTGGATTCTTATATTTTTATGGAAGTTTCTATTAAATGTTCTATTTATATTGAATAAAGAACGGAAATTTGGTTCAATAGAAAGTCGAATTCATTTCTAAACGGAAATGCTTTGAGTTTTAAATATGCGAGTTTTACTAAGAATAGGAACTGCGTCAGAGTACATTGAGACCAAGTATGTTTTCATCATCGTTTCATTTTCGTATCCAGGACAGCCATATCATTCATAATCATCATTGGACATCATTATTCACTCGTCATTAATCTTACTTCTATCTTCTATCCAGTCGATGGATAAAAGCAAACCACCACTGTGAAAATCTGCTTACAAAAAGGGAGGAATCTAATAAATGAAATTTAATTATACTGTAGTAAATTATTGTATAATTTTAAAATATTTTTTGCGAACTGAGTTGAAGAGCATGAGCAATCGTTTGCACTAAACCGCCATGTACGCAAACAACATCCCCAGTCAGCTGACTGCCCATAATGTTACCGCCAGCGCAATAAATGGTATTCATTTTAATTTTCTGTGCACAGCACGCTCATTTTTGATTGCAAGATCTACATTTATTAGGCTCATTATCCCAGAACAAATAATACGAACTGCAATATTATTTATTTTAGTCCCAATATTTTTTGTGCAATGAGAACATTAGAAATTACTGGAATAGAAAAAAAAGTACTGATGTTGATAATCTAAGAAAGAATTTCGTCCTCAGACATTTGGTAGTTTTTTGAAAATCTCTCTTCTCTTTAGAATGCATTTCATTTGCCACTTATTAGAAATGTTATTTATTAATTTACACATTTGCTTCCATATATATCTTGTTTCTTTCTCATTAACATTTTATTTCACATTTCTCTGAACGCTAAGAAGCCTCTGGCATTTTCCATGCAGGTAATCTGCAACCTCTTAGTAGTGTTAACGTTTATGTCCTATTATATAGTATCATTTTCGCGCCCTAGATTCAACTACAACCAAGAATAATTAATTCATTTTGGGTGCTCTTGTACACTTTTTACGTTACCTTATCGTATCTCTTTTCAATAAATGAATGTTTTGATTGCAGTTTTTCATCATTAATCAGCGAATGATGTTTCTCTTATATAACTTTGTATCCAACTAGTTTTTTTAATATAACTTTCTCGCTTCTAACAAATTCTACTATTCTAATTTCTTTTATTCTAATATCTTTCTGTTGATAGTCGATGATTGTATATGGCATAGACATAAGTTTTAATATCGATTCCGTAAGAAGTGTGTGCAATATTGCTCAAAACTTTGTATTTGTTTTTATCCAAAACTTAGTATTCATTGAGCTTAAAGTACAGCAAATACAATAATAACTTGTTTTAATAAAATGTTTCTTAAGTAATTATTTGGAAAATTATGATAATGTGAACTGCTGTGATTAAATTGGGCAAAGTCAAAAGTTAATATTCGTTTTATTACTATATTCTCCCAAAACTAGACAAATAGATAAGCATTATCTCGGTTATGGCAAACATGCATTAAAAAATTAAGGTTGCAAGGAATTACACATATAGACGCTCAACGTATGGTTATAATAAGGAATGTTGATCATTATAGCTAAGTTTTAGAGACAATTGTATCGGAAAAGGAAAACAATGCTGAAATAATATTAAAAAGGTTAATAAAATATCCAAAGTATGAAAAGGAATTTATTCTGATACTAATTTTCGAACTTCTGAGTAATATAGAAGAGCATGCCATTCACGTATCGATTTCTCAAATGGCTGTAGCTGACGTTTCATACTACAAAATAATAAATTGTTTTGTTGTTAGTATGTTCTTGTTTTTTAAAATTTTGTTATACTGTACAACCGAGTATACTATGCTACGTTTTTATAGTCTTTGTGGAGAATTAGTTTTGTCAAAAATATTTGTACTGTTAGTTTATTAGTAGTACTTAAGTAGTTAATTATTATTCTAGTATTAATATATTATTATTATTATTATTATTATTATAATTACACATTTAAGTTGCACACATACTGCATTGTATACCGATTTGTTTAAATCACATAAATGTCAAAAATAGGCCAAAATCACAAAAATCGCCCTCAGCGCTTACTAGTACAAAACGAATTTGAAACTCGTTGCAATACATCTTGAAAAAAAGTCACCATAAAATGTAGCGTATATTAGTGAGCCTTGCAAGATTAATTGAATGAAATGAATGTTGAGGAAGTAGAGCAAGATCAGGTACGCCTAAAAAAGATGAAAAAGATGCTGTAAAAAGACTTTCATTGTAAATCAAATTCATTGCAGTGGCCTATTTTTGACATTGATGTGATTTAAAAAATATGTATACACTGCAGTAGGTTTGCAACTTAAATTTGTAATTACAATAAAATATTAATACTAGAATAATAATTAACTATTTAATTACTACTAATATACTAACTGTACAAATATTTTTGACAAAACTAGTCTCTACAAATACTATAAAAACGTAGCATAGTATATTCGAATGTACAGTATAACTAAATTTTACATAACAAGAATATAAACGATGTTGCGGTGCCTTAACGCAACACGTGAATATCAAATATGTAATGACCGTCGATCTGTTTCCTGGTGCTTTGCTGTTGCATGACATCACCTGTGTTGTAATGGGTGAAAATGAGTATGAGAATTGAACCGGTGTGCGCAGAATAATGACAGATGAAATAACACAACCAAATGCATCGTCAAAATTTGGTCAATTTTATTGTTATTGTATTTCTTCATGTTCATGGGTACCTAATGGAACTACATACACCACTACAGGTCGGTGTTTGTATAATTTTATTTCAGTTTCTGCGACCATTGTAAATATTGATATGGATTAACTGGTTATATAACTGAGAGTTAAATTATATTTTTTGATTTTACATCAAGTAAGATGTAAGAAACATTTTTATCAAGAGAATTGAAAATCTTATTTATATATAAAACGTTTGCCTCGATTTAACATTTGCAAAATGCTTTGCTTATTAGTACTAAAATCAAACGTTTATCCATCGTATATTCTGAAAGTGAACACAACTTCGTAGATAACTTCCAGCTTTATGTTTCTCCTCCATTACAGAAACTGCTTTCGGAAATGTAGTGGATGATAGTTTCGCCTGCTATCTCACCACTCCAGACCTCATGAAACCACGTCCCGAACCATTGCTCGTTCCGGTAACTGCCTCTCTCAAACAGCCCATGTCGCAGTGAGAGTATTATTGGCCTTTTACGCTGCAGTATCCCGATTCAGACGTTAAGCTCTTCTACGGTACGTGAGAAGTAAAGCAAACCCGATGTTGGATTCCGCCAGAATTTTTCCCGTAATCTCGACTGTTTGTAGTCACTTAATTAACTTTTCAATTTTTATGCATTTCCGCTTAAATTACAAAACTACGGTATTGTGTTTTCACATTTGTATTCTAATATTGCACATAAGGTACGAGAACATAATTATGTTCTTAGATTTAGTGTTATTTGGGGGTTAAAATACATTCATGTGTATGCAAGATTTATCACTATAATTTATTTTTTAGACAAAAAGCCTATATGTTATACAGGAATATTACACGTTTTATTGACGTTTTATTGCGACTATGCTTGAGACTTATAACATTATGAATAGTTAAATATTGTTAAATACTTCATAACTATTTCATTGCTGTATGTCTAGTTTTGATAACTAAGTTTTTTAATTAATGCTTCTTCCCCACATCTTAATTTCTTCTCATCGGCAACCTTGTTCCACGTTTGCCGCTTCTGTTCGCATTTCGCTTGTCAGCTGCTCGCCTCGGTTATATCAGCGCCACTTCCTGCTTCTGGCCCCCCAAATCCCGCAACCCGCAACACATTGTTCACCCCTGCCTCGTATGCTTCCGAGGCGCCACCGCCCCCTACCGTCTCAGATCCACTTCGCTCCTCGCTCCTCGTCCTACGCTTCTCGCATCCCGTTATCTTCATGTGCCTCCGCTTCTCTGTACTGCCGCTGTCTGGAGGAGAATTCTAGCGGCCGGCTGCTCTAATTGGTAGCTTTCCGTGGTTTCTGCGATCAACACCAGGCGAATGCTGGAACAGTTCCCTAACAAATGTCCCTTCGCGAGATATTTCCTACCTCTTCCTTGTCCTATCCTCCCCCCTTACACACACTTACACCAAATGCACTACACTACCACACATGCTTAGAGCTTGTCCGGGCTGGGCGGTGCTCCGCTGGTTTGGGAAAATCCAATATTTTGTAGGGGGAAACCCCGCTACCCGAAGGTAGGTCGTTGCCGGATCTTGCCGTCTCGCGGAGCCACCACCACCACCACCACCACCACCACCACCCTCAGAAAAAGCATGCACTACACATACAGGACTAATGGTCCTAATAGTTGACGCGTCCGGAATCACTAACAATCAATCAATCAATCAATTTCAACTTTACACGCCAATTCTGTTTTGCTTCCTCTGCTTCAGTACCGCTGCGCCTGATGTCGTCTGAGCTACAGAAATCTTTGCACGCCTTTGCACCCCGCTTCACATACTTTGTTTGTTTCACTCCGCACCCCAATCGTGTCCACGCTGCTTGTGCATCATTGTGCGCCAGTTCGGGCGGGTTTTAATCGCGCTTACGTCCACACCGTTGCCCTCTGCTTGCAACTCCTGTTTCTCTCACGCTGCAGACAACTACGCCCCTTCCTTTTCTTTCCTCCATTCCGTTGCCAGCAGACCACAACTTTCACTGCTCTTAGTGACCAACGCACGCACACACGTCGGATGACATGGTTGAGAGAGTCGACTGATGTTAGTGCAGTGCTTCTGACCAGGAGGTGCTACACTCTCAGCGGTGTGGCAGGATTTGTGCCACTAGATAGAAAGCTAGGGAATATTCAGCTGCTATATGGGGGAAGATTTCTAGCTGCCCCCTGCTCTGATTGGTAGCTTTTCGTGGTTTCTGTGATCAACTCTAGGCGATTACTGAGAAGTTCCATAACAAACGGTCGATTTTCTTCACCCTTCTTGTCGTTCCCTCGACCCTTCCAATTACATTTACATGCTCAACACTACTACACATGTTGAGGGACCGCTCATGTTGTTCCAGCTGGGGACACTGGTTACTTTCGTGGTAAAAACGTACACTATACTAAAGGGACTAATTACTATTTTAGTTACCGCGCCCAAAAATACGAAATAATCAATCAATCCGACTCATACCTCGACCGACAACGCTCACTCTCTCTCTTTCAGTGGTTCGAGAATCCACATTCCTCCCTTCGCAAAACGCAACCGCGCCCCCCACATCAACCGCATGTCTGTGTCCCGCTACCTCCGCACGGTAACCACTTGCGTCAACGAGGCCCCGCGTAGGCCTGCGCTCCAATCCACACCACCCTTCTTGCCACCTCCCTGCTCCTCGCCATCAGCGTCCGCCTCTGCCGCTTGCGTTCTGCAGCGTAGATCCCGATCTCTACCCGCTTGCTCGTCGGTGCTCCGCGTCCCCCTCTCCATCGTCCATCGTTCATCGTTCACAACGCTCTGGGTCAGCTTGCCGACGATCGCGTCCCGCTCGTTTACATCTGTCTGCCGTTCACAAGTCCCTGGGCCGCTTGGCTACCGTTGCGCACTCCTCCCGTCTCCGCTGCAACGCGTCAACGCTAGCCTCCCCTTCTGCGTCCTGCTACACCTCCGCTCCTACAACGCCGCTACTACAATTAATATTTCAGAATAGGGAATTGTTTGGTTTCACAGGTAAACGAAACGCATCGTAGGCAGATTTCCGTAGGTAACTATTTCCTAAGTCACATCAAAATAAAAGTAGTAGGATATGTATGACGTGAAGAGTTCCATCGCTGGCGCTTGAATTCAGGCACAAGAATAGATGGAAACTTCTCGCAGTTATGAAACGTTCTCGTCGCATGATAATTTCGAGCAGTGTGGGAATGTCTCTCTTTAAAACCACTTACGAAATATGTTCTGAGATATTGTGGTTCCAATTGCTTCGGTTTCCTCGTTCAAAAAACAGACACATCATTGTGTATTGCAAAGTAATCTATTCCAGCTTGATTGCCTAAAGAAGCCCAAATATAAAATATCTCTAGTATTTTAATATAATGTGACAAAGTGTGGTACGAGATAAAAAGAAAGGAGAAGGCAAAGGAGATACGGAAGCAGACAAGCGAAAACAAGAATAGAGGGCGAAGAAATATTAGGCGAAGGAGTAAGCAAATCGAAGGAAGAAAAAAGAAGAAGTAGGAAAAGAGGAAAGAAGAAAAAGTGGGAAAAGGAAAGAATGAAAAAAGTGGTAAAAGAGGAAAGAAGAAAAAGTGAAAAAGCCGAAGCAAAAAGGGGATACAGAATGAAACAGAGTGTTAAAGACATAAAAAAGAGATTATAAAAAAGGAGAAAACAGCATCAGAGCAGCGACAAGCATCGAAGATAAATAATCCTGACACTGGGTCTAAGCGACTGAAAGACTCCTGGCCAAAAGGAACTCAATCAAGACGTCGCATCCCAGACATGCCGCCGCCTCGCGAGCTTTTTCTTTCTCACGTGCGAATGCCGCGCGATGAGCGGCGCCGGCGCTGCCTTGAGCGCATTTAAGCGCCAGTGCGCGTGGGGGGGCGTGAATTGGGGAGGGATGACGTGAAGGGCAGGGAGGGGAGGGAGGGGACGGGAGAGAGGCGGCCAGCGGAAGCAGCCGCGGCGCTGGAACTAACCGAAGTTTACCGCGGTCTGATGCCGACGTGGGCCGCGACGGTGGGCAAACACAGTGGCTCAGGAAGAACAGAAAGTGAACATAATTCAAATAACGCCGATAACTACTTTACATCAACGAGGCTTAAAAGATACATTGAAGGGTTAGGAATTAATTGAAAATGGAATATGATGTTAAAAACTGGAGCCGAAATGGCAGATTGAGAACGCAGAGTACGAAAATTACAAAATGGATTAGTATTGTGAAATATTTGATGTTATACTCCTTTAAGAAATCATAGAGTCTTGAATATGCCCTTCACGAATTTAGTACAAGATGAGATAGACATGTCCCATCTACTGATGACAAAAAAGAGTAAGTGCGAACAAAATCTTTATCACTGACATGTATTTTAAAGATATTTGTGAAATATTGAATTCTACACAAATTTCTTACAACCCGAAAAAAATCATGTATTATTAATTTTATTTTTTTTGAAAGTGAAAGCTACTAATTGACATATGCAATAGCAATTGGATACTTCAATTAATAATTAAGTCAAAGTTAATTTCGAATTTGTTTATACATTTTCCGATCTTAGTATGTTTTTACTTTTCGTCGTTCACTATTTAAGGTATAAGCCGGTTTGGAATATTTAAATGCGATTTTTGACCCGGGAGTCAAATATTGTCACAATCCTGTGACCAAAAAAATATTCAACTTACACCCAATTTATATTCAATGGAGCGTGGAATAATTTTATAATAACCACACCTGAACGTTGTGTTTCCTAGTTTTTTGATAGATTTTAATCCGTTGTTCACCCAACGTGATAAATTCTCTCAGAACATTCCGCAAACTGTTGGCGAAATTCAAAACCAGGAAACACGTCGCCGCAACTATTTCCCGCTCCCCGGCATCCATCCCGAACCACTGTTGCATCAGCGGCGGTGGCTGCGGGGCGCTGGGGCGGGGCGGGTTGGCGGGAGCGGGCTCGTATTTCTTGGCAGCCCGCGCCGGGCTGGAAACGGGGAAGTGATTTATCGTCTGTCACCGGGTCACGCGCTAGGCGGCGAGGCCGCACCGCCCCGGGAGGCGGCGCCGCTTCTGTCTCGCTCCCCGCTCCGCCCCCGTCGCCCTCTCCGCCCCCGCCGCCGCCGCCGCCGCCCACGACTCCCGCCTCCGCCAGGCCATTCTCCGCCTCGGGCGGAGAGCCGTCTCGTAGAATAGGAAGGCGGCCGGTGGCGGCGGTACGGAAGCAACCGGAGGCGGTGGTGGCGGGTGCGGAGCGCAGGGTGCGGGCGGGCGTGAGGCGGGCGGGCGTGGGGGGCGTTGGGCGGGCGTGGGCGGGCGTGGGCGGGCGTGGGCGGCGCGTGGTCGCGGATGCACGGACGGTACACAAGCGGCCTATGCGGGAGCGAAGTTGTGGGTGCGGGGAGCGACGGGGGTGTGGAGGAGGGGAGAGAGGAGAAGCGGAGGATGTACGCCGACAGGAATCGCAAGCGGTGGAAGTGGATTAGAGAATTGCTGAGCAAAGGGAGGTGTTGAGAGGAAGAAGTGGGCGGGGCAGGCGGGCGTGGGCGCGATGCACCGGGAAGGGTGGCGCCGCGTCCGTACACAAGTATCCAATGAGGGGGGAAAAAGTTTGTGGAGGATGCAGGGAGGCGTCACGAACGGGAGAAGGGTGAAGACGAAGCTGTGGACGATGTGACCGCAACAGATCGAGCGAGGAGTGGTAGCGAGTCGCTGGCAGGAGGGAGAAGGTGGCGATGCAGCGGAGACGGGAAAGCGGGGCGGATGTGTGGTCAGAAGCAGCCGCATGCGGGAGCGAAGCTCCGGATTGCGAAGAGGGAACGGGTGATTGTTTGAGAAGGGGAAGAGGAAATTGAATGATGTGCGCTGGCATACGCAAACGGTTGATGCAAGTAGAGACATTCCCGAGAGGAGGGATGGGGTGGCAGAGGAAGATGAGGCAGCGGGCAGGCGAGCGTGGGCACGTTTGCAGTGGAGCACGGGAGGAGGGCGCAGCGCGATACACATGCCAGCCAGATGCCGGACGCGAAGTGGCTGTTGAAGTAGAGGAGAGGGCAGTCCGAGGGATGGAGCGTACGCGGCAGAAAAACAGCAACCGTAGAGGTA
>BOPP01000003.1:13307951-13335262 GCA_017312745.1 Gryllus bimaculatus
TCCCGACCTGCCCTCTTCTACCTCTTTCCATCTCCGTGCCACTGCACTGGAAACGAGGGGGTGCGGAAAGAGAAGTGTCTAGCGGATAAGGAGGAGGGGGTGAGGCGGAATTGCAGGTGAGGGGTTGAAGTGTGTTGTAAAGTAAGTTGGTGTCGAGAATGGCCACCATACTAGAACGTTCAATCGACGGAGGAAACGAATTGAATCAACAGGAAGGTAAGATGGGAGTTGCAACAAGTGTGAGTTACGACACTCAGCAAGGGGTGGTGACTTCAGAGAAACGAGGCGAACTTTATTGGTGGACATAGGGACAAAACGACTGAGAGAGGGGAGAAGGGAATCGGAGTCAAGGGCAAGAAGATCGAAAATATTAAAATGATTAAAGCAAGTGGATCAGTGTTAAGTAGCTTTGTAAAGCAGAGCAAACAAATTGTTTACATACATAATATATTAAATAAATATAATAACGAATATGTACAGATAAATGCCACCAATATGAATATGCATCGTGTAGAATTATAGTTAGGATCAGTATTTGCAGACGCAGTTGAGAACAAGCTTCATACATAGTGATCACTTTACTGGTTTAGTGTCGGGCACGTGATAACATTAGGCTAATTCTGTTGGAGAAGGATTTTCTACATTTGCATATCGTTGGAATTCGCGAATACTGTTTTCCGAGAATTTTTCGAAACATTGGATTTCTTGCATACGTAGAGCAATGATGGAGCAACGTTGGAGGGCAAGGCAGCGATGATTTTTTTTAAACATCGATGTACTTAACATTGATTTTTTTTATGTTGTGTTTTTTAACATGTGTGTTTGATTTTTTCTAGACTGAAACTTTGAATGAAAGAAGTATCATCAAAAGATAATTCTGTAATGATTTTCAAATATCTATAAATGAAATATTCTTCAGACCAAAGTGATGAAAGGTTAAAAATAAATAAATCGAGTTTTCAACAATAAAGAAGCCTAAATTTTTGAGTAATCTTATCAGACTCGTCATTCTCATGACGAGTTTTTGACTTTGTTTTGAAAGTTAAATCTCGATTAAAAGTAATAAACTAGATCACTTTCAAATTAAATCCCCCACGTGAACTTCAATAGTTATTAATGCATTCCCTAAAACATCAGTGTTTAATAACATCGATGGTTTTCGGTCGATATTTTATTCGGAGTCTTTTGCACTTCATTGCGTACAGCAGTCCACCCCAATCTCGATGTTCAGTGCATGCACAAAAGTAATGCAAAACTCGTACTGCGCTTGTTTAGAATATCGTCAGTGTTGTCGATTGCTGTAACGCTTCGCCGTGCAAAATGTTTCTAGTAACATCAGTGTTTTAATTTCGATCATCGATGCTTAGAAACATCGATGATTTTTCCTCGATGTCCCATCCCTCGTGGTAGCGAGGGCAGCCGTGGTCGGGTGGGTGAGGTGAACGCGGTGGCGAGGGAACGGCGAGCGAAGCGGGCGTGTGGGTGGAATATCGAGTAACTCGAGCGCCCGCGACCGGGCCGTTGTTGAAACCGCAGCCAGGACGACACAGGCGATGGAGCTTCCACGGGCGTCCAGCAGAACACACGCCCCAACGTGTGCGAACAGGTAGCTATCGGACTAACAAACCCCTTGGAAACAGGTAAAGGCTCTGCTCTGAGGGGGGGGGGTTGAAACAGATGATTTGTTTACAACAGGATCAGTTAAACCGTTCTGGCGACTGAACTAGGCCATAGATTAGCGCTTGGACGTGACAAACTTGCATTGTTGTTGCTGCTCCCATGCGTGTTAATTTCTGTTATGAACTAATAGCGACGTTCTGGGATTTATTGTAAATCCTGGACATGGTTAATTTCTGAAGCGCAGATACACATCAAAGCCATCTCACGTTTCATGTAAACTGTAGAATATTCCTTTTTAAAACAAATATAGCATGAGGCATTCAGTTAGTTTAAGAAAACGTATGTAATACCGCCAGTTAGTCTGTGGATCGTTTAGAGCTTAAACTATGTGTGGCTAGCTTTTCCACCTAGGAATAATACAGAGGAAGAAAGATGCAGTGACCTGATGTACTATTAACTAGGCAGCTGTTGCCAACAACAGTGCCCGCGGCCTTGCGTGCGTCGTTCTTTAGAATGAGTGGGCTGTAAAATACTCGAGCCTATAAATAGATCAGACGTGCAGGTTACGTAGGCACAATTCCTGAAGAATTTATCAAGGTGCTTCACGAGTTGTTACTTTTCCAAACGAATTAATAAACGCCCACAAATAGTACCTGTAATTATTTTTTTTCATTAGATGCCTTATTTACTTATAAATTATTATCAGGCATTAGCTATTTAAGTAAATATATATTTTATTTGTTGGCTAGATTTAGAAACTCTACAAAGTGTAAAACTCTCTATGGATTTGAAGCAATTGGTAATATAGTTGCTTTAAATGTTTACTTTAATATGAGCGACTACAAGTATCTCTCTGGCATTTTCGTATCTAATATTCTTATTTTGCATTTCTTGGTTAGACAATTATTTATATTTTCCCCTTCCAAACCGTTCTCAGGAAAATTATCTTCGATATAGAATTATGATTCACTACGAAATGCAAGAAACTCTTTGGTACCATTATTGGAACTTCATTGAACACATTTTAGTTCTTATCGGTGTCATGTTTGCCTCTAAATACAACTCTACGTAAAAAATGAAAGTAAATTTCTATGTGGCATTACATTGTCCGCTCTAGTATTTTACGATACTTTTCTATTTTTCATTTTGATTTTAACTGTCTGATATGTAATTCAATTTTTGATATTATTGATTTACTAATTACTAATGTGCGCAGAAGTTCAAAGAAAACTACACATATTCCGACCATGTGATAAGTGTTTATAGTTTCTTCAGATACCCAGGAACTCGAGGAAAATACAAATATAATGAAACAGTTTCGAAAACGACTGAAAATTAAAGTATTTGATTGTTATTACCCCCAAACTGCGCGTACTCAATTTTTACCATCTGCACGTCAAGGCACAACTGATGTCATACGACATCAGCAAGGAAAACATCACCCGTCACTAAATATTTGCTACTCACATGTTGTCTTTTGGAACATTACATTCTTGATATGCAAGTAAATAACTGTTATGCTATAATATCTTCGCTTTTATGCTATACTGTATTATTGTAGTATTAGTTATTGTAAAGATTGTTTTTGTTTAGAATACTTTATTTATTGCAGTGTTATGTGTGAGGAGGAGAGAGGGAGAGCATTTCATATACAAACAATATTTCATACCTATTTTTTAAATCCTTACCTTTTTCTGCTTTGTATGTACTTTGCACTTTATACAAAATCCCACTGGTTATAGTAATAGCAGAAGTATTTTCATCTGCTACAGAAGGAAAGGGTAGTTTTTAAAAGTTTATAAAAATAGTACTGCTTCGATAGGCGGGAAGCAAATCTGTATAATCAGCCCGCCTGATTTGTATCTGTGGGGTAGTATGCAGAGAAAAAAAGT
Organism: Gryllus bimaculatus; assembly: GCA_017312745.1. Lineage (NCBI taxonomy): Eukaryota > Metazoa > Arthropoda > Insecta > Orthoptera > Gryllidae > Gryllus > Gryllus bimaculatus. The sequence goes on from BOPP01000003.1 coordinate 13,311,464, forward strand.
GTGGAGTAGTATGCAGTCAATATGTGCCTTTGAAATAATCATACAGCACTGATTTATCACTTCCAAGAACTTTGTATGCTTCTGGTGAACGCGTTCATAAAACATGAATTAATGGCGCTTTGAACTACAATCATGAATAGCTTCTTTCTGTTTGACGTTTGGTAACGGCTTTTAGTGCGTTGAACTAAACTGAATACTTCAATAAAAGCTCACTTCGGTTTCAGTGTAAAATATACAATATAGAGATACTGATGGTAAAATATTGGAATATCCCCTTCGAGGCTAGAAACAAACACGATATTTATATAATTATAACATGAGAAACAACATACTGCTGGAAACGGTTTTACTTTTAGACTACTCGTAATCAATAGGGAATCCTTGGTGACCATACAGAAATTAGTAGAGAGAATTTGCAATATAAATTAATTTGAATCAGCTCTCCATACTAGCATTCCAATACCTACCTAGTATTAATTTCTCTTTAAAATAATTATATTGTATATTGTTTAATAACTTCAGTTGAGGGTTTCAAAAACGTAGATAACAAATCAATGTACTAGCTGCATTGTATAATTTCTTTTATTGATGGCGAAGTGGGCAGTGATCGGAAATCGAAGTCGTTTGTATTTATTAATATATTGACTATTTCATGAGTAAAATACATTAAAAAAAACATTAGTTGATATGTAGAATATATTTTTTTAAATCAGTATAAAGATCAGAACCATGAAGAGATTAAAAGAGCTCATGACCGAGATAAAAAGAGATCTGTAAAATTGTTGAGATAAAAATATGCGGATTGTTAGACAGAGAAAACGGTATTAAAATTTTTTCTGAAGTCATATGTTGTTTTTGGTTAATTTAAATAGTGTGCACTGCAAAGTATTTAATCATCTTTTATGTGTACGACAGTTCCGACGTTGAAACTAGCTGTTGTACTCGTTTTGATATTTTTGAAGGTTCCTGGTTCCCGGAAATAGTAAGGAGCTATCGCGACAGATTCAGACTCGCAGAATAGCTTTGAATCAACGAAATTGTTCTACAAGAGTTGTTGTTTGTATTCTGAACACATTGTTATCCAGCTGCGAAAAATATAAATGAATGTATGAAAAATTGATGTATTCGATCACGTTAAATGAGAATGAAATCTGTATGCGCATGGTAAACAGATCGAATACGAATTGGATTGTACTCTTATTACAATAAAATGAAAATTTCAGATCTCTTTTCCTTTTTTGCTACTTTATATTTGTAATTTAACATTTTGAATTTTAGAATTCGGAATTTGTTGAAATATGAGAAAATCATATGAAAGCGTCAGGGAAGCATGCATGAGTCAACGCAGAGATAGCAGCCGAGAACCAAAGGTCCAAATCTGCTCGCATCTTATGCCCTCCTGCATATCGAATTATTCTTCGTATTGTACTGTACATGGCGAGTTAGTTTTCATTTCGAGGTAATCGTTGTCTCTGTGTGAATATAATGTTGGCCGAAGACCAAGTTATAGAAAATTGATAGTGCATCTCGTGCCCGAAGAGTTCTCATGGTTGGTGAGAAAAAGTTTAGCAGCTGACGAAATCATACTTCAGAAAAGCAAAGAAATAAACTTCAATGTATAAGAAAAATGAGTATGTAGTAAGGACAAGGATAATTACATAATCTTACTTTTTTTAATGTACATCATAATGATATAGAATAACAATCATTTCATCCAAGTCGGTAATTCACTCCAGTTATGTCTTTATGGCTGGGATCTGTTGTATAATAAAGGTGTATTATTTTAAGTAAAATGATAGTGCGTGACAAAGATATGTAGCTATCGCAAAAGTAGAGCGATTTAACTGCGAAGTACATTACCTTTTATTGAGGCTGCGAAATATTGATTCGATGAATTGGGAGAGCATTAGCAGAAACTGCAACGAACATCGCCTTCTATGTTCTCATCACACGAGAGAGTTCCGGAAAAATAACGTCACATAATTGACAAAGACTGGACGAAAATGTTTTTCTTACGAATTTCACGCTTGGTGTCTATGCACGCCCTGTTTTGGCGTTTGAAGTCACGTAGACTGAAGAAATGTGCTGGGTATTGCTTGGCAGCATGCCGAATTCAACTTTTCAATACACGTTTCACTTAGCACATTCTATGAAACTGCTTGCGACTTCTCTTATTTCAATAACTATGCGAGCTCATGTGTGATGTGGAAAAAAGTGTATAGAGAAATAAGACAATGGGTTAATTTTTCGTCGCGGCCGCCCATGTGATGGTGCGACTGGACTCTTCAAACTAACAGAAAACATTTATATAGGATGCAAAATTTTCTAAGCAGGTGTCATACGATCTTTAATTTAAATTACGATATGGATGAGCAGAATTACCAAAGAAGTAATTGTTCTTACGAGACAACGTTTTTCGGAAAAAACGTAGAATTTGATAAATCACTACCGGTGATGATAATTACTACGTACTTTAAACTTGTTATAGTCACGTCTACGTAACTTCAACCTTGCGGATCACCTGAAGTATACCCCCGCCACCCGACTCCTCCGACCCGCCCTCGGAAGGGTATCGCCGCAGACGTAGGCCGTTTGTGGCGCAGGGGACAATGTTGACCGTGGGCGGAGTGGAGCGGACGCAAAGCGTGGGAGGTGGCAGCCCGGAGGGAGGCTACGACGATATTTCAAGCTGCAACGCCGTGCAGCGCCGCGACGCGCCGCGCCGCGCTGTGCCGCGCAGCGCCGGGCTGCCGGGTTTCCACGTCGCCCTCCTGCCGGTGGCGGAGCAAATATTGACTGATGAGGAGGGACGACGCCCCTCTTAGACTGAATATACGCGTGTACTCGAACCGGTGACGTGGGTGTTGATGAATCGGCCCCGTGTAGTCGGTGACGTGTTGACCTCGGTGCGACGGTACTCGTCCGCTTCGCGCGTCGTCCAGCGGGATTTATCTGTTGATAGCGTTTGTCTTAGGGGGGGGGCAAGGACTCGTTGGAGTGCGTAAAGAAAGGAAATTTTTCCACTTCTGGTGTCCAACGGAACTTCGGTATGAGAGAGAATTGATGTGAATTTCGGTCGGTTAAGGTACGTAGAAAATGGGGAATTTTTTAGCGTACAATATTCCTTTCTTTTTGTGTGTGAATTATTTACATGCTAAGAGTAATATAACCAATTCTTATACTAATTGTTATTGAAATTCACTGATATATTATCAGAGTGTATTAAAACATAGAACTAAATTAACAAGAGAATTTGTGAAAATTTTTGCAACTTAATAAATAAAAAGGATGGCGGTAATTGTAGAAGACGTGAACTCGTTAAGTCGGAAAAATACAGAAAAAAAATAGAATTGTTTTGAGTAATAGTGTCACTAAGCATTTCAACAACCAGGAATTAAAATCTGATGGCGTTGATTGATAAAAGGATAACACTACGTCCATTATAAAATATTTCTTTTTATGGTTCTCTACCTGTATATGATTGTGATAGGTGATGATTCTCAGGAGACAATTGTGATAAATTAATTCCGTAACGAGGTTGAATTGCACCAGCTTGTCTGAAATATTAGAGTATACTCAACAAATAAAACAATATGCCTGAAGGATATCGCTGAGTGCTTTTTTTAAAGAGAAACATTTGCTTTACATATTAATCCTGTATTTCAGTGGTTGTAATTCTTGCAAGTTTTGCTCGGTATGCAGATACCATATAAATTATAATATAATTTGTTCAGTTATTTTTCAGTTATTTTTAATACTTTCAATTTATCCAAACATAAATGTAGCTTACATAATAACTTATCAGTTATTTTAATTCACGGCACGAATCACGACATAACATCAAAATATTCATGTCTGCCTACGAGATGGTCATCGGATTAAAATTTACTAAACCATAGAAGAACTTGAATTTCAATACACTTTTACGCATAAACAATTTCATTTTATTTTTTAGGATTAATTTACTCTAAATGAATAACTATTATTCCCCTTCGTGTATAGCGGGAGTTGTTTCAGGGAAAAACAGTTACAGGAACATCTTCTGAATTAGATGAACAAATGTTTCTTATGCAATTTTGCTTTTGTAATAAGAAACGCTTCGTTCTGCACACTAGTTTTTGAACATTTCTCTCTCCTTTATAATGCCCAGGAGTTGTGCGTAAAGTGAGTCGAAGCTTAGAGGATATTTCTTAATATTATTGATGAAAATATTTATTGTTTTATACAAAAGAGGGAACATGAGAGAATTAAAGTGCATTCCATTTGCGCTCGAAGTCACCAGCCAACCGTTGGTATATCCATCCGCTTTTGGCAAATGACCTACCGTGACGGCACAAACGCTTTGTGTCTGGGAAGTGTGCACTTTCGGTTACATTATGCTTTGGAATTGCTAGGACATTGGAAAAAAAATAATGCTTACTACGGCAAACTATTCAGCTTCTTCCAAAATTGTAAAGCAATTGTTTATTGCTAATATTATCAGTATGTGCTGATGTTTTTCCACTTATAATACTTGGTCCTGTTCAATATGAGGTTTTAGTCGTGGACGTATCGAATAGAATTGTAAACCTACGCTTTCACCTTTGACCTCTAGAAGACCCGAGCACGTATCTTCCACCACGTTGACGATAAGCAAACTAGAGACTCATAATAACAAGTAGTAGGAACCGGAGATAAACAGAAACGAGTACACTTAAAAACACGGCAACGACGCTTATCGTTTTATGGTTTTCTACTGTGCGTATTTCTGTGGCGCCCATTATCAATGCAATGTCACGACTCTGGTGTTAAGAAACGTGTATCAACGTAGCTTGCCCCTGTTTGATAGATCGATCTGCGTTAAAAGTTCTGGGAACGTCGCAAACGCATGCTGCGACAGGTTTAGAAGCGGTAGAGCCCGCACACCACACAGTGGGTCGAAATTACAAAGGAAACTTTCCAGACGTACACTTTTAGTTTTGAAGCGAGTGTTTTCTCTGTAAATAAAATGTGAAAAGAGCAAACTAAAACGACATCCATGATCATTTAAAAAATACCGTTCTCTACTGTTTTTGTATTCATTTGCAATAGGCTGTTCTCAATTTTATTTTAAAAAAATATATGTCGACTATATATTTCATCTTCATTAGACGATGTCAATTTTTAATAAAACATATTTGATTCAGCTCTATGCAGTAACGTCTAAATGAACATTGCATTAATTGAAGTGGAAATGTCAGTATGGTCTCTTACTCCGTATTATTAACTATTGATGTTTATTGAGAACTGGGCGTGGTGATCAATTAGGTATGATTTTATTACGAAGTTACACAGTTTACACAAACCTGATGAAGATGAAGTTAACACCCAAAAATTGTTAAAAACAAATAATTTTTCATGAAATTGCAATTGACCTTATAATACATCACTCCACAAAATGCTTCAACCAAGATCTAGAAAACAGTTTCATTTATCTTTACTTTTCTTTTTTCATTTCATCGTAAGATGTCTTTATAAATTTCATTTACTGACTTTTTCATGATAACACACATTACATTCATTAGTTAAATTTTTTTTTTCTATTACAACCAATCCCTCTTTTATGAAATTATCTGTAGGATTACATTTTTTCTTTTACGATTATATCAAATCGTAACATCGTTTTAAGTATGAATTAAATGACTCTCCAAGAGAACTGCAAAATGATGCATTGACTATTTAGCGGTCCCGCATTTTCAGGAAAATATTTTACGAAATTATTTTGGATTTTGAATGTTTATGACAGCGTTAAAAGTAGTCTCCTAGATCTTAATTCTAATGCATAATTTTTCCCTATTTCAATCTTCTGAAAATTCTCTTTATCTTAATAACCTCAATGATACAAACATCTAGCCGTAATCAGTTTTTTCAATTCAGATTGTTAGCCTTCAAGATAATTTACAAGAGTTATATAGATGATGAGATGAAATGAACAGCATCTCTGCCCAAACTCAAGGTAACATTCTAATCCACGGCTTTTCGAAACCAGAGAGGAAGAGCACTTCCTTCTTAATGAAATTCTTTTCTAACAATTCATTTAGCTAGTTGTTTAGTCAGTTAATTGAGTTGAATTATGTAAACTTTCTCTCTCCAGTTACTCATACAAGCTGGGAAATTTTAATTTTATTCTTCTATATATCAAGCTCTTCAGTTGTTGTTTTTTCTCACGTCAACGGAAACTGCTATAAATTATTTATTTTGAAATTCATTTTTATTAATTTATTTTAATAAATTTAATTTTTATATTTACACATTTAGTAAAGAGTTCGTATATTTCCAATTTTTTTTAATTTTCTTGGTGAAGCAACGCCCTCTTTCGGCGTGCGGGGCCCAGTGCGCGCGGCGAAGGCGGAGGCCGACAGCTTTACAAGAGTCGTAGGGCGGAGGGCGCGGCGGGGTGGCCGTGGAGCGTTATCCCAATCGCGCGTCGGGCGGCGCCCCCGTGCCAACGACGGGCGCGCGTGTTTATGGGCGACTGCGCGGCGGCGACAGGGGGACGTTTTCATGCAGTAGGCGCCCTAGCGCAGGCTGTAAAGATAACGCAGCGCCGCCGCCAGCGCGAAGTCAGCCGCCACCTCGCCCGCGCGCACGGCTCCTTCTCTCGCCCGTCCTCATCGCGGTCGTCCCCGCCTCCGCCCCCGCTCCGTCCGCCCCCGCCTCCGCCCCCCCGCCTCCGCCCCCCGCCTCCGCCCTCAGCGCGTCGACCCTCGCGCCCGCCACCTACGCCCCGCTCGCCGCGCCCTACGGCCCCCGCCCCCGCCACGCCCCCCCGTACGCCGCCTACGCCCGCCACCCCGTCCCCTACGCCCCCGCCCCCGCCTACGCCCCCACCTCGCGCTACGCCCCCGCATCCGCCCGCCCCCGCATACGCCCCCGGCATACGCCCGCCGCATACGCCCCCGCATACGCCCGCCGCATCCGCCCCGCCTCCGCTGCCCGTAGTCACTTTTTCTTTCGTCCTCACCGCGGTTTCGGCACCCGCTTCCGCCGGTTGACGCTGTGATGTCTCCTAACTCGCGTAGGTTGTAGGGCTCTCGTACTGGAGACGGCAGCACTATCTCCTCCATGCCTCTTATTCGCTTTATCCTCGTTTACACTTGTGACTTATCGTGTCTCCGCAAATGATTATCCCAATAGTCACGTATTCGTCAGGGGTGGCCAACTTAAAGGCCTCATGGGCCACAACTAGACAATTTAATATGGTTGCGGGCCATATATTCATTACTGGGGCAATCCATACCCGACTTCTCAGTAATGGTGATCTAGTCACCTTAGCAAACTGCTTTGCGACGGGGGTATGGAACCATGCGTGATATCAGACCTTGTCTTGCATAATGTAGTGAAACCTTTTGCGACTAATTGTTGTTATCACTACCCAAAGCCGGGATCTCCTTCTGAAGTGCAAACGACTTAAGCCCAACACACGTCATTCACAAATAAAAGATGACAGCTCAAAATAAAAATAAAAAAATTGAGAGAGCCTCCATATGTCATAGCGCCAAAGCAAACTTCCAGTCGTCTTTGTGAATCAAATCCGCACCCTTCAAGCCAAGACTGTTAGGTCGCGTCCACTTTAAGAGATCTCGGCTACCAAGGTCGCCAACATTCTTCCTATTTTCAGAACAATTTTCAGAGCAGTGGTGCTCAACATTTTTTCTTTAATATTAAACACTATTCTTTTCAGCTCTCAGAATTGTACTGTTCGCTACATAAGCCCTTCAGGGAATTAGTTCGGGGCAAAATTCAACTTGCCTGCCTGTTGTATCGGTCATTCCCTGGTCCGGACAATATATACGCCCTGACCTTTTACTATTAGCTTGTGATTGTTACGAGAATTGCAATGTATTGCATACAAATAGAGCAGACGTTCCGACTCAGGGGATGGGGAATGGGCTGTCCGTGTGATTGGCTACACCGGCCTATGAGAGCGCAGCTTACGGCGTCATCTAGGAGCAGGAGACGTGCTGTTGATTCGGAGTTGCGGACTTGTCAGTATACGAGGCATTCCATGTAATAAGGGTGTACTCATTGTCGTTTTTTAATTTACCATTGTGACGCTCAAGTCCAAGTCACATAAAGTGGAGTTCACGCCTTCTTCTTATCGTAGGAAATACGTTCAACATTGAAACGTTTTAAGTTGCAAATGAAATAATGCGTTTTGCGTTCTTCACGAATCTTGTATTTATTGAGTTCGTACTTCCTACCGGAACGCTTCGTATACTCTTCTAGGATCAGCTTGCTTGTTCGTTGTATCGGTCATTATCTCGTGCGGACCAACTTACTCCATTAGCGTGCACGTCCTCATCCGAGAGCGTTTTCAGGCCCGACCCCCCTGCCTGCCTGCCACTCGATCCTCAGGGCACGGCTCCGCTTGAGGAGAGCTACCTGATGAGGCCCTTAAGGGCACGGCCCTTCGCTCCCCTCTCGGCGGCCGGCTAATGCATAGCGAGGAAGAAGCACGCTGTAGTTGGGCCAATGTGCGACTGGCAAACGCAATGCATCGCATTAAAATGTCGCTCGAGGACTGCAATAGTGGCACAATAAAAAAAATTGAATTTTGAGTTAATGTAACCTCTTGATTTACAGATTGGCTCCACCTGCAAGCACCAACAGTAGCATATCTAAAAGAACAGAATTTCACAAGCAAACAGATGTGTGAATGCAAGAATGATGCATTGCAATACAAGGTGAAACTTCAAACTCATTTATTTCAACACCATATATTTTAGGTGTGGCACTATTGCAGCATACGAACGATGTATGGAAAATATCTAAATTAATTTTTGTATTCCTGCATTACAAACGATCTTTTTCCTTAGATGAAATAATTTACAAAATAACTTCTTATGACACAGATTACGCCGTGTTTGCCATTTATGGCAGAATAGTTGCGTCATCAGCCAATTGTAGTGTGAAAATTGTGGGGAGGATAGCTGTAAACCGAATAGCAAACCCCAGTTTTTTCGTGCAAAGTTAAATACCTATTTCATCACAATAAAGTTGTTTACAAAAATTCAATTTCATTTATTTAATACATTTATAATCCTGTTATGTACATCGTTTATAATGTTGCTTTATTGCATTCGTACAAATTTGAAAACGAGGGACGATAGGAGAAAGTTTTCAAAACATGAACTCCTGCAATAAAGCTTAACATTATACATCAGTTGCTTAATATACTATTAGGTTGCAGAGAAAATAGGTCGAGAGCCAACATAACGGGGAAACGTGCATGAACTGTATAAAGAAAAGTTACTTAAAGAATTAGGTAACCAGAGAATTCGTTAGCGATTTTCCTTTCACAGAACAAAACATTTTGAAAAGAAGTTTTGTTTGGAATGGGGATACACCGTGTATCGCTCCTCCTATTAACCTGCTTAGTATTGCATTTACTGATGACCACATGAGAGGCAGACGATATCAAGAGAAGAGTTGGTCGAATAGAGATAGTTTAATTATAACTTCCCGGTACTTCTAATTAAGTGAACGAACTTTGGTGGTCTATTTGTTCGACTCTTTTAATTAGTTGCAGTTATTATATTAAAAATTTTGTTTGTATGTTTCCCTCATTCACCAAAACATAAAAATGTATGTCTGCCCTAACGTCCGTAAAAGGAATTGTCGACTACCCAGTACACAGCTCTTAAAAAATGTTTGGGTAACTTCATTTTCCTTCGTCCTTACTCCGTACAAGATGTATAGAGTGTTTAACTAGTAAAGCAGAGGACAAGCTGTGACAGTCTTTTGTAATATTATTAACATGTCATTTAAATTTTATTTTTAAAATTTCCACCATGACCGCATTGGGCATCTAATATTTATGGTTCTTTTCTTGCATTTCAGAGTGGAGACTTTGGGTGCTTTGCAGTTAAGGTGAGTAAAACAATTCATATCTTGCGTAATTAAAAATAAAATTGCAGGTGAAATACTGTGCAACCAGGATATATACAGGTAACGACCTAACGTAGGGGCAGCCAGGAGAATGCGGACGACGCCATTAGAGGCAGTGTAAGATTTGGGGAAAACTCTTAGTGCTAAGGTTCGCTAGCATTAGTTTAGAAAAATCTTGATAATGAAAAAGAATGGTACAAAGGCAACAATGTAGGAAAAAATTGCAGACAATCGTTATTTTGGGAAAAAGCTCAGATAAGGTGTTAGGGCATGTTCCATCAAAGAGTCACAATTTTTTGTAATGTAAAGTGCAGAAAATGTTATTGGTGGGACGGCTTATATCTCATGGTATAGGGAGTTCCCTCACCTGGGCTTTAAGTGTGATAAGATCTCCATTGGTAGATTCTTGGGACTATTGAATGGTCAACGGTAACACTCGATTGTCGCCATTTGCGAATGAAACAATTGTGTTCGAATACTATCAGCTGTGACCTGTTTTTTTTAATGGTTATTTTCTGTTCCGTGCGTGTCAGCTGTTATTTTCATAAGTTCCCCAAGTGTAGTGTATGTTATGTCTCGAGGTTAACGGTATTCCTTTCCTGCTTGAAATGCGGCGACAACTTACAAATAGTTCGCGGAGAGTCTCTCCCTCCAGGTGCAGGCGCCAGCTGGGCACCGACCCAGCCGAAGCAAGCTCTAAGCCCCAGACAGGTCTGCCGACGTATGTGGTAGTGAAGTGCAATTCGTGTAAGTGCGTGAGCGTAAGGGAAGAGGATAAGACAAGGAAGATAAAGAATCGCTGACGGTCTGTATTCTCTTTCCTTCGCGGACTGTTTCGATTTTCACCTGGTTTTAATAAAAAAAGAACGGATAATCTACCCATCCGAGAAGCCGTGCTCTTTAATGTTTCTCCAGGCAGTGGTTTAATTCCACCTAGTATTAAGCTAGTCTCAAAACTATCGCGAGCCAGACTCGAAGATCTCCTGGTCAGAAACCCTGCTGTGACAACAACCGCTTTCAAAGGCGTGGCGATTTCATATTGACCGACGGACGGAAAATCACCCCGACAGCCACTCGTTGCGAGATCACATGAATACAGCCGTCAATCGATTCTTTTACGATATCTTCTTATTTAACCTGCAGTTGGTGAAGACCTCCCACTCACGAGACGTGGTGAGAGGGGCCGCTTGGCAACGGATGCACCAAGGCGAGAAGAGGCGGGAAAGGCAACGACGCGGCCAGGCGACAAGCCGCTGGGCGTTGGGCAGACGTGGGTGCGGGCCCGTGGGGGAGGGCGGCAGCGGGAGCGGCGGCGGCGGCGGCGGCGGAGGAGGAGGAGGAGGCGGCTGGGCGGAGGCGAGCGGAGCACACAAAGCGCTCTCTATTTCCGCCGGGCTATTCTTATCACCTGCGACCACCTGCGGGCGCCGCCGACGCCGCTGCGCTGTCCTCTCGGCGCCAAACCTGGCGCCGCCGTCGACACCGCCCACTGCACTACCTCCACTCCGCCTCTGACTCCGTGACTCCACGTCCCCCGCAACCACCACCCCCACTGCCTCTGACAACTATCTTATGTAATCAAATATTTAATTATGATAACCTTCGATTGACGAATACTCTATTCCATCGAACATCTAGAAATTTATGAAATACTCGTGATAAGAATCTATCAATTATAATTTTGATAGTTTTCAAGTTTTTATGGACGTGTTTGCTACGAACTTCGAACTGAAAGCCTGATCCTGCCCTCATCATTCTGCCAATTGTATGTGGAGGTCGTAGCAGTGCCGGAACCAGTGAACGACGGAGCTTGCAGGGAAACCTTTTTGCAGCTTATTATTTAAGGTCACATTTTGAGGTTACAGTTTTGAGCGAACCGAATCCTTGGTGACAATCCACCAGCCTCAGAACTCTCAGGAATATCGAGGTACTCATTCTATCAAAATCTACCTATGGCGGTTCACCTCTCTATTCTTTAATCACAAATTTTCCTTGAGTGAATAATGATTGTGCCAGTTAATTTGTGGTGCATGGTGTCAGGAAGTTAGCCAACAATCGCTTAATGAAAAATTTCATGCTTTATGGGGAATTCAGACATAACTTTCTGCATTCCTGGGCTACATTTCTTCTGTACAATAGAGGTGTGCTGTCTTGCGAAACCGTCAGGTTGCAAATTAACAAAATATCTCACCACTGCGATGATACATGATTTCTGAGTGCAAGAGAAATATAAGTGGTATACAAAGTAAGCAGACAATTAGGTATTCTCTTTGTTTTGAGTTGATGTAGACAGTGAAAAGGGAGTTACCAACAATGAAATACTACAATCTGGACAGGAAACATATTCTTTTATTTTTACAAAAATAATTTTACAAAACTAGTTAATCTGTGCCGAAATGAGGCGTAAATTATTTTTAGACACAGACATTATTTGTTACTAATCAACTTTGTTTTAATAGTTTTATTGAACTGTAATGTGCACGGGTAACAGCACGCAGCTGTTACCCATGCAAATAAATGTCGAGCTGACTTTGAATTGAATTGATGTCTTATTTTACGTGGAGAGACTCAGGGCATGATCCCTGCTCTTCCGTCTGACCACGCCTCATCATGAAATAGCGTAGAAAGGATGTATTTCTTGGGCAACGAAACAGGCGATTTGAATTTAACTCAGAAGCTTCATTTAGGCTCAAGGATTTTTACATGCACCTTATTAACATGGAACAGTTGTCTTTACTTTCTCTCCGAAGGAAGGCGGACAAACGATTTTTTATCCTTAAAAATCCACGGCTTCGATCGAGTTTGAACCCGCGAACTTGGGTATAACAGTCCTATACACTACACCAACTCCACCGTCCCAATGTACTTTATACATTTGTTGTGCATTTGTATAGAAATACAAATTCTCTTCTTATGTTCACTCTCTTCTAATGCTCTCTTGAAATACTCTTTGTTTGCAATTTTCCTTTTTGAATGTGTTTCCAGAATGTTTAAATAATGATCATACTATTTTCACCCATTGATGGGGAAGGAATGTACAGTGGCCAGGAGCCAAAGTTTTGTATTCAATGCGATATTTGGGCGACGGTGGGAGAATATTGAAGTATGAAGCATGTTGCTTACTTTCCCATTTTCAAATATGGAAAACGTGCTACTAAACGTTTACTTTCAATTATGTAGACTTTATAAGCTTCGTTTCGGCGTAGTGTTTCTTGTTTTCATTTGTACCGAAGTATTGATTTAGCTATGTGAAACTAGTATTTTGAAATTAAAATAATTTTGTTGTTGTCGAGATTGTTTTATCTTATTGATGTTAATTCCCTCTACACAGTTTTCAAGCACGTAAAACAGAGATAATACCCAAGAGACCCCTCACTTTATGCACTGACTCATAAACAAATGTAATACATGTCTTTTTTTAATTTGTTTTTATATATTTGGTGTGAGTTGTGGAAAAGGTTACTGAGAGCTTTTTCCTTTCATTTTTATTTAAAGAATATTTGCACTCTATTTCAAAACTGAACTAATATGTAAATATCTTAAAGGTTAATAACAATATCAAATGAAATTAATGAAGAAAATAACCCTTTGGTACTTTTCTTCGAATTCTTCTCAAATCTATATTAAAGAGATCTTTAAAACATTATTACATTGTTAAGAGTTACGAGAATTCAGAATACATGAACTTTTCATTTCCCCCTCCGTTTTAATAATTAACATTTATCTAAACGTGTTATTTTATTTTGCTTTAACTGAGAGCTGTATCAGTTTTGAAGAAAATGAAAAATCCATTTCTCCTTAAAGAAGCAACGCTCCTCGATAACCCTCGTTTTTTTTCTGGGCCTTGCCCATTCCCTGCACTACGAACATACAGCTATTATATTAAAAACGTTCAATAACTAACCTCCCTAGCAGATGGCTGAGTTGGTTGTTGCTTCCCTTGGTGCCCACATGGGATGATATTTCTGTTGCCTTTCTCTTAACGCGGCGAGCACGATACGCATTTTGGGGACATTGGTTTGACGTGTCGTTTATGCTAAACGCGTCTTTTGGTGCGCGATTGGGTTTTGAATCTGACTGCCGCTAGTGGACACTCGCCACCGGACACAAGGGCGCCGGGACACGACCGTCACAAGCTGGTGACAAGAGAGGATAATGTTTACCTCACGACTATTTCTCGTTATGAACTTCTCTTTGTGAACTCGCCCGTGTGCACGCCCATTACGCTGCAAGTCCCTTGAAGCTATTACTGTCGATAATGGGTTGTCGATTTCAGCTGGATTTACCTGTTGACAGAGCGTTATGCGTACTTGTGACATTGATTTTGTTCCTCTTGGCGGTCAGGTTTGTATCTGTCGAGAGGTTGTTAGCGTTGTAAAGCAGTTATCAGTACCAGACCTGAATGAGAATCAATGAGTAATCGGATTCATTTTATGAAATGGGAGAGCTCAGCGATGACCAATTCATAAATGGAAAGTAAAACCACCTGTTTGTTAACAAGATACCACCAAAAAACAAATTGGTATTCCTGTATTTTTTCTTAAATATTTTAAAATAGTTTATCTACAAATATTAGAAAATTAAATATATTAAAAAATAACTAAAATATGTATGTTGCATTGTTTTTGTTGTGATAGTTTTTTTGTAATATTTTTACTAAGTTTTGTAGTGATAGTAGTTTTTGTCACTATGTTATGTTCAAAGTGATCTATTAACGGATTTTGGAATTGTTTTTGTTTAGTATTGTGCTGAACTTTATTATTTTTACATTTGATATTATTTTAACATTTAAATTGTATGATTTATGTTTTTATTGTTTCTCTGATACAATGATCGGACAAAGTTTTTCCAACATCTGTTTGCAAAAAAGATAAAAAATGTAGGAGAATAACTCCGGAGTTCCAGGTCGCGTGCTTCTCTCTTTAAGTGTTTGTCTGATCCGCAAACAGACTTATAGCTTAGAAGCTTAGACTCAAAACCTCTTTATGAATTTTCTTTTTTTTCTTATCTTTTTTCTCTCTTTTCTTTTCTTTTCTCTTTTATTTCTACTCGTATGGATCCCATACTTTGGGTTATGTGACTGCTACTTCAACAATAGAGAGGCAGCAACCTAAGGGCATTCTCGTGTTCGAAAATCCTTCCTATCGTCTCTGAAGTTATATTAAACTAAGGTCAAAGAAAAGAGCAGGTGGAGTGGTGGTGGGGGGTACCCACCTCATCCCAAAATTGTGCAGCCGGAAATGTTTGCTTTTTCTTCAGACGTCTTGGCCTGTGTAACACCTATCTCTGAACATTATGCCGCCATCGACTACGTAGCCACCCTTTTCATTACTTCCCTAATTTTTTTAGTTTTACTAAGATTTCGAAATGTTTGTTTAAAACATTATTGGTTTTCATGCAATTAAAAATTAAAACAGTAAACATCGGCTACCATTGTTACAACTGTGTGTTTATTTCACTACATTGAACAATGAAATACTTAAACACATTTTGGAGGAATAAACCCTGCGGTTTACGTTCTTTTATAATGGGCTTGACTGTGAAATAATTGCGCTTCACGTTAACACATTTAAAATATAATTTATTTGTCAATTATTTTCATTGTATTCCGAACATAATAGCTGTTATTTGAGCACGAATCACACGACTATTTGATAAATTTGGTTTTCTAATTCACTAGTTTTAGTTTTTCTAATTTAGAACATTTTTGTTCTGGTAGAATTTTAGTACGTAATTCGTTGGTATGTAAAAGGAAAAATATAATTTATTTGCGTCTGCGCAGACCGAAGAAAACAGAATTTATTTCTCAACATTACGTATGACATCACCGACAACCTCTGAGAGTCCAGCATTTTGTTGTCTTACCGACACTCACTATGCATCGTCATTAGCAATTTGAGTTATTTATTTCAACATTCTTGATTTATTTTTGTGTCTGTCAATCATCTATTTTCGTGGACCATTACTTATCGCTATTCACTCTGTCTCGAAAGTTGTTGACTAGTACATTTAAATATTAATTCACTGAATAGGCCCTTCTGGAAAGGGAAGCCTGGAGGGCTTGGTTCTGTCAGCCGCAAGGTCTGGAGACGCTTGAACTTTCAGACCAAACTGTATAACCATAACGCCGCTCTTCTTTAAGAGCACCGTGATTGATGAGCTTAGTTAGAAGGACTTAGAGCTTTTAATCACTTGCGATAATAACACCCTGAGCCAAACTTGTGTTAATTATAATTCAAACAGTTTAATAGCTGTAAAAATCTTGAATATGACTTCTGTTCCGTTTGTACAGTTAAAAGATTACGGTTTTTAGACATTTTTTAACGAATGAATGAGATTTGGTAATGTTTCATTGCTGTAACGACCTGTTTTATGAATGTACTGTAGTTCTGTTTGTTAATCGTTTACTCTGACTTTCTACGTACGTTGGGTAGGGTATTGTTTACTACTTTATGAATTCAACTTATTTTACATTAGAGGGAAATGCATTGAGATATTTGTTTTTCAGTCCACTCTTCCAAATTTTGAAAAAAAGTGACTTTTTCATTATTTGTTCTGGAGAATGATTTCCTTCCAATAATCTATCGAATCTTGTATCTTCGCCAAAGTAAATGTAGAGTCTGTTATAACTGGGTTATTCATATCTGTCACCTTTGTACTCACCTTTGCACTGCCACTTAACTACTTAGTTACAAGTTCGGTACTGCGTAAATCAATATTTTTAAGCCACTTCATCGCCGTCTTTGATGGATTGTCCTTTGGCACCTTCTTTCAGTCAAGTTCATTCTGGATTCATTTCTTCTTTTTCAGTATATTGTACTTTATTGTTTGCTGGTTACCAAAGATATATTTCATATTTCCTCCTTAAAGCACAAAAGTCATCAAAGCGTCATCACTTGTATATGTTCTACAACAATGATTGTGTGGAATATTTTGAAGCGAAAGATTGAAGTATACCATATGAGTATAGCTCAGAGGAAGAATTGCTGCTCTCCCTGTAGTGATTCTGACCGGGAGGGTACAATGTTTGAGTCCTGATGGTAGCGAATTTTGCAAAATACCTAGATTGCTAGGGTGAATTCAGACGCGGGTGAAGAATTCTAGTGGCCACCTATCGGTACTTTTCCGTGGTGTCTCCAATCAAAAACAGGGCCAACCAGTACTTAAACAATCGACCCTCGACCTTCTGCGATCTATCCTTCATCGTTTTTTTGTCGTATCCTCTCCACATATTTACACCCACTGCCACCTACATGCACCAGACTGGAGCTAAGAGCATTCCCCGATTTGGGAGGTGCCCCGCTTGGTGAGATACTTGCAGGATGAATTGGCCTGGAACGCAACTTGTAGGTCGGCGCCCAATCTCACCATCCAAAAAGGGACAACAACCGCCACCTCAATCATAAAAAAACCCATTCACAACACAACTAACGAACACATCGGATGACGTGTCTTGAAACATCTGTCAATCAATTCATCAACGGAGCCATCCGCCCCAGGCGCTGTCACCGGCGCTGCCCCACGCGCGCCTGCGTTGCCGCAGCCGCAAAAGGCGCGAGAAAGCGGCGGCGGGCGCAGGAGGCTGCTTGGGCGCCGTTAGTATGTGGCGGACGACGCGGACGCAGGCGCGAGCGGCGGCCCGCAGCCGTCATCCTTTCTGTATACGTCGAGCCCCGGCCGTCACAGCGCTGCCGCTCCGCCGTTTCTCTTCTGCCGGCGCGGTTTCCAGGCTCCACGAGTGATGGCGCCGGCCAACGGTCTTGAAATGTTTTTCTAGCTTTACTCACTGGGTACAGGTTGGACCCAATTATTTTTCGAAATAAATACCTATTTAAAATAGTATTAATATAAGATTATGATTATATAAGTTAAGAATGTAGTTGTTTCTATTTACAGCTAAGGAAGTTCATTTTCATTTTAATAAAAATATAAATGTATTCTACATATTTCACTTCTTAATTTTAAACTTAAATTTTACTTGAATATGAACGGTTTCTTTAGATCCAAAGTGCTTTAATGGGGTGGGGATAAAACTCTAATCATTAGAGAAGTAATGCCTCTTTGCATGGATCATAAGCGATAAAAAATTGTCGGTTTAAGAGGGGTTTTGTGATTCGAGTTAATTAAACTTACTACTTAAGGGGAATTTTACGAAACGCATTTTTAAAATCTCAGATAATTTGAAAGAGAGAAAATCGACACCTAACTCGATGGAATCCAGCCTCTCAAAACCCCTTCTAAAGATCTTCAATCGGCTTTCCTTCGCTGTTTGCTAAATTTTCGTAAACTTGAGACTTTAAGTAGCTTTTAATCTGCAGGATCGGAAGAAATCTTGCCCATCAAGAAAATGTAATGAAAAGGCATTAAACGATTTTCTGAAGATAATACTAATCTAAAAGTTACCAGTCATTCACATGTGCTAGAATACACAGTCTTATTAAATTCCTACCATACTGAATGTAAAAATTGCCTATATTACTGAGTGCCTATATTTCAAGTGATTGATGAAATTGAAAAGAAAACTATGCCGCCACCTGGCATGTGAGAGGTCTACAAAGTTTTGTAAGATTGCCGGAAACGTGGGAAATAAAAAAATAAATTATTTTGATTTTGAGAGAAATGTGCAAGCATTTAATTCTGTTTCTCCACCTATTCCCATACTGTACGTACCAAATGAATTATCATACTCCGTATGTCACTCTTTTGACTTCAATGATGTCATACTGATGATGACACCAAGGTTCGAAGGAAAAAAACAGTCTGCCATTAAATATGTTTTTCACATATTGCGTACTATATAAAACATCTTTTTATATTCATGATATGTGAAGAACTGTTTTTATGTTTTTTAGATAATGTTATTGATGTTCTTGTAAAAATTGTTTTTGCTAAAGCATTTAATTTATTGCAGTATACGAGGGTATTCTATGAGTTCTTCAGCTATGTGCAAGGTACTTTTGGATTTCAATTTTGTGGTTTTGCTCAGAAGCATTTTTTCCGATGAAAGCCAGCAGTTTAATACATTCTTCATACACAACTTACCCGAAAGTATTACCCATCCACATTGCTATTTTAATTGGCTGACAGAAAACAATCATCACAAATATTCTCTCCGTACGGGCGTATAAGTGGTATAGTGATAGAAGGTGTTTGATCTTTAGAAGACGCAGTTTCATTTCCAGGTAAGAAACAACCATGGTGCTTGCCTGAAACAGGCATAAGCACTGTTACTACAATATTCTTCAGCATATTGCCAATGCCGCGCTAAAACGCGTTTCTACGCAAGCTAGTATTGAATAAGCTTTTTTAGTAAACCGCCCAGGTGTATCAATTAAAATGAAAATTCACAAAATCTTAAAATTGTGTTTTAGGGCAAAAAATAACTTAAATTTGTATTTGTCATAAACCCAAAGAAATTGTCATTGTCTTGGGTTTAAAAAGTAAATGCAACAAAAATATGGAATGGTATTAATTTAAAATATTTTTTAAATTTATTTGTATTTATTTAATTTACTATAAACTATTATCTAAACATATGACGAAAGAACCTAAAATTATAATTAACAAAGTAGCAAAAAAATCGTAATAATATGATTTGAGGAATGTTCATGCAAAAACAAACATACCAATCGGGGGAAAAAATTGAATTAGCGTTACAGTAATACTTCTGTCCTGCTGTCATGCGTCTTCTGTCCTGATGTAGAGGAGAAGAAGAAGAAGAAGAAGAAGAAGAAGAAGAATATAGAAGAAAATATATAATATATATTTGCTTCTTCTTACTTGTAAACATAAGAGGTTCAGGCAAAATCCAATATATCTACAGCGTTGTTGCGAGCAATGACGAACATGAGAGCGTAGGCTTCTGTGAACAGTGAGCAATCAAGAACATATCCGTGTAACCAATAAAATGCCACGATTCGCGATTTCGTGGGTGCTCATGTTGAATGAGTGTTCAATGAGTGAAGTCTTCAAAACTGCATCCTCTTTTATTTATTAGAAGATTGGGATCTCAAGGACATCAAAATTTTAGGAGTGCGTGTAAAAATGTACAAAACATTCGAAATGTAAAGCGAATCATTATTCAGAAAACAATGAAAGGGAAGAAAAGTAATACAGTCAAAGTTATCCCACAGCAATATTTTATATTTGATGAAGTTCCTTCCTTGACCCTTTGGAAACGTAGTTTTTTTATTAACGAATATGATACAGTTTAGCAATCAGCAATTGTCACTTGGGAGAGGTGAACCATTGGCAAAGAGAGATAATGTAGCAGGTCTAGTGACTGAACTTTTACGAGATAGTGGAGAGAGTTCTTCAGATACTCCTGGTCTTAAACGGTATTGCTTTGTTCTTGAAAGACCAATAGCTGAAAATCGAACTGTAATGGATTGTCCAGAATTGAAAGAAAATCCAGTTCTTGGGATAAAAACAAATATGCCCAAATTATTCAAGCAAAACAAACATGTCCAACTTGTAGCCAGAAACATCGTCTAAATTATAAATTTCTGATTTGATAGCAGTATACGAAGACTGTTCTAACAATACTGGTACGCGATACAGAATATCACATTGTTTGAAAAAGCGATAACTTGTCAACAATAAGTTTATCGCAGTTTCTGAAAAATATGATTTGATGGACATTTTATTTGCATGAACGCTCATTTGTTGAAATTATCTATTCTTAAAAAAATATTCGAAATGTCCTTCAATCTCCATAATTAATAAAAAAGTGAACTGAATGTCAGCCCATTAATTGTCAACATTACAAACATTTACTAAATTTCGCAATAATCAAATTAATAATTTTTGAGTCATCAAAATTACTAACGACCATCTCGTGGCTCAGAACAAAAGTCACTTGCTTTTTACCATGGATACCCGGGTTCGATTCCCGGATAATCTCATGTGGAATTTGTTTCGGCAAAACGAGCTTGGCTGCTTCTCATAGGCTAGACCAACCTCTGTGAAGTGTCCTAAACTCTCTCCCTTGCGCGGAGCGTAGAAGCAGGAGCGCGTATAAAGAGGCACGTATGCGGAGAAGCTACCTGGAGGTCCTCTTGACACCAGACTGTCTACTCTTACGGATACTCTGATAATTAAATGAAGAATGTGTTTGCTAATGATCTAGTAGTTAATGCGGCCTAAAATTTTAAAAAAATGAAAAAAAGATTCCAAATATTTACGACCGATTATATTCACGTTTTAATATCACCCCCAAACCTCTAATTTTATTTCATTATGTCGGCGTCCTTCAGTAGGACACGTTCCAGCTTTATTCTCGTATACAATTTTCCCACCCAGTAATACACAGACGTCTCTGGCGTGAAATGTAGGGCTGTGATTGGTTGTGTTGTTCGTGCCCCCAATCACATACTCATGTTAATCGGAGGGCCGATTAACCCGATACCTTCCGATCCTCCAGCAATGCATACTATACTCCCTGGAGGCACATGGTGGCATTTGATGGTCACGAGCTCGAAGGAGAGGGGGGAGCATTGTCAGCCAGTGAGAAGCTCCAAAACTAAAAATTTAATTCGTAATGAAGCTGAAGATTGGATGGCTGTGTCTCCCTCTCTGTTCAGCTTGTACCGGGAAAGGTGGTTCAGGGAATCACCTGTTGTCACTGCAGTGCCTCTGACCGAGAGTCCTAATTTTAAGTCTCGACGGTGTCCGGATTTTCTACACTAGCTTGTCAGCTAACTCGAATCTTAGTCTTAGGAGAATTGTTGCGGTCGGCTGCTCTGATCGGTAGTTTTACCTGGGAGAGGGAAACTCCGCTAACCTACTGTAGGTCAGCGCCTGATTTCGCAATCTAGCAGGGAAAGACCACCGCCACCTCCCGAAGAAACACAAGCGCTACACTTTCAGGACTAACGACAATAGGAGTTGTCGCATCCGGAATCACTAATAATCATTCAATCCGTTCAACTCGTGACATTGAAGTGCCAGTCTGTTTAAATCGGAGTATATCCTCCTTTCTGTCTGGACCGACCGCTATCTCTCTTTCCGCGGGCAGCTCGATTCCCCCTTCCCTAACGCCGTCGTCGGCGGTGGCAGCGGCGTCCCGGCCGCGGCCGCGTTCACGCGCGTCGCCGCTGCCCGTCTGTCACGCGGCCCGTCGCGTCGCGTCGCGCCCTGGCGCTCCGCCAGCGCTCAACACGTGTCCGGCCGCCCCCGCCCCCGGGCCATGCCTCCGCCGCTACGCGTCGCCGTCGGGTCTCCGGACAAGGTCCCTGCGCGGGCGCGACACCCCGCCGACGGGCCGCCTTGTTACCCGCCGCCGCGGCCGATCGCAGCCACGCGCCACGTCGCGCTGTGGAAGTGCTTTCCGCGTTACCTAGGCGATGGGGCGCCGTCAAAGTAGAATGCTCGATTTGTGTTCTTAAAGTCTACGAAAATATTTTGAGGAAATATTCTAAAAATCTGAACAATAAAAAGAATGTGCTTTAATATTAAATATTTAAGGTTCGTCCAATGGACGTTTGTATGTGTTTGTATATCTACACTTCTGTATTCATAAACTCCGTTTTGTTTCTGGTAATATTTCTGCCCGGTTATTTACATATCACTGATCTTTGTCCTCGTCTTCCGAGCACTCTAAAAAATTTCAAATCTAAAAAAATATAAATATGATTTTGTCTTTCTAATAATCATTAATCGAAAAATTATATCTAATTACATATTTTTTGGAGGTTCATTGACTTGTGTGTGTTTTTAGATTGAGTGCAGAAATATAAGAATTATATGTAATTAGCGTGTTCTGAGATATTGAGACTAATTGGTAACTGTTGCTATAAATCTTTGATCTGTCTATATTTATGAACGTTCATGAAGTGCAAAATTAAGTGGAAAATTTTGGTCCTCAACTTGCCAGGTAGCGGGGGAGGGGAAGTAAAGGGATCTGATAAATTTTTAATAGTTATATCAAACTAACAAGTTTTCAGGAAGCTTTAACTGCAGGGATTCCTGAGGTTTGGAAACTACCGGCAAACTATTGCAACAGCTCATACTTTCTCGTTTTATTTGATACGGTTACACAATATTATCATAGAATATTGTGACTTGATTCTTACTAATACTTCAGGCATCTCTTGATAAACTCATTTAGTAAAACGAAGAATGGAGAATTGAAATGTAATCCACATCTTTCATTTTTGAAAAAATATAACTTGAACGAAAATGACATTTATGTCATTGTATTCAGTACATTGTGTTTTATGCTTAAAACAGCTTCAAGAAACACCATTATTTGTCTGCGTCGTGGGTGAACATGAGAGCTTAGGTGTACAAATCCTCCTCCCCTACTCTTTGATGTCCTTGTAGTGACCCTCAGGATGTCATTTTCGGAGCCGCGACTCACTGAATTCAGAATGTTGGGAAGGCTTGATATAGATTGTTTTAATATTTTTGTTTATTGATTCATGGACTTCTTTATGTTCAGATCGATATTTTACAATTCTTCATCATTAGTCAACACATCGATAAAAACTAAGTTGTAGATGACTCTTAAAGAAAAATATTCACAACATCGATCTATGGAAATCGGCAAGCGTGCGTAACGTATTCATTTCGTTGATGTTCAATGCGCATTTGATTAAGCATCTTCCATTTTACAATGCTATAAAAAATTAATACTTACTTTTGTTTACATTTGCTAATGCTTTGCTGATGTGAGATTGAAGATGCTAATCCGCCATCCATACTACGCATATTCAAACAGCACCGTTACATCTCGAATTAACATTTGCCCTTCCCAATGTAAAATGTAAAATGTGCACGCGCGCGCATCCAGGATAACACATCCGAAAGTGAAGATATGCGTCCGGGGGATTTCGGGAGTCGCTTAAAAATAGCGTCTCCGCGCTGCACGGACGCGGTGGGCCGGGCAGG
>BOPP01000003.1:13335285-13354540 GCA_017312745.1 Gryllus bimaculatus
GGAGGGGCGGGGGAGGACGATAAATAGAACGGGGAAGTCTTCGAGTGCGCGACAGGATCTCTATCAGGCAGCCAGCGGAGCGCCTCGGGGTCCCGTGAGCCCCTGCGACTGCCAGCGAAGCGCGCGTGGGGCGACCGGCGGTGCGCGCGCTAGGAAATCGACTGCGGTCGCCCGCAGCCGCGACGGCTTGCTGGAAAATAGTTGCGAGCATGTATACAATTGCTTAGGGATAAATCCGAACCCTGTATTTAATAGCTTTTTTTAAAATTTATTTCTTCTCGTTCGACAAGCTTTGTCATTCGAGGCGAATAATTATACAATCCATAGGTTTCAGCTTTTTTGGGAACGGCAATTTAAAAGCGGAGATTTTTATTACCCGGAAGAACGTCAACATTGTGCTAAGTTAAAAGATGTGAGATTAAAGATTGTTTAATTTTTAGATCAATAGAGAATTATAGGGAAATACAGTAGTTTGAATCGTTTTTGAGATGCTTGGATTAGATAATTGGGAAATGTAATGTCGAAAATTAAGGAACAAGGGCAACAGTGAAGATTTTGATAAAAATGTTAAGCTGTTCTTGTTATAAGGTCGCTTAATAAGCGCATATAATAAACGCATATCTCTGGATATTTGGAAAGAAACAGGAGGGATTTAAAGTTATTAAAAATATATTTTGAATGGCTGTTAATTTTTGGAGATTACTGGGGTCAGGGCATCCCTAAACTGGACATACGTAAGTCATGGTTGGTAAAATTAAGGATTTAAATAATAATGATTGATACTCTACTTTCAATAAAGAACGTGCATAATTAGAGGGAACAGATATTTAATAGGTTGTTAGACAAATGTATATACACTGGATAAGAGACAATTCTTTTTCTCTGTCTTATATAAATCTGTCTGGACTTACGGAGTTTTTGTACTCCCTGATTGAATTAGCCGTACCAATGGCTGTTGATAACTCGTCTAATGAGGAAATAAAAACAATTATTAAATATATTGATAATTTATTATGTTATTAAGGTTCGAGCTGAGCACATACACAGTCGTCTTTATCGCGCAGAGTTTGCACATCCCTTTTGACCTCCGTTAGTTTTCAACGTATAGTCACAAACACCGTTTGCCAATCCTAATTCGCAGTTAAGAGTCAAAACGATCAATGGAACGAGGTAACTTACAAAGTTCGGATTATCAAATATCTAAGCTCTAGTCACCATATCTACAGCAAATATTTTAATTATTGAATTTTGAATTATATGAATGAATTATAAAGGTTTGAGTTATTGTGATGTGTTGTAATCCCAAATATATTGTATTTAGGATTGCAATATGATTGATTCGCAAATGCGTGTTCGGACTTTATGAGAATGCATCCCTCTAAAAAAATTGATTTGTCTAAGATTGCTTGAAATTTGAGGTACTATTTATTTCATTTACTTATTAACAAATCTCTTTTAGCACAAACACATCTGAAGTTGAAAATCTACAGTATTGTTTCGTAACTTCATTTTAATTTTTTTGTTGTAAAATTAAAATTATTTTTTTTATTTATCTCGTGCCACTCTACTCTTCCTATTATTTGCAAATTAACTATCAAGTAATCACCTTTTTTATTGTAAGTTTCTTGGGTTAAATCAGTTTTTTGCTATGCATTTGTTCTTTCTATGTCAAGAACTGTTTTTGTTATGTACATTCACAAATAGATTAGATGATAAACTGCGAAATGCAATTTGACGAGAATAAGCTGACAGAAAACTATGTGATTCTTTATAGTTAATAACGCGATTATGCCGATAAAAAGGAAATAGGCAACAGAGCTTGTTATTTGTGTTATTGACCTTTTGTTTCAATACTTTTAATATCATCTTCTTGAAAGAAAAATCGTATGAATAAAAAATACCATTTTCGGATTAATTGTACTGTTGTCTGTAGTTATAACACATTGTTTCTATTGTTTTTATCGAACAACTACTAATTAATTCCTCAGCTGACGTCGGCCGTTAAGAGTGGATTTCGTTCCTCTGGTTGTGTTAAGTCGATGTAACAGAACACTAACATGAAAAGTTATTTACTATTTAAATCATAGAATGATCGTGAAATCACCGTTTACCGTAAGCAAAATCCTTCTCCCAGGTCGCCTCGTTTTATATCGTCCGCGACGATTGTCATTCAGCCACCACACTGCCATCCATGTCATCGGCTACGTAGTTGCAAGACTCTCGCCTCGCCTCGCCTCGCTTCGCCTCGCTCGCCGTCGCCTTCTCTCCGGCAGGGGGCTCTTCTACACGATCGCCTTTTGTCCGGCGCGCGTTGAATGCCGGGAGGCGAGCGTGGGTGGGTGCCTGGACGTTTATCTTCAGTCATGCCCCCCTCCCCCGACCTGCACTGCCCCTCTCCGCTCTTGCTCCGTTCCGCGCGACGCTGGCGAGTTAGTGGCGACAACGGAGCCGAAGGGCGGTTTCGTTCTATTTATTTGGACAGTTATTATTGTCCGGATAAAGCGTATGGTTCTTGTGCGGGATTGTGATTCGAAGATAACCAGTTTTCTGAGGAACCCTCTTTTCCAAATGATTGTTATTTTTTGCGATGCTACTGATCTGCGAGGAGGTTTCTGCTGTTCGCTGTCGTAAATTATTGGATGGTCTGTTTGATAACCGTTCTTTATACATGGATTCGATACTGCGTATGTGCAAAAATATTCAGAGCTTGTGCTTGCATTTTCAATTTATGGAAGTTGTTTAGTTTGATGGAGCATTGTAAATTAGCTTTTTCCATTACCCCGCACAGAACGTCTGGTAATACGAGTACGTTGCATTAAAAAAAACCTTTTTACGAACTACAGGGATATTTTCAATTTTGTATCTGCCCTTTTAAGTGATGTGTATATGAAAATTGAATATCATTTAAAAGAGGATAGATTACTTTCGCTTTTAATCCTTTTTGAATAAAGTATGCGAATCTCCGTTCAAATAATTTCTCTGTGCGGATGTGATTGAGTTGCATAGACTGATGAGCATTGAAGCTGAAGCTCCAGAAATTACAGTTCGTTTACATGTAAGTGTATAATGCAAAAAATTAATTTTAGATTGTTTAATAATTTCCATAAGTTATCTTTAAAATAAACAATTAAATTTTTAAAAAGAATGGTCGTTTAAAAATAGAGTGTAACAAAAATCGTGAACGAAAATATTTCGTGAATATTGCGTGAAAGATTTTCTAATTTCTAGATGCTCAGTAGTTGCCGTAAGTAAATATGCTTACTATTATAGTTTTTCTACGATATAAAACTTCAACAATACAATTATTTCTTCCTAAGGCAGTGGATTAAATTTCTAAAAATGCAAAGAGAATGCACATGGAAAAAATAATAGATCGTTTCAACATTGAATACTATGTAACAAACTACTTCAATCATTTAAAGTATTTAAAAATATTATACAACCTTCATAAACGCAAAAATAAATATAAAAATAAATTGTGTTCTACATTGTCGGAGAGAATAACCGCACTCCTCGTTCTTTCGTCACGACATAAAAAATTAAATAGCGTTTTCTAATTATGGATTTCATTAAAGTATTATCAAATGTGCAGTAGTTATTTGTCGTGAACAGTAATTGCCAGTTATTGCCAATAATGTAAATTAATAGTTTTTATATATCTATATTAGTTCAATCCTCCCTTCCCCAAAATTATCTGCTCACGTCCTTGCTGCATGTTAAGATGAGAATGTCCTTTCGAATGAAAATAATAAACATTAAATTCGCAATTAACATGTTAAAAATTGCATTGAACAATAAAGTTTAACAATAAAAGGAAGAGTTACTAGTGTAACGTATGCATATTCGCTTTATTTCACCCTTGCTGATGAGCAGAGCATTCAGTAGCGAATATATATCTAAAGAACACTATTGCAAGGAACCTAAGCAACCGCAACCTATTTTTGTCCGCCTGACCACCCATCAACAAATTGACGAGTGGTGGGCGGATGCGGAAGGGGTTGGTTGTACCCAATGGATACTTGATGTCCCGTGATTGACACCCTACATGTAGCACAATTGTGCTCAATGAGAATCACCTGTCACCGAAACAGAGCGCGTGGGGACATCACATTGAACGACGAAGGGTACGTTGCCCCGTGGTAGCCGATGGTAATAGAGGGGGGCCAGCTGTCAGTGAAAAAATATCTTGGAGCAGGTCTTTTCCCCATAATAATTTCAACTAATATAGCAACTACCTCTCAGGGCGTGCTTTACGCAGACACTGGAGGCGAAAGCTTGAAATATGACGTGAGGCTGGGGCAGGTCTCACGGGACTTAAAGTAGCGTGTCTCGGTCAAGCCTGCTTCTTGCGTGCAAATTTGTCACCGCATGACCCTCACCAAGGACAGTGTTTCAGCAGACATCGACCCCGCGTTCATTGCGAGCTCTATGGGGACATGTGTTTACACCCTGCTTTTTCTTCTTCTTTTTTGCTATTTTGATCCCAAGGTATCGGTACGCCGATCCGCTACATTCCGGCGGATATCAAGCAGGGATTATTATTATTATTATTATTATTATTATTATTATTTTGAACAAATTTATATTCGTTTTTAAATATTTTGCCAATAAGGTAATACACGGCGATGTCTTTAATAATTAACTTTGAAGGAGACAAGAAAGAAGCAAGTTTCTTCTGGTTTGCTTCACTGTCAACTTCTATCACTATTCTTATATATGAGTAGGAATACTGAAGGCATAGCAACGCGAAAGATGCGAGTCAAGATATGTAATAATATAAATTTGTTTTACATTAATTACATTAAAACATTAAAATAATATAAATATTTTTCGTGTAAAATTTATGATGTATATTTTGCGTGAGCGATATTTTTATGATAATCATAAAGGCCGAAGCTCGTAATTTCTATAATCCAAGTTTTAAATGAGGTGATAGAGAGGAAAAACTACAGAAATCCGAAGAATAAGACAATAACTAAAAGTTAATAGAGGCAACATGCACTTGTTAACATATCAGAATGTTCCTGAAAAATCTTACAATTCTGGGATAAAACAAATTTTTAATGGCAATTTGAAAAGACAGATTGTAAAAGCAATCTTTTAGTTTATCTAAATAGTCAGTTGCACAACTATTTGGAATAATATAATTTTAGAGTAGAATTTGGATTATTTTCACTTGATTTTATGGTCAGTTTAATAAATTGTGACAGCTCTTCGTTGTGACACAGCTGTGGAGAATTTGAAATTATCATTGAAATTATCGTAGGAATTGATTTTATTGTTTGGAGATTTGTGACGATGATCGATATTCTCTTCTCGCCCGTTTCGTTCGCAAATTATTTTATTTGGTTTTTTGATTCCCCTTTTGACCTAAATATATTTTCCGAAAATTACATTTCTTCCAAAAAGAAATATTGATGGACAATATGCGTTGTAATATTATATACAAATAAAAATTATTTAAATTAAAAATTAATAATTATTTACTTATTACGGGAGTAAAGAATAAGACTTATTTATTGAAATGAGATTAAAAAGCATAAATATTGGAAATAAGTCTATTAAAATATTTCTATGTTTTTATTTCTAAAGTACATTTTAATTTTTTTCGGACTCTTCAACAATCGCTCCAATAAAGGGAAAACCAACGAGAAAATTTCCTGGATTCATCTGTCGTTGTTCTCTCGCACGTGACAATTTTAATGTGCTACAAATTCGTTTTTTTTCTAATGGACCCTGTTGTCCGGTGCCTTCAACCACCTGTCACATTTCATAGAGCTTCCACGTAGGTAGGGCTCCTTCGTGAACTCTTTCACTTGTCTGAGGTTTGTGAGACCAAAAGCACTATTTTTTTCAGATTTAATAGTATTCTTCTAATTAATAAGTTCTTAGTTCTGTCTTCGAGAATCTCATTCCTGCCCGCTGTATTTTAAGTTTATTGTATTTCTTTAATTTTTAGTTCCTTACTAAAAAACCCCAGACGTAACAAAAAAGTATTTGTATTCCTTATATGATTAGGTTTTTGAAAATGGAACAACTTTCATTGGAGTTTGCAGTTTTTTCTTCTTTCCCTTTATCAGTTCTTTGCAATTAACGCAAGTTTCAATGTTAAATATTTAAAAAATCAACTCTGTAAGTAAAATAGTATTTGAGATGTGTACTTAAAATCATAAAATTAACATGGGCTAGAAAGGGCTGTCCTTATCCCCTAATATCCTAAATACGGTTTATCTTGAGTGTTTACAAGTAGACTTAATCGCCAACAAAACATATTTTATTCAAGATAGTTCTTTTCTCTGTATATAATTTTGTTTAGTACTTTCTCAACTCTGGTGCACAGTGATATATTAAGTTAAACAAGTAGTGTCATATAATTATACTTTCTTCCCACTTTTAAATATGGGTGTACAGTTCTGTTGTTTAGTATTTTACTGCAAAAAATCACATAATTACAATTTGAGTTTTAAAATATCAAATAATTTTCAAACATGCCAGTGCATATTTTTACATTTCCTCTTTACACTGTAATGTAGGGTGGAGAAGTATTGGAAACCTTCCAACAAAGCGATACCGAATTTGTAGCCGTAAAATTCGTATTGAAGACCTTTTTTGAGGTGTAATTTTGTTCACACATCAGGATGAAGGTGCTTTAGCATTGTTATAATTACAGATAAGTTTGATTCATATAAGAAATAAATACACGTAATTTTGTATACTAAAGTGCTTGTAGGACTTAATGGAATAGTATAGGTGAATGGAAGTATGAGTCATGAAGAACTCTGTTAGTTTAGATACTTTTGAGCTGAAACTTGGAAGATACTACAGTAGTAAGTTCTAAATGTGACTTTCCAGAGATCATTGTTGCATTGCATGTTTGAGCATACTTTACATAAATCCCCTATGACATTTTCAAAATTGTTGGCAGCAATTTTTTTTCTTAATTTCATTTTGATCGAATAAATATGCATTTACAAATATCTATTGTAGTTTCGATCTCCATTAAAACGTGTGAAATTTTGAAAATTGCAAAAATTCAAATATATTTTCGAACATGACATTCACCAAAGCCGATCATGTTTTTCTCAGTTCAATTTATTCCTATTTTATATCTTTAATTGATATCTGACACTTTTTAATATGAGTAGTTGTTGAGTAATTACACTAAGAGAAGGAAACGTTTCGGTAGGCCATGAAATCCCACTGGTTTAAAGTATGTGCGATCTTAATGCCGATCTGCATCGGGATACCCACAAAATGTGTACCGTCTCGCCCAACAACGACAGCGTATCTCGACGAAATTTAAAGCGAGTGTTGTTCGCGAACCCCGGTGTCATTTGCGGGAAAATATGCTAATTAATTCCAGATTAGTATCGATCGGGATCACTAAATGGAGTGGAGCGGACGCGGCCTGCACTTCCTTTAATGGTCGCTCAAACCGCGATCCGTAGGGCACTGACCAGACCGGCTTTTATGAGCACACTGTCGGCTTCTGCCAATTCCGTCCGTGCCCACTTAAGGCGCTGCCTGCGCTCGCACCCGCCAGGCGCGCCATTTTGACGAGGAATTGCGATTCTCAGCGGAGCTGATTTAGAGCTGGCTTGAGTAAGAAACGAGTAAATAATTATTCCATAAAGGATAAATCTAGTATCCAATGAACAACTTTGAGCGCAATATTACACGATTTTATTCTGTAAACAATAGTGTACGAGTTTATTCGTTAAAAATGTAATTGTTGAAAACTATTTTTATAATCCGCTAATTATTGGTTTGGGAATTGTTATAATTACGTAGAATAAATAGTAAAAGTTTTAGTGAATGAAGTTCCATTGTGTCAAAAATTAAATAACTTCCAAAAGCATAACTAACATATTCTAGGATACGTGAAAATGGATACATATTACATATGATCTCTAATACACGACACCAATAAGGCGCCAAGTACGTTTTCAAAACATTAGAATTTGTGAAATTTATGTAATACATTGAAGGTAGAAGTTAAATTCATCCGTGTACGGTTGAACCTGTGTGTCAGCTTTAACCTCTTTAAAATTCCCGTCTCGAACATTGTAATTCACAGAGAATAGATCTGAATTTTTGTAGTTTGAAAGGCTAATCTACCCTTCTGAGTTCTGAAGGGAGAATACTTAATATGATCCGCAAATTTCCATCGATTCTGAGTTGCAAAAGGTGGATTAATCATTTGATACACACGGGTCCATTCAAGCAGCACTATTACGAGAGTGGAGGTATGCAATATTTTTATCACTGACTCAAATGTTACAAAGGACTTTTGAAGTTCAACACCTTGCTTTAATTATCTCATATTCATCGGTCATTGTAACATCTAGAAAAGCTCAGTTATTCAGAATTATTCTCTGAGTCAATGTTTGCGTTTCAAACTCCTCGTATTTATTCTGGTGAGATTTTGTTTGCTATATTGATTCTCTTGTACTGAGGCACATTTTCCTAGAGGCCAAGTCTCATCAGGTTTCATCCTTGTAGTAATATTCAGTCATCCACATGCTCTCGTCGCAGACACCATTGTGTCCTTTCAAGTGTATTCACGAATTCACTTCATGAATATTGCCCAGATTTCCTCACCCTTCTCATACAGCTCAAAAGACTGGATTTCGCATTCTATAGGCACCCAATCAACCATACATCACATACGCCATGCAAAAACTATAGCAACCCACCAGCCACCCCACTCCACCCACACAAGATCCCTACAAACTGCTGATATCATAGTGCCAACAGAACTTTCATCATCCACGTATATTGCCCACACACCACCCATACCACTTGGACATATTTCATTCATGTAAAAAACCATAGCGCAAACAGAGCTCTTACATCTACGCTCTTACATATTCACTCGTACACAGCTTCCATACTCTTCACACTATTTATTTGCGTCCGGTATCTTCGACACTGCTCACATCCACATTTGGTTCATATTGCCAACTCTATTTCTTCACTCCACCTCACACCTTCCTCACTCTGTCCATACTGTCAACTTCCCCTATATTGCCTAATTTTGTACAGCATATCTGCAACTAAATTGTACGCAAACGACTCATAATAAGACACCACTAACCCACATCTGAAACATGCTCACCTCAGAACAGGTACCCACATCAATTATCCACACCGCTCACCAACAACGCTCGCCGGTTCTGCGGTAACACATTTTTGAAACATCGTTGAACGGAGGGTACTTAAATCCCAGGAGCATCGGAGCTCCTGGGATTTAAAAACTAACAATATCGGATTTTCGTCGCTCGCTTCATAGCTTGAGTTGAATTATTCCATTTCCTGGCTAACCTCTCGGGTACTTTGCTGTGGTATTCGATCATTACCGATCTCTACCAGGTAATCACATTCCGATCATTACCGGGCGAATTAATGGTGCAGTCCTTTTTTCGAGCCATGGACCTCGTATATTTCCTTCAACTTCGCCCCTTTCCACTTGGC
This sequence comes from Gryllus bimaculatus, assembly GCA_017312745.1. NCBI lineage: Eukaryota > Metazoa > Arthropoda > Insecta > Orthoptera > Gryllidae > Gryllus > Gryllus bimaculatus. The sequence goes on from BOPP01000003.1 coordinate 13,344,760, forward strand.
GGCGCACCGCCTGCCAGGAAGAAATACATGGAGAGGGAATACTCCACAAGCCGACATGTAGGTCGGCGCCGGATCTCATGTTCCAGCTCGGGAGGAAGATCGGGATAATACAAAATGTACTCTGCCGATCCGGTGGCCGAGATCGCTAAGGTAGTAGGGCCATAGCGATCTCGGAACGAAGGATCCCGAGTTCGAGTCCCGCCTCGGGCGTGGTTGTATTGTGCTCGTTATTTCACCCCCTCTCGTGTCATCTTCACAGTTTCCATACCGTTACAAGCGAAAGTTGTCGCAAATGACCTAGAAATTGATGCGACCATAAATAACAAAACAAAAAATGGGCTACACTAACGAGGCTGTTGGCCCATGTGATTGCCGCGGGCTGAAATCAACATTTAATTCAATTCAATGAAACCTTATTTTACATGACGTGGCCCCAGACCATCAGGCCTGCTGTTCCATCTGACTACACAAATTTCGGGAAATTTCGGAAAACCATCAAACGGGAAAAAAAGGTATCACTCACGCGACTGAACATGCGAATTGAAGTTAGCTCAGATGCTTTTTTTAGCTTGAGGTTATTTTACGTGCTAAAAATCTACCACATGGGACAGTTTCCTTTACTTCCCCCTGTACTAAGGCGTACGAAGGCTTTTTTAGCCACGGTTTCCATTGAATATGAACCCTCAAATGTGGGTATCCCAGCCCGATACGCTAGCCGATATATCACTAAAGTCGCCACTTGACTCACTCCACCAACGACAATGTTCAACACGTCCTTCTCCGTCCTCTCCATCGTCCACCATGCCGCCGCCTCCTCTCAACCTGACCCAACGAGCCCGTGCGTGTAATTTCCCTCTCGCCGTGCCGCGCCCAGTGCCCTGTCGGCGGCGAGGTCGCGTGCTGGGAAGTCGCCGTGGATTAGCGTGTTGCATATGCAAGGGGCGCGGCTGAGCCCTTATTAAGAGCAGTTTATTAATTTATTGTGCTATATTTTCCGTGCGGGGCTTGCGGAAAAAGAGGCTTCGAGCGCTCCGCATCGATTTTCGGCTCTGGAGCATCGCCGCGACGAAATTGCGGGCGTGTTCTTGGAATTCGCTTAGGAGGGGAAAGTGTTTGCTGTGAGATTGTGAGGGCAGTAAAATTGATATCAAGAATATGAATGCAGGCGCCGGATGCAAAGGAAGAAAAGTGGGTACTTGAAGATTTTTTAGAAGGATAAATAACAGGGGAAAATAAAAGGGGAGAGGCTAAAAATGTGAATGGAAGCAAAAATTGCTTTTACAAAGTGGAGCAAAGGGGTAATATAGAAAGAGGAGTAGTTTAGAACGAAACTAACATTAGAATAGCTAGGAGGGTAGTGAGAACTGAGCGTTATTTTCAGCTTGATCTAGTTCTAAACTCATTACGTTTAAATACCATAGCACTATACACACATCCAATTACACTTGAAGTTTGGTCATTATTATCATAAGAATTTTTGGTTTATGGAATGCAACATTTATTGTAAATATATGTGTGATTTACATTCGTTAAATAACCATATGAATTTCATTGTAATTTTAAAGTAATATTTTTGATGACGTTCTCGGAGTTTTAATTCAAAACTACTCTCTGGATTTTAAACAGCAATACATTTTCGCTGACTAATGGCCCTCTGCTGTACAGTAAACGTCTACGACTTCATTCATACGATTTCGTTCGTTCACATCGTATAAAACTCGACGATTGCAAAAGTTAATCCCACATTCGTTGTAAATTCGCAAATTTCCATTTATTCTGACGGCAAACGGTCGCATCGTAGGTTCTCTCCACCCACAGTTGCTCTCTCAGCGTTCTCAGACACATGATGTGTAGCAGGCGAGTTGTAAAATTCGTGTTGATGCCTCAATCCCCCCCATCTCTAGAGGACGAGGACATGGGACACGGCTTTAGGACAGCGCTTGTTTACGCGTCGTTATAAACGTCGACGCTTGCGGGCTGCAGGAAGCGTTTGGTGGCCTGAAGGTCTCGGCTACTTTTCTGAGCGGGTCGTTTTAAAGCGTGGCTCATCTCGTTGAACGACCTAAGCAGAACGTGTGCGAAGTTGGCGTGTGAATGGGTGGGCTATTGGCGTGAAGTAAAGGAGTGCGTTGAGTATGTGGTCATGTCATATAGTGATAGTGCGTTGTGAGTGGCAATTCGTGGAAGGACGTAGTTGGCAAAGAGCTTCGTTAAGAAAGCTTTGTACTAGATTTATAAATTTCTAGGATGTATCTTCAATTAAACTATTATTATTATCATTATTTATTATTATTATTACTATTATTATTACTATTATCTTGTTGTTATGGTTGTTATTAAGTTTTGTGTTTGTATATGTAAAAATAAAACTAAATCCAGAAACCAAATTTTTAATAATTAAAAAAGTTTGATTAAAAACAATTTTTAATGAAAAATAAATATATAAGAAAATATTTGAAACGATTAAATTTTCTTTTTTGAAAGAAGAAAATCAATCTAAAACAGATAAATATTTTAATAATTACTTTACCTCACTTAAGGCAATTTATTAATCGATTATTGATTTTTGAAAATCTCTGAGATCTCTAAATTCAACTTGAAAAAAATCAGTAAGTTACATCAACAATTTATATTCATGCTTTAGGGAAACGAAGAACCAACAATTTACAAAAGATCATTTAATTAATCGCAAATAGTTTTAACTGCAAAGTTGGGGTTGCAAATATCATATGTAAGAAAGATCAAGTAAAACTTTGCCATGAAGAGAAATGGCGATACGTAGTAGTAAAGAAAAGCTGAAATATGTAAAAACTTGAAAACCTATTGGAAAAAGCGGTTTAAACCGTTCAAAAGAAAATTAATCAAAGTAGAGTAATGATAAAAATTAGAATATGTACAATTTCATGTTTTTGCATAATTTTCCTTTACAAAGATACTTGAAGAGCGGCGTTAAAAGCATAAGGTCTGAGATGATGTGGGGAAGGACGTTCCTAAGATAGTACCACGATCTCAATGAAAATTTTAGAAGGCGTTTATTCCATAAATTTTACATTCCTGTCTCGAACGTCGAACGCGCTTCTCAAATGCCAAGAACGTAGATCTCTGTCAAGACTCTGTAGTTACAGGTAATTCTCGTATGTTTCGGACCTGAGACCGCGAGGTCGTGGGGTTTGAGTCTCCATGGCGGCAGGATTGTCGACAATATCTTGGTAGCTAGGTCGAAGTCAACTGCTGTTTGGAGGAAAATTATAGCGGTCGGCTGCTAGGATCGGTTGCTTTGCATGATTTCTCGAATCAACACCACGCGAATGCCGGAGCAGTACCCTAACAAATGAGTCGCAGACTGCACGTAATCTTTCATTCCCCTTCCTTGTTTCATCATTATCCCTAGCTTACACACATGTTACACAAGCCGAGAGGCCAATAGGGAACTTGTCCCAGCTGGGGCGGTGCCTCGCTAGTGGGATATATCTGATTGGGGAAATCCCCGCTAGCTTAGGTGTGGGTCGGCGCCAGATCTAATTATCCAGCGGGGGAGGATTACTGCCACTTCCCGCGACAAAAGCATACACTACACTTACGAGACTAATGGCTCTAACGATTGACGCGGCTGTTATCGGTAGTAAAGGTGAGGCGTTCTCTCTGCGCAGTTTCCTAGTACTCGTAGTTTCGGCTTATTTTTCCTGTGAGAAGCCACATATCTGTCACCAGGAGGGGATAATAAATAATTAGCAAACGTGCAGAAGTATATTAGTAACGAATAACAGTTGTTTTCGAAACAATGAAACCTACAAAAAATACCGAAAAAATCAAACTTGATGCTATATATTATTGACGAGAAATCGTTGTTTTCGAAGCAATTCAACCTTTAAAATATGGCACAACTTCCAAGTTCGCCCAATTTCAATTCCATCACCATGCATAATTTTGCTACGGACTTTGTGCGATCGTATTTTAATTCGTTTATTATCTACTTACCAGTTTATACAAGTAATTACCTGCTTCATTGCCAGTGTAATAAATAATGCGTATAAGTTGTAATCGTGGATTCTGCCACAGCTTCTTACTGAAAATCGTGTAGGAATAAGGAAATGAATTTAATCCGCAAAGATAAGTTGATGTATTTGTATACAGAAAAAATAAATATTGTTTTGAAATTATTTGCCTCCTATTGAGAGCTGTGCTCGAGTAACAGGGCGACGTGAAGGGCAAACCTCGCGGTCTGGCAGGGCCAGAACTAGCATTCTCGGATACACAGGTCTCGGTACGCTGTCCTAGTCGCAGAGGGCGATTGGAATTGTCACTTTACCATTTGCCATCCTCACGATCACCCCCCCTTTCTCTTCATCCTTACCCTCGCCATCGTCCTCTCCGCCATTTTCAGTGTCGCTGTCCAACCTAGAGCTGTCATCTCCGTGCTCTCTCTTACTGTCGTTCTTTCCTCTCAGTTTTCGTTCGATTTTCTTCTGTTTCACTGATCGCAGTAGCCAAGGCTACACTCTCAAAACTTTCATTTCCGTTTCGCTCCTTCCTCTAGATACACTTCATTTCTTTCGCCGTAAAGTTGGTAGTGAACGTTCGGGTGAGGCGCTTTCCTAAGTGTAGTTCTCTTTCTGTGCGTTGCACTCTGCAGAAATACGTCGTTTGAAAGGAGAAGAATTGGATTCTATACGATTTTGCGAATGCGATGTTACTTGTCAAACCCTCAGTTTTATAACTGATGTTTTATAATTATTAATAAAACCAGTTTGTTATAATAAACTGGCTTTTGATGAAAATTGTTATCGGTTTTCCATCACAAAGCTTTAGTTGAGTGGGGTAAAAGGGACAAGATGTGTACTACTGTTGCCAATACGATCTGACGTGGATTCACAGTTCTGAAGAGTCATTCAATGATTATTGTTGAGTGTTATATCACAAAAATGTTTATCATCACATTAAGAAATATGTTAAGTATGTGACAAAGAAGTTTCTACGTGTACCTCAGGATGGAAACGCACATGTATCTCCGAAATGTAACATGAAGAAATACTTGTGAAACGCATTTTATTTTATTGATGTTTTATTGTATGGAACAAACACATGCATGTCAAAAAATTAAAACTGGAAGTATTTAAAGAATTAGAAACTTTGTCGTAAATAGTGATAAGAGTTTAATTACGATTCTATATTAAATATTTCAATAATATTTAACAATATATTATGTGATTCAATTTATATTATTTTGAACTCGTAGTACAGTTTTTTGTGTAGCGTTAATATACTTATTTGCTAAAATACTAAATTACTGAATAAAAGTGTGTGATAGTTTAGAGTTGAATCTCTGCATCTTGACACGTAAAAATGTTATGCTAAGAGTGCAAGAGTCGCATTTCATGATAACCTGACCAAAACAACTGTTCTTGTTGCAAGGCATGAAGATAGGGATTTTGTGTTCTGATTTTTATTGTTTGCACAAAACACCAATATATTTTGATAAATTTCTTTATACCATGCTTTGAATCTGTTTGTAAGGCTGTCGAGAAATTAAATTCACGACATTTCTCAATATAAGAAAATACAATATAGCTGTTACTAAGAGAAACACTTGGGTCATTCCATGTCAAATCGAATAGTTTCCACCGGGAGAGAATGGCACAGGGCATCAACTAATGACACTGCAGTGCCTCTTACTCGGAGGTCTTATATTCCAGTTCCGACGGTGGCAGATTTTCTACACTAAGTTGTCAGCTAGGTCGAATTCAGTCGCTGTCTGGAGCAGAATGCTAGTAGACGGCTGCTCTGATCGGTAGTATTTCGTGGTTTCTCCGACCAACTCCGGGCGAATGCCGGAGCAGTACCCTAATAAACGGGTCACAGACCGTGCGCGACCTTTCCTACCTCTTTCTTGTTCTATCCTCACCCCGGATACACACACTAACATGCACTACATTAACACACATGTTGGAAGACCGGTCGGGAGTTAGAGCTCGTCGCGGCAGGGGCGGTGCCCAGCTGGTTGGAGATACTCGGTTCCGGAAATCACCGCTAACCGGCAGTATGTCGACGCCATACAGCGGGGACGATCACTGCCACCTCCCGAACAAAACCATGCACTACACTTACGGAACTAATGACCCTAATAATTGACGCACCTGGAATCACTAACAATCAATCAATCAATAGATTGTCTCCCAACCTGATCATTTTACAATATCCTGAAAATCCATCAGCCAAACGTACCACCTGAGATGGGTAAAAATCCAAAACTTTACTTGTTTTTTTGTTTTTTTTAAGTGTTTTCCTTAGAAAAGGCATTTATTATGAACAATTTTGCGACTGTAGAGACAAATTAAAAATATCTTATCTTACCCATTTTGAAAGCTAATTATTTTTGTTAAATTTTAGAGTAAAAATGATCTTTCTTACTGTATTTTTAATTTGATACTATAAAATAGTTACTATAAATGTTTATAACAATAGTTAAAATTTATATTATAAAAACTTAGTTTTTGAGATAAAGTTTATCTCATTCAGTTTTTTATTCAATGAATATTTACAATATATTTCAAATTTGAAATAATAAGTAAATACTATTACAAATGAGTAACAATAAAAATGAAGTAAAATGAAGAAAGTTACCCACTGACAAGTTTTTCGGATCCTTTTCAAATCTGTAATAAAAATATGTTTAAAATTCTATTACTCTAGTACGAAGAATACGAATATGAAACTGTTAGAGCAAAACAAAAAAAACATTGTTAAATATCATTATTAAAATGGAGGGGGAGATAAAGGGTGGAAATTCTATTCCGTCGAGAAATTTCTTGGCTACGAGATTATATCAAATAGGTTTAGAGCTAAATGTGTGGGATGCATTTTCAGACGTTGGTGATATTTTGGGCTAATTTCTTGCAACTTTTCTTGAACTGTTGCTATATTAAGATCTCAGTGTAGTGTAGTATTTGTTATGAACCAGGTGTCAGAGGAAATTATTTTATAACTTTTAATTGAAATCTTTGTAGAATTGAAAAGATAGTTTTGCTGGCAGTGTCTCAATTCCGTATGTCCATACAGGAACTAGAATGGTTTTATCAATTAGTAATTTATTTTGAAGCAATAATTTTGATGTGTGACCAGTAAGCCAAAAGAATATTCTCAGTTGTAACTGCCACTGTTATTTTTTCTTTGAATTGTTTTTTCCATGTGAGACATCTGGTCATATAAATAACTAAATATTTAATGCTCTCAGTTTGCAGTATTTAATTTCTGTTTATCATAACAAGTGGGAAATATCTCATCAATTATGATAATAAGTTTCGGTAATATTACACGCTGGGTAGCGATGGAATTAAAAGAAAAAAATAATTTATTACTCCAGCGCTTTATTACTCAGTGTTAGCGCTTTATTACTCAGTACAGGATGTTTTCAGATATCAACTATTGACATACGTCAGGCACTATAAAACCAAATCAAAACTTAGTTCGAATATGCAAACAAAATTTGCTGACATTAATACAAAATATAGACAAAGCGTCTAAACTAGCATTCATATATCGCAAATAACGATTGAACCAAATAACTTTGTAAGAAATAGCTTTATGTATTTCATGATTGTAAATACGTAAGAATTCTTCAATTTACATATCTTTTTCTTAATAATAAAACGCTGTTACAGTTTATCAAGGTTTTTCATTTTTTATTTTAACGAATCAAATTCACCAATAAGAAAAAAACAGAAATATTCATTTGTTTTAGGGCCGATGATTCTACGGCATACACCGTGGACTTAAATAAGGGCAACTTACCGTTTAAGTAATTAAAAAACATTTTCAAATATCAGTATATATAAAATAGTAATAAAAATTAAAAAGTAATAAAAATTTGTTCAATTAGGGAGAAAATAAACCTATTTCTAACTGCAGGTAGTCATCTTTCTCTTTTTTTGTACCATTCAAGGTAACGAAACTGGTCATAATTGGTTGTATGATTCCTGGGAATATAACTTTTGATGAAATATTAAAATTTTATATTTTGCAAAATGGTTTGTTCCTTACAACGAATATTTATAATAATTAATTCCGATTTTCAACATTCGGAATACTATGTCCGTTTTGTCTTCGATCATATGCCACTCCTGAAAATCGCATATTAACATTTACGTTTTATTTACATTAATACAGAACATCGATGCTATACCGTTTGTTGATAGATACAATGTCCCGACCTATTGTACATTTCGTTTCTTTAACGTTTATGACAGTGTGTTTTCTATGCTTTGTTGTACCAAAATAATCCATAATCCTTAATAATAATGTCTTTTTTACTGTCTGATACGTGAATTCTTAACAACGATCTAAGTAACTTTGTACTGGCGTTGTCCTCGAACGTGTAGTGGAGTAAACCACCTTTACCTTAGTGTGTTACCTGTGTCTGTGTTTACCTGTTATCACTTCGCCAGTAGCTCAGAGCCGTTAGATCCCCGGGGTTCCCAGACGTTAACTCATCCAGGAACCCGCGATGACTCGAGTCCCTTAACTTCCGTGACTTAACGGAGCGAAGTTAAGCAATTCGACCAGCGACACCCACGCATAGTGGCGTGCCTGCAGGGACGTCCGTCGCCCACCTGAAGTGGATCCCCTTCTCATAAAAGCGAAGGTCCGGGACTTGGCTGACCTGGCAGGGCCACTCGTATTTCATCTCATATAGACAACACCTTCGCTCGGAACCGTATAATATGAGCTTTACGTAAACCCCTCTTAAAGTTTAATACACGTGATGAGAGGGATTTACGAATTGATACTTTTAGGATAGATGGGAGGCACAGAATACTATCGTGTTTAGCACGCATTGATTCACTGAGAAATTTTGAAACGCTGAGAATAAACGGCCACAGAATGAAATGTTCACGGTATCTGCAATAAACCATGAAAATATTTTTTTAAATTAAACGTATGTTTTTAGATATTTTAAATTTGTAAATAAATTTGCAATATTATTCCAAAATACAAATATTTTAAAACAAACCAATTACCATACTAAGCGTTTAGCATTGATGTTTCCAATAAGCCTAAATATTTTTTTACGACAGTTAAAATGGAAGTAAGTTGTTACTAAAAAATATTGCTATAATATAATAAAAATCTAAAAAAAGTAAACAACAATTTTTAGTCTGTGGTAAATAAAAGCATATGCCTAGTTTGGTTGACATTCGCAATGGTAGGGTTCAAAATTTCCATTTTTGGTGTCGGTTTGACGTGGAATAACAAACGTGATTTTTCTCTTGAGTTTTTCCCTATGAAACAAATAGTGTACACATTAAAAAAAATGTTATCTCAATTTTGTAAACCCCTGAATTTCTTCCTGTAATATATTATGCGTGATTCTTTGACGTATACCGAGCCTTTATTTATCATAAATATTATCAGTTGTTTAACGATAAAAAAGCCATCGCTTACGTTGTTCGACTTCTTTCACCGTACTAATCCAAAGAAACAAAACATGCTTACAAGGAAATAAATCCTATTTGTCTTGAAACAGGACGCAGCTCTCCAACCTCGTCAAGGATGTGGTCAGCAACCTCCTCCGACGCGCTGCGAGCGGATGTGACCCCTTCCGCCGAACGCGGTTTCTCACACTTGTTATCCGCGTGCGTGTCTCACATCGCCACTCACTTGTGAGACGTCAACGGGCGAGCGCGCGGCGGAGCGTAGCCGCGATGGACGGTTCCCGAGTCGAGCTGCACGGGGCGGCCGTGGACGATTTCGCCTGCCTCGCGGACGACACGGAACCTCTGCAGAA
>BOPP01000003.1:13354565-13368387 GCA_017312745.1 Gryllus bimaculatus
CCATTTCACCCATGGAGGAAATCGTTGTTGGAAAATACGTGCGCGCGGAAAATCATAAAGCGAGTGGCGGAGCGGCCGAATAATTACCGAGCCGGAGTTGAGTCGACCCACGACGAAATCCTGCGAAACGAGGACGAGTACATGCACCCACCTGAAGGCCGAGTTGCCTGACAACCGGCAGAGAGCGCGAGTTCCTCGATCGGGTGTCGCAGGGCGGCCAGCGTTGTCCACGGCCGATGCGGGCTGGACGCTCCTCCAGCGCGCGGCCCACGACGGGGCTGGCCCGCGCCGTGGACGTTGCGCTGCAGTGCGCGCGGCGCCGACCCCAACGCCGCGGCGCCACGTCGGCCGTCGACGGCGGCGAGCGGTGCCCGCCGCTGGTACTGGCGGCCGGAAGAGGTCCTGGGACGCCGTGGAGGCCCTGCTGGACGCGGCGGGCCCGTCGCTGGACGCCGACGCCGCCGACGCCGCAGGCGACTCGGCGCTGCACCACGCGGCTCCGGCCAGCGCGCCCACGTTGTGCTGTTGCTGCTGCGCCGCGCGCCCGACGCCCGCCGACGCAACCTCCCGCGCACGCGCCCTTTCGGGCCGGCGGAGGCCGCCGCCGTGCTCGACCGCCTGCGTCTCCTGCCGCGCCCGGATCGAGAAGCTCCCTTCCGACTATCGACTGCTCGCAACCGGGCCCCGGAAGAGCGCGGCGGGCCCAGCAGCAGAGCAACGACCGGAAGCGCCATGCGCGGAGATGGACTTCGTTATGCAGCTGGCGAAAGCGAGCGCTTACTGTACCCTTACTGGGGCACCCCGTACGTCAGAGTTTTTTGAGTGCAAAATGCAAGCACTGCAGGACGTCGGCGATACGCGGAATTTCTGTTCAAGCTTGATTGTACGTGCCTGTGATAACGATGTGCCTTGTTCGTCGTGCGTCGGCGGATGAATTTGTATCACCCTCCGTGGCGGTTATTATTCTTACATAGGCACGTCGCCCAGCGGGATCGGATTCATATTCTTGTAGTGTTTAATGAATGTGTGATATTTGTATGTGGTGCGTTGGCTGTTGTCCAATGCCAGGCTGTATGGATTTACATTTTGTAAAAGAAGATGTTAAAGTTGGACCTTCATTTGCGCTGGCAGTTTTGAGCTCCTTCGTATATTCTCTTTACTTGAATACGGCCGTTTACCGTTATTCACGTATCCGGTTCAGTTAATGAAATCTGTGCAAAACAGACGCTACAATTTCTTTACCTTTCATACTTTTAATCTTTGATGCTTTCACTTGGATTCCAATATCATTCATTTTCACGAAATTACCGAAACGAAGAGCGACCCACAACGTAGAGTCATTGGTCTATTTCAATGGTAAAGACATTTCCTTCATGTTGCTAATTCACCATGCGACAAATCTTACCCTCAAAAGATATTCTGATACGATACGTAGTATGAGTATTAGGTGTAGGCTTCAGTGATACTATTATTATATTCTTATTTGGACTGACAGGCCTTGCTACAGAAAATCAACAGCGTAGCCGAAGAAATTAATTGTTCGCAAAAGCCCAGAAAAGATTTAACAAAAGCAGAAATGTTTCGCATACGTCTTGCGTGCAGTCCATTATGTTATTGGTTAAAGTTCTGAGTTTAGTTTCAGTGTTTTTGTTTCCATCTGCTGAAAAATTGATCGTATTTGTTCTGCGCCTCCGCTGAATCCCCCAACCAGCAACGCATCTCCATATGGCGAGGAAAAACGTTTTTTATTTTTTTTTTAAAAACCAACGGTAAGCCAAAGACATATTTCTCCATGCCTTGCAAATGTTGAAAGATTTCTCGGACTCCGTCTGCCATTAACATCAAGGGAAACATTCAGCTGCTGCAGCAATTGTACAAGAAGAAATGGCACACCGCTCTGAAAAAATATTGATGAAAAAAATAGAGGAGAGGTTTCGTGTTTTAGAAACGAAATTGGAAATTTCATCTCAACGACATGCAGCTCAGTTACAAATGTTCATTACCATGTAGATAATAAGATAGATTCAATTTTTTCCCTTCTTTGATCGTCGAGTGGCGAGTTAGTGAGTGAGTTCGGAATTCTACGAGGCAATTCACCAGTATTGATTTTGAAACTTTTGAGACTTTCTTAACATGAATTAAATAATGTAAAAAAACACAATTGGTTTTAGAATTTCAAACATAAGTTAAATAAAATAAAATGATTTGTTCATAGCAGAGTTTAAATTATTTTTCATTAAGTGTGCCCAACATGATTTCGCACTCGAGTGGAGATGGGCAAAACACGAGCGTGTGGATCACCCTCACCCAGTGATACATATTACAGTCTTTTAAACACCGCCCGTATTTCTTGATGTTGAGCGCACTCTTCATAAGTTTCGCATTCTATAGTTAAAATATTTTAAAAAAAGCTGTTTCATACACGAAAAAACAAGAACGGGAAACAGTGCTCTTTAACAAGAGATGGTACGCAATTAATTATTAGCTTCCTTGATTGTTTCTTCATATCTTTTGGAAAAATACATGTATATTTAATTCAACCATTTTCAGAAATAGAAATCTCATGACTCTGTATATATACGTTGACATTTCTGCGCAGAAAGAGAGGTATAATTGTTCATATAACTTCGTCAACAAAATATATATTATAAAAAGGAAAAATAATGTAATTGATGATAATTAATATCTCAGAATATGGAATGGTGTCGAGATTAAATATGTATCTGTAGCCAAATCTACAAAAAAAAATTCGACTACGTTTTGTGAAAAATTATCATTGTATTCTGTGTTCAAAGAACCTGAAATCCAACCCAATTTATAATTCCATTGAGTAAGTAACCATTACAGTATATTTAAGTTACCCCCCGCTTAAAAATTATACTTAGCATTGTGAAATATTTTGTATTTTTAGCTTAGAGGTTCAACCTTCTTAGAGGAACCCTAGTTCTAAAAAGCGAGAAAGTTAAACTGCTAATAGGCAAAACGTAACATTTGTCTTAACATCTGAAAACTGTAAGAATTGACATATTATCACAAAATTGTAATTAAAATAATTCCATAACAATTTTTCATCATTATTCAATATATATTTATATTAGCTATCAATATATGATATATTATTCCAATTACTAACTTGCTAAATTCTTTGACTTAAAACAGTTCCTATTGCGTTTTTCAACAAATTTTTACAAGAACATCGTTCGTGCTTTTTCCATTGGACCCCCCAGACCCCTCACGTACCCGTTGAAACGCGGACCGCTGCGTCTCCTGCGGCCGGGATCGAGAGCTCGCCTTTGACTATCGACTGCTCGCGCCGGGCCCCGGAGAGCGCGGCGGGGCCCAGCAGCAGAGCAACGGAGCGGAAGCGCCGTGCGCGGAGATGGACTTCGTTATGCAGCTGGCGGAAAGCGAGGCTACTGTGCCCTTGCTGGGGCACCCCGTCGTCAGGAGTTTTTTGGAGTGCAAATGGAAGCACGTGAGGACTTCGGCGTACGCGGAGTTTCTATTGAAGTTGCTGTACGTTCTGTTGATCGATGTGCTTGTCGTGTGCGCGGGGATGAATTTGTATCACCCTCCGTGGCGGTATTATTCTTACATAGGCACGTTCGCAGCGGGGATCGGATTCATATTCTTGGTAGTGTTTAATGAATGGTGTGATATTTGTATGTGGTTGGCGTTGGCTGTGTCAATTGGCAGCGCTGTATGTATTTCATTGAAAGAAGATGTTATTGACTTCATTGCGCTGGCAGTTTTGAGCTCTTCGTTTATTCTCTTACTTGAATACGGCCGTTTACCGTTATTCACGTATCCGGTTCAGTTAATGAAATCTGTGGCAAAACAGTACGTACAATTTCTTTTACCTTTCATACTTTTAATTTTGATGCTTTCACTTGGATTCCATATCATTCATTTTCACGAAATTACGAAACGAAGAGTCGACCCCACAAACGTAGAGTCATGGTCTATTTCAATGGTAAAGACATTTCTCATTGTTGCTAATTCACATTCGACAAATTACCCTCAAAGTATTCTGATATATACGTACGTATTGGTATTAGGGTGTAGTTCAGTGATACTATTATATATTCTTATTGGACTGACAGTGCCTTGCGTACAGAAAATAAACAGCATAGCGGAGGAAATTAAATTGTTCGCAAAAGCCAGAAAGATTTACAAAGCAGAAATGTTTCGCATACGTCTTGCGTGCAGTCCATTATGTTATTGGGTTAAGTTCTGTAGTTCAGTGTTTTTGTTTCCATCTGCTGAAATTGATCGTATTGGTCGCGCCTCGCTGAAGTCCCCCAACAGCACGCATCTCATAGTTGGCGGACGTTCATACACGGTAAGCAAAGACATATTTCTCCATGCCTTGCAAATTGTTGAAGATTTCTCGACTCCGTCTGCCATTAACATCAAGGAAACATTCAGTGTGCAGCAATTGGTACAAGAAGAAATGGCACACCGTCTGAAAAATATTGATGAAAAAATAGAGGAGAGGTTTCGTGTTTTAGAAACGAAATTGGAAATTTCATCTCAACGACATGCAGCTCAGTTACAAAGTTCATTACGCAGTGTAGATAATAAGATAGATTCAATTTTTTCCCTTCTTGATCGTCGATTTGCGAGTTAGTGAGTGAGTTCGGAATTCTACGAGGCAATTCACAGTATGATTTTGAAACTTTGAGACTTTCTTTTAACATGAATTAAATAAATGTAAAAAACACAATTTGGTTTTAGAATTTCAAACATAAGTTTAAAATAAATAAATGATTTGTTCATACCAGAGTTTTAATTATTTTAATAAGTGTGCGAAACATGATTCGCACACGAGTGGAGATGGGCAAAACACAAGCGTGTGGATCACCTCACCCATGTGATACATATACAGTCCTTTTAACACGCCGTATTTCTTGATGTTGAGCGCACTCTTCATAAGTTTTCGCATTCTATTAGTTAAAATATTTTAAAAAAAGCTGTTTCATACACGAAAAACAAGAACGGGAAACAGTGCTCTTTACAAGGAGTGTCGCAATTAATTATTAGCTTTCCTGATTGTTTCTTCATATCTTTTGGAATAAATACATGTATATTAATTCAACCATTTTCATAAATAGAAATCTCATGACGTTCTGTATAATAGTACGTGACATTCTGCCGAGAAAGAGAGGTATAATTGTTTCATATACTTTGTCAACAAAATAAATATTATAAAAAGGAAAATAATGTAATTGATGATAATTAATATCTCAGAATATGAATGGTGTCGAGATTAAATATGTATCTGTAGCAAATCTACAAAAAAAATTCGACTACGTTTTGTGAAAATTATCATTTATTCGTGTTCAAAGAACTGAATCACAATTTATAAATTCTATTGAAGTAAGTAACATTACAGTATATTTAAGTTACGTTAAAAATTACTACTTAGCATTGAAATATTTTGTATTTTGTAGTCTTAGAGTGTTCAACTTCTAGAGGGAACCTTAGTTCTAAAAAGCGGAAAGTTTAAACTGTAATAGAAAACGTAACATTTGTCTTAACATCTGAACTGTAAGTAATTGACATATTATCACAAATATGTATATTAAAATAATTCCATAACAATTTTCATTTATTCAATATATATTTATAGTATCAATATATGATATATTATTTTCAATTACTAACTTGCTAAATTCTTTGACTTAAAACAGTTTCATTGCTTTTTTCAACAAATTTTAAAGAACATCGTTCGTTGCTTTTTTCCATTGACCCCCAGACCCTCACGACCCGTGAAACGCGCAACGCACTGTGGAGAGCACGACCCCTCGCGACCTGGCGTCCACCCTCGCGCTCTGTCCCGAGCGGTTCATGAATGTTTAAGCGGGCGCGCGGGCGGGCGGACGGACGGACGGGCGGACGGGCGGACGGCGCAGCGGTAATCGGATGCACGAGCGGGGCGCACTTGCGGCCTCCTTGTGAAACAGCGACGGCCGTCTAAGTGGCAGTGGATCGAGCCGTCGCCCTCGGCGGCATCGGCAGCTGCTACCGCGGCAGCGGTGGGGATGAGGGTGCTGATGAATTGCGGGAGGGGGGGCGATGGGAGGGAGTGGTGGTGGAGAGGGGACACCGCACTAAACGACCTTTCGTTTCCTTTTTCCTTTTCGGTACTTCTTTCTATTACTTCGTGCTTCTCGTCGCGTGGATCTCGGATATTGAATTGATGAATCTTCAAATCTTTTCATATCTGTCTCCTTACAATTAGAACTTCAAAGGAATCTGTGTAATAATAATAATAATAATAATAATAATAATAATAATAATAATAATAATAATAACAATAATAGCAGTAAATAATAATATAATAAAATGATAATAATTTCAGCAAAATTTGTGTTCTAATACCTAACGCATTCAAAAACTGGAAAGTGCAAGAATATTTATATTAATTATTTTATTTTTTTATTCGTTCAAGGAATTGAGTATTTTGTAGCAATTATCTTTTAAGTTTGGTTTACCTCCGTTATTATGGTATTTTCTTCCTACTCATTACAAATTTAATAATTACAATAATAACGTAATTAAAATATAATATTTTTTTAATAATATTGGTAGTTTGTAAATTTTTGATTATTATTCTGATAAATGTATATATCTAAAAACTCGATGTATGGTATGAACGATCTAAAGCATATTTCTTGGGAACAGGTACAAGGCAAACAGCGTCTGAATATGCATAACTTTATTCATGGACAAAAGAAAAATTACAGATTATGCTAAAAATGTAATCCTGTTTCAAAGCTGTTTTTCAGTTCCTTAAATGACACTCGTTCTAACGCCATGTAAATCATAGAGTCCGATTGCTTCAATGTTTTCACGATGTTCTTAGAAATCATCAATGGTTTGAGAGTTATTTTCATAAACTTTCTATTGAGGTAGTCTTTCTAATGAGGTAGTCACGTACCCTTGTGAGACATTTCGAAATTATAACTTGTGTGGTGCTCTCGGCATAGTAAGTTCTTAATTATGGAATGCTTCAGAAATTTCCGTGAACGAACCAGTTATGACGTATGCCTAAACTGCAATCACCCATTGTTACACACGATCCAACATTATTAAATATAGTACTCTAACATTAAGCCGAAACACACTACTTTTCATCATACATTACGGAACGATTCCCATTCCCGCAGTTGTTAGAGTTTGCTGTCCATGCAGAAGTCAAGAACAGTTCTCCTTCAAGTGGGTCGGTTTTTAGTTGGTAGATTACACTTTATTCTCGGTATATTCTGCGTGTATTTCGTTTTATTCTTATGCACATAAGCAGGTTATAACATTTCTTCACCTAGTCACACGAAGGAGCTAGCGTATTAGACCATTTTGAGGTGAGATATCCTTCATCTTGTCGAAACCCTCCTGACTTGCCGATACCAGTCTTTTAGAGACATTGCGCTAAGCCCTATCAAACTCTTCGTTTCAAATCATATCATGTCGGTGTTTGCAGTGTAATTTGTTCCGTATACGACATATCTTCCGCTCGATTCGTTTTAGAAGAATGTTCATTGTAATATAAACTTATCCATTCAGAACACATCCTTTGTTGAAACATAAGAATGACTCAATTGTAATTAACGAGATATAATTTCCAATTTTTTATTTTTTATGCTCACAGTTTATTTCACGAATAAAAACAAATATGACAATGAAACAAAATGAGAAGTAAAATATGCAATTTTACCACAAGTACGTATAAATATCCTGAAACAGTAACGAACATTGTAGTTTCCGGCAATGGGTACCAAGGAATATGTCAACAACTCCTGATTCGTTGACGACAACCACTTATGATCACTTATTATCGGGCCACGACAGTGACGAATTTTCGATATCAGCTAAGAAGTAGTTATCATTTCGAGATGAATGCCGAAGCGGAATCAACAGATTTTTCACCATCTTCTTTTTGTGGCGATAAGAGCAGACTGTTTCCTCCCATCTCTGATCAAGGAAGGTTCAATTCCCAGACGAACCATATGAGATTTTGTGGAACAATGCGGGTTTGCGACAGGTGCTCTCATTTTCCCGTCCTCGGATCCCTCTCATTTCATCGTTGCTCCATCAGTATTCATAACACGCATTGCTCTTGTTTTCGCAGTTCGTAACTACCAATGAGTGCACGAGCTAAATTTGACAATCATCAGCATTAATCGTACTAATGGTATTTCATGGCGTAAATATGCTGTTTTATCTTTCTTTGATGTAAATAAATTATCATTTAATTACAAAATTAATCCAGTTTATAAACTCAATATCACTTCTATTTATTATTAAAATACTAGTAGACGAAGAGATTCAATTTATCTCCAATACAATGGATGCTGCTGAGGTAGCTGTATTTCCTCTTCAAAACAATCCGTCGCATTAGATGAACTGTTTAAAAAAAGCTTGCCTCTGATTTCACTTGGTATTCGAAATAATATGTTAGAAATCCTCGATCTTATATCTTGGTACATATTATATTATTTTTAAAAGAAGTATAATACACTTTCATTGATGCATAATTTCTTGTTGAATATCTTAACCTTATTCCGATGTATCGCTTACATACACAGGGCTGACAAATTGTTTTCGAATTTCTGAAGAAATTAGAATAATATCATAAAAGCATTTCCCAATGGAGTTTATATTTGATGAATTGTTGTTCTTCTCTCAAAGACATCAAATTACGTTCAGTAGTGTACCAGAAAAAAGAATGAACACACTTTCCCACAACTCTGGATATTACATCTCGACTGTTCATATTCATCGATCAATCATATTCATCCTTAGCTTAAAATGATTATAGTAAATTTCGGATGAACAAGGAAACGATTAACGATAATGGATATAAGAGGAACAGAGGAAAGACACCTGATATACATGGCAGCCTTTCTACTCATGCCACAATAGCCCTTATCGTACAGTGCTAGTCAATTTATTTAGAAGGATAGCTTCCCATCCCTGCTGCCCTCATTCTGTGAGCGGCGTCGTCTTTTCCCTAGCTACATGTATTTTTTCCTATACACAAACATAGCCAGGTAACATTTCAGTCCATCCGGCGGGCAGAAATTACTGGAGAATTAGAGAATGAGTATCGGATAGACCATTTAGAAAATTTCCCACATCCGCCTGAATTAATTACTCGCTAAGATTCGATAGGGTTCATTACACTTTCTTCGCAGCTTACCAGATGTTTCTGGAGAGACCACAATTTCTCCTTCTATGAGCACATGCATAATGGTAAGGGCCTTGAAAATGGAAGTAAAATAGGTAAGTAATGCAAATAATTTACAGCTAACGATTTACAACGGCCGCGGAAGGTTACCGCTATGAAAGAGAAGAAAAGTTGCAAATACTCGTTAAAACGTCCATAAATGATTAGAAGTGGCTGAGATATCAACCGGTCAAGACATCAGTTGATACTTGCAGATATTCTCACCCCGAGGTTCCACGGTTCGGATCCCGACAGTGGCAGAATTTTGCACACTAGATAGATGGCTAAGCCGAATGCAGCCGCTGTGTGGAGAAAAATTCTTGTCACCGGCTGCCCTGATAGGTAGTTTCTCTGAACAAAACCCGACGAATGTCGGGTCAGAACCGTAATAAACGGGTCAAAGACAGCGCGCGATTCTTCTTCTTCTTTGTCCTAACTTCGTACACCCACATACACACTGCACCAGTAAGATAAACATGTCTGAATGCTAGTAGAGCGTGTCCTGATTAGGGCGGAGCCTCGTTGAGAGAGATACCTGGTTGTAGAAACCCCGTTAGCCGACATGTAGGATGGCGTCAGATCTCACTATCCAGGAATAACAACGCCACTCCCCGTGATAATTACTACACTTACGGGAGTAGTGACCATAGACGTAGCTCCAAGAACGCGAAATAACCAAACAATCAATTCATTAGTAGATAATCTTTTTTGGATTTTTGTAAGCTCACTGTCTCTACAACTGAGTTGTTTTTGTTTTGTATATTTTCCTCTTTTCCCCTCAATATATATTTCTACGTGGTTATTGAAAATTGCCTTCGAAACCATGAGTTGAGATTTCTTGCCTATGATATTTTGGGGGAACAAGCATGGGAAAACCGCTTACGATTCAAATTAACCAAAGCAAATTATACTAGCACTACGAAAACGCAGACTTTGTTCAAACCTTGCATTACTATAAAATGTACATTAATGTTCTGGAATTTTAATTCGCCCTGATAATATATGCAAATAGTACATGTGATATCAGGCATCATGTGGAAGATAATGCCGACGGAATTATGAAAGAGTGTGTGTCACGCACTGCGTGCTAAACGCGTCACATACGCCGTTTTGCATGGTTATCAATGTAGTATGTAATGAAGGTTTTCTCGTTAGAAGGCTTCATAAAGGCTGATTGACGTTTGATTATATCGTGTTTCCGGTCGCGTCAACTACTATGATCATTATTCTCGAAAATGTAGTAAAAGTCATACTTCGGGTGGCGGCGGTGATCCTCTCCTGCTTGAACGTGAGATCAGATGACAAACAGCAATTCAGCTGGAGATTATCAGATGTCTCCATCAGAAAGGCGCCGTTCCAGCCGGGACAAGCTCTAGACTCTTATCTGATTTATCGACATGTGTGGTACTGGAGTGCATGTAAGTGTAGCGCGCTCTCCGTGGCCCATTTCTTTGGGTTCTGCTCTAGCCATAGCCTCATGTTGACAGGGAATGTAACAGAAAACTACTGAACTACTGGCCGCCAGAATATTCTTCTTACGAGAACTATATAGTGTCAAAAGTCCACCACTATAAGCACTTGCACCCTATACATCGATTTATTTAGAGCTTCACTTGACACATAAGCTTTTACGGTGTCATCAAGTCGAGAGCTTGGTAGTGGTGTCATCCTATCGGGAGCACTACAGTGATGCCTCTATGTTGAAGTTCCACCTCCAGATAGGATGACACCGGAAGCTCATTTACGTCGACTGAACCTTCACAAGTATAGGACCTCCCCCGGTCAGAGAGGGGGACTGCAGTGGCAAAAGTCGTTGCTCTGAGTTCTCAGCCAATCGAAGTGTTGTACTAGCGTCGTTTGGTACTGTGTAGGGGGCAAGTCAAGTTTTCTTCCCCAGAATACTCTTACCATTTTGCAAGAAAATATTAACACATTCCAATTACCGTTTAGTGAAGCAGATGAATTAAATGCCCAAACGCAAATTTGAACAATCTTATATTCGTGTAAGCCTATATTCCTTCATTCCTGGAGTGGTCCTTCACTGATAAAAATATTTTATAACCTCCAGCCAAATTATTGTTTGTCATTAGATTTCACGTTCCAGCAGGAGAGGATCCTATCAGTAGAGATCTTTATTTTTTCTCATTATATGCCCTATCAGGTTATACGAATGTTTAACGTTTAACAGGTTATACGTATGTTTAACTTTTCCCACAAAACTACAGCGTTTTTTCATTGAGCACGTCCATTACCCGAATTTCTCATGGGGCCGGCAGAATTTCGCCGTCTGTGTGGGCCGGCGCGAGGCTGGACATCTTGCAAGCCCAGCGCGGGATGTCCATTAAGTCCGTAATTAACCGCAACGCTATTCGGCGCACAAACGGGACTGGCGACCGGACCGGCGCGGAGGCCGCTGCTGCTCCTCGTCCTCGTCCTCGTCCTCAAGTCGATTGCGCGCGCGTCCATCGGAACCCGCAGGCCATCAACCGAACTGTGCAGCGCAGAGAGGGAATTAGAGGCGGCGGGCGCCACTCTCTCGCCCCGCGGGCGCGGGGCTGGGTGGCGCGTGGCGTGGCGCGCTGGCGATCCTCTGAGGGCGACGCGAGCGAGGACGCAGACCCGCCGAATCGGACGACAGGGATGAACGTGGGGCGTTCTCCGGCCTGGCTGCAGGCGAGCGATAGAAGCTTGGTGTCGGACTTTGAGGGGGGAGAGAGGCATTGTACAGCCTGCGTGGTCGGTGGTCTAAGAAGGACGCAGGCTCCAAGCGATAGGCAGAGAATAATCGGGGAACGTTATTCAAAATCAACAGTAAATATTAGTTATTGATGTAACTTGTACAAAAAGTGAGTCTCCGGCATACGAATGAAATGTTAATGGTCGAGGCGACGAAAAAAAGCCGAGAACGGCATTTTGAAACGAATAAGCTAAATATACTTTCGTAGGAGTTGCATACTTACATTTTTTGCTGAAATTCATGGAAACATACAAGTACATCATTTCGGAATCATTCTCAATATCCGAGGCGGCAGCCGTGTTCATTCATCTTGATTCAGTGTACTGTTTACTTTGCGGAATTAATTTTTTTATATGATAATGATTTCTTTGCGCGTAAAAAGCAATAAACAATAAACTCCAATAATAAACAATAACTCCCAATCAATAAACAGTAGTTACGATGAACCAGTGCTTAGAAAATATTAAGAGGTACAGTTTGCTCTTGATAACATTAACACGAGCTGTCAATGTCAATTCATTCATTTTGAATCGAATAAATGAAAGGAAACAAATCTCTGCAGCAGAAATTCACGTCCCAACTTTACAGGAAACTAGTGTGCACCGTTCAGAGCAGTTGTAACAAGAAATAGAGAACGCCAGGGATGACTGTGGCAGTAGTGGTAGAACTACCGCATAGCTTGTCGGTACGGGCGGTGGCGGAAGTACGGGCGGTGGCGTGGTACGGGCGGTGGCGGTTGTGTAACGCGGCGTGGCGGTAGTACGGGCGGTGGCGTGGTACGGGCGGTGGCGGCTAGCTACGGGCGTGGCGGTGGTACGGCGGTTGGCGGTTGTACGGGCGGTGGCGGTGGTACGCCGCGGTGCGTTGGTACGGGCGGTGCGGTGGTACGGCGTGGCGTGGTACGGGCGGTGGCGTGGTACGAAAAGTGGCGGTGGTTACGGGCGGTGGCGGTGTACGGGCGCGTGCGGTGTACGGCGGTTGCCGGTAGTACGGGCGGTGGCGGTGCGTACGGGCGGTGGCGTGGTACGGGCGGTGCCGGTGGTACGGGCGGTGGCGGTAAGTACGGGCGGTGGCGGTTGTACGGCGGTGGCTGGCAGGTAGTACGCGGTGGCGGTGGTACGGGCGGTGGCGGTTGGTACGGGCCGGTGGCGGTAGTACGCGCGGTGGCGGCTGCGTACGGGCGGTTGGCGGTAGTACGGCGTGGCGGTTGGTACGGCGGTGGCGGTGGTACGGCGGTGGGGGGGGATGCCGGTAGTACGGGGTGGCGTAGCTACGGGCGGTGCGTGGTACGGGCGGTGGCGGTGGTACGGGCGGTAGGCGGTTGTACGGGCGGTGGCGGTAGTCGGGCGGTTTGGCGGTGGTACGGGCGGTGCGGTAGTACGGGCAGGTTGGCGGTGGTTACGCGGCGGTGGCGGTGGCTACGGGCGTGGCTCGGTGGTACGGGCGGTGCGGTGGCTACGGGCAGGTGGCGGTGGTACGGCGGTGGCGGTGGTACGGGCGGTGGCGAGTGGTACGGGCGGTGGCGGTGCCTTACGGGCCGGTGGCGGTGGTACCGGGCGTGGCGGTGGTACGGGCGGTGGCTGGGGCGGGTGGAGCGTTGTGCGGGTTTGGGCAACAGTCGGCAGGCAAATTGCTGCGGTGGAGGCTTCGGCCAACGGTTGCTGCCAGTGGTGATGCATACGTGGCAGGACGTGGGGCGAGGCCGTGACAGCACCAGAGACTGTTGCAGTGATGATGACATAGTATCGGTGATGGCAACGCGCGTTTGCGGCTTGGCACTGGTAGCAGATGCGGCGGCAGCGCTGGCGACGACGAGGCGGAAGGTGCGTCGAGTAAGAGGTAATATCGGAACTGGC
>BOPP01000003.1:13370885-13391732 GCA_017312745.1 Gryllus bimaculatus
CTCTTCCCCTCCCCGCTCTTCCTCTCTCCGTCCACACGGTACGCACACTCCCACCATCTTACCCTTGGTTGCTCGAGTTATGCAGTTCTGCTGTCTCGCCTTATACCGGTACTTTTTTTCACTCTCTTAACGTCCGCTGCACGACCCTCTCTACTGTCTCATTTCATGCGCTTTACTCCCACTAGCCTTTCCACTGAATTCTCACCGCCTAATGAACTAGCCCATACGCCCATACGCCTGCTTACCCTCCTTGCCTCTTGCCATTTATCTGTCTCCCCACTTCCCATTTCCTATCCGTGTTTACATTTACCGCATGCCCTTATTCTTACTTTACTATACAAATGCTTTTCTTTATTACACTTGTTATTTTTATACCAGTTTGTCGCATCATTCTTTTCTTTTAGACTCAGCAATTAGAGGTTAAAACTGTTTCAATTGGGATTTGTACAAAATTCTCTAATATAAAATAGAACAAATGCTCAACTATAACTGAATGGTTTGTTTACTTGACAAGTAGAGAAACGTTGGTGACAGTATTTCAAAGTCGGTATTGGTGAATATTTCTTGGAGAACATTTGCGATAATGAATATTACACTCTCCTTTCTCTGTGTCTACAATGTAGGTACTACAATTAACGTTTTCTAGCTTGTTTATTAACTTTCCCACTGACTTCCTCCTCGAATTCGTACTGACATGTCATCTGATTTGTTCATAGACTTTGCCCATTACCTTTCTGATTTCCCTAGAGGTATCAGCCATTCTATCATCTTGAAGTTCCCATTTTGTTTCTTTTCTTTTACCTGTCTGAGCATTCCCACTTAAAATCTTCATGTCCTTTCCAACTTACTGTTTTTTTTTCTGCCAGCGTTTCTGTCAACAACGTTTCGTTTCGTAGCCATCTTCTTAACTCGAAATATGTCTTTTTCGTAAATCGCGTTCCCATATATCTCAAGTATAACGTTTCTTCCGTTCTCAATAAAATATTTAATGAGCCATCTTGTCTTTCCGAATATATTATTTCTCTGACATATTCCATACCTAGTCTATCGTCGTATTCTTTTGGTTTTCACATGTTTAAAAAGTCCTTGCATTATAAGTAACTAATCGCTTGATAACTGAACACGAAGTCTCGAGTGTATTTTAAAATTTATTAGTTAGTGGAAATGATACATCGAAATGAGTATATTACATGAAAGGCGCATATACGTGCAAATAAATTCACTATATTTCATTTAAACCATCCCTAAAAATGGCGCTAATATTTATTCCTCGATAACACAAGATGACGTAATAATATTGAGACTTCGTTTTCACCCATTAGTATAACGTGGCAGCCACCGCCCGTTCGGACTCTCGTTGCACGTGCCGCCCTTTCCCACAACTCTCAGGCGATTGAAAAACTGTATTGGCATATTTGAATAATCGATGACATTATTTCCCGTGAGACTTGTACGAATACAGTATTCAGTCACGATAATAGTCACTCGGAGCAACAGCCACAACCCTTTGATGCTACGAATTGCACTTTGATCTACGTAGTTAGCTCTTACCCGAGAAATTAACGGAAGGTTATTTATATTCAACACACGACAGATGTTTGTGAAAGTTTGATGAGAGGGAAACTATTTAATGAAACAATATCATGAATCTTCATACCAGAGAGCTGTCGGTATAGTGACAGGTCGTTTTCGCATATTGGCCGTATTATTCTAGAAGTGAAGGTAGGAAATTAAACCGAAATATAAATGACTAAATCATAGCACCAATTGCGCTAATAGGTCTGATTTTGACAAGCTTGTTTTGGAGTTTGCCTGAGCACGCGGCTTTTGTTTCATTCAGGGTATTTGTGCATGGAGCACGGCGTTGACCGCGTAGTGCGCGTGGCAGCTACCCATTGGGTCGTGCCAAACTCTGGAACCGACCATATAGCAAAACATTGCGTAAACAATGTCAAAGGATTGATTTATGGAAAAGAGAGAAAAGTAGTGTGATATTCTGGTATTCTACTGGAGATGTGCTTTAAACAAACTCGTTTAGCACGGCGTTATAAAATCTGCTATTGAACGACGTTTTAAAAATTCCAATAAAGAAGTTTTTTTTAAGTAATGAGACACACGATATTGTTTTGGCAACATAGCAGTCTAGCAGAGGATAAGATAAATACTCTGTGATTCTGACTAGAATATAAATAATTTTGTTTCTGTGATTGTTATTAGATTGAGGTGTTTTATCGTGATTAAATTGAGTCATTTTACTTACGTACCAGTTTAGAAATGCGCGTTTATTGATCGTGTATACGTTTTGCATCAAGCAAAAATAGTTACGACATTACAAAGAATTCTAAGGTAAGGTCATCGTTTGTTCAGGTAATAATTTTGCACCCCCTGGGACATTACTTTAGGTAATTTACTTTTCATACAGTCTCCCGGGATATAGTATATTACTAAGAAAATTATCTACTTGTCTGTGCAGTAAACTGTCGCAATTGGTTGGATGTCGGATAGTTCTTCCGTGATACTTCATCAAAGGCAATCTAAAATTATAAGTGTAAATACTTTTACCTTTTCAGTTACTGAACACAAAATGTTCTTGCGAAATAAGCCGTATTTGAATTCACATTACTGTTTTTATCTCTAAATTCCACTGAAAAAGGAGTATATAAACTTTGAATAATGAACAAAAGGAACACTTTATCAGAACAGCGTTATCAGTATACTAAGCAATGAAACGAACTACAAGCGTCGTTAGTAAATCATTACGCCTGAAGAGATAGCTTGAATGTGTAATTTTGTCTTTTCAACAACAGAAATGAAACATTTAATAGAATTTCTAATTTTTCCTCAGATTTTCAGTTAATGGCAAATGTAGTGTAATATTTTGCAGCTTTCTATATAATATTCTTTTACAGTTTTTACCTATTAACGGAATTATAAATCTGTACAAATACAGTAAATTTGAATTAACGGTTTCGAATATAATATTGTTTTCTGATGAAGAAATTGTAAGCAAACAAACAATGAGATTTTTTAAAGAACCTTACTCTAGATATCCAAGAAAACCACTATAACATTTTTAAGCCCGAAAGTTTGGTTTGAACTTTGAATTTTATAATTGGTTTGAATTTCCCGTATGAAATTCTATTGAATAAATATAAAATAATGTAAATATGTCTCGGAGTATGTAAACAACAAATGATTGTAGCGACTTACTAATTATGATAACAAACTGAAACGCCAATATAAATCTGCCACTTTTTATTGCAACAGTTGCTTTTGATGTCGGTTAGTTGGCGACAAGCTCGTTGGGATATCTCGTTAACAAGATTTTTTCCAGAAGCGCGGATGTGATTCTACCTGCCCACACATTCTGCCGGTAGCCGTTTTCGCCGTCCATCACCCACCACCCACTACCCACCGAGCACCGGCCTGTACTCCATCGTTCTGCCCCCTGCTCCGTCCTTTCCAGCCTCACGAGCCCCGCCCTCGCGTTGCACTCGCCGCCGTCACCAACCACACCGTCAAACCTCGCCGCCCGCCATCCTGCCCCTGCGGCACCCCTCCCCTCCTCGTTATCCGCCGCCCCCTCCTCGACGCATCTGCTCGCCGTTCACCCACACCGTCCGCCCGTGCTTCCCGCCCCGCCCCGCCCCGCCCCACCCCGCCCCTCGCGGGCCCGCTGCCACGCACGTGGCGCCCCCTGCGATTAATAAATCCAGCGGCCGCGACTCCTGTTTATTGACACGGCGCGGCCGCGCGCGCCGCCCAGGCGGGCATCTCCATTTTAATAAACTCCCTGGGCTGCGTCACCGCGAAGGCGCCGAGAGGGGAGACGGGACGAGGATGAGAGGGCAGTGGGCACGCTGGGAGTCCGTGCGGAGCAAATTCGGTTTTGCCGGTGACGGTTTGAAGAAAAATGAATGAAAAAAGAAAATGATGAAATGAATCGGGACATGACGAGGACGATTCCCTGTAGATGGTAAGTCAAGACAACATATATGATAATAAAGACAACAGGAATAAAATAGTAATAATAAAATGTCATATAGAATATCAGCTAATTATTTAAATGGAAAACTTAAAAAAATGTTCAGAATAACTAATAAATAAATGAACGAGGATAAGAGAACAGAGTGATCTAATGCAAAGGGTCAAGTCAATGCTCTGGAGGCAAGGGTCATGCAAAATCTCGTAGTTATCCTGGCGATGCCGCGATGAAAGCTGTAATATTGGGAGCCGAGAGCTTTCATAATAGAAACTAAGTTCCTTCGAAACTTTTAAATGCAGGTAAGTTGGACAATATTATATGACCATCAAAAAAATAATTATACACTTCGGAATTAATTAAAAGTTTTATGAAAATGTTTAGAAATAACTCTTACTCGAAACACAGTGCAAGAAAATAAAAACAATTGGAAGTTGAAATTGCGAAGACTTCTACTTTTGTAGACAAAATATCCACACAAAGAAAAGTCGAAACGTAGGAAAAGAGGATGTTGTCAAACGCTATATCGAAAAATTGTACAGAAGCGAAGATGAATCAGGGAATTTGAGTCCTTCGTAAAGCGCAGGTGAATTTCATGTTTTTTGTTAACTTAAATGTTCTAACTAGCTCTTAAGATCTTAAAACTTTAGTTTACATATTGTTCGGCAGTAACCCTCAGAAACATTTCCACATCGCGCTAGTGGCGCGATTATGATTGATTATTTGATACTTTTAGATTTGTAGCAAATGCTTTTATTTATAATTTAGAACTGTTTTATTGCTAAGTACCTGAAAATTTTAAAAGATGTGCTTGGGGCGTTCAAAATGATGTCGTGTAGGTAATGGAAAGTCTCGTCCGAAGTGAAAAATTGTGGTGAAAAGGGAAAAATGAAAAGGAGGAGGCAGTATAGCCTTCGACGCGGCGTCACCCGGTCAGACCAGACCTAAATGAAAAGAAATTTTGAAACGATTTAATGCGTTGCATTCTCACGTATTTATGTGAGAGTATGAGTGGAATTGGGAATTGTGGACAGACCAAGTTGCACCTTATGCTAATGTAAGATATGTTTTGCGAGACATGAAGTTTTGATAATGATGTTCTTAATACTCCTTCCCACATGGTCAGGTAGATGTGATAATAGGACTACTCAGAATCCCCATTGAAAGTATTCTGAAGGGAGTTAAATCAGGGGAGCGATGCTGTGTAAGTCATCGAAGAATTACAACTCTTTGTTTTACTTCGCTAACTAAAGGTTGTATACGTGTGGAGTGCATAGTCAGTCTAGTACCTAGTTCTCAACCGTAATCATCCTATACATTCTCCTCTCATGACCACCGTACCATCCTTCACACAGTGGAAGGCAAAGGCAAACCGCTACTTAGTACCTATCCGATCAATAAGCCTGCGTGAAGGCGCAAGGTCTCCTTCACCGTTTATACTCACAATTGAAAGAAATAGAAATAGTCCCACAAAGGCGATGGGACCAACAGGACGCCTTCCAAGCGTCATAGAAGTGATAACTTCGAGGCGAGCGGACGTGCCGGGGAGGAGGGAGTGGTGGACCGAGTGCGATACGGCCAACGCGTTCAAGGAGCAAGCACATGGCGAGGATGTTGCGGTCGAATAAGATATTTCTCTGCGAAGAACTCGAAATGGATGTTTAAATATATCGATTATTGTTCCACAGCCTTGTCGGTTAGAACATGCTGAAAATGAACTTTCTACTTGTAATATTTACAAGGTTTTTGCATATACTTTCTATTTGCGTATTTGTTAAAGATTGCAGTTGTTCCAATTTTCTACACTATTGACAGAAATGGTACAGAACAACACTCCTTCCTTTCTGAAGTTCCTTGTTTTTCTACTCCCTCACTCTACTTCTTGGTTTCTGACTTTGCAGAATAATCGCGAATGAGGGAAGGAATCGTAGCTTGCTCACACGAACTTAAATCCACTGAGGAAACTAGCCCCTGAAGCCGAGGTACGCACCGACGGTCGCAACGTCGCCGCTATTAGCTATGGAAAAGGACCACTACTAACCCTTTTTAAATAGAGAACACAAATACGAAACACATTTTGTCGTTATTAAACGATAGAATGGACACGTAGAATAATGTAGGTAACTCTCTAAATACGGAGCTTCCTCCTTTGCTATGTAAGATCTCTGTAAGACTGAGTTTGACTTGTGTAGCATGATAGAAAATTATCTGCAATTATAGTATCGTATATAAAACTTAGAAAATTTCGTGTAAATTTCGTGAGGAGGAATCGAACAGATTCTTTGGGTCGTACTTTCGAGGTCAATGGCGTTAAATGTTGAATACATACATGGAGTTAGTAGTTAAAATTTGAAGATTTTGTGGACATTTTTTAAGTCACTAATAACTGTAAGTACATAATTATTTAATTTTCATTTTTCAAGACTCCACACTCAATTAAATATAAATAGACGAGAAATCAAATGTTGAAAATGTGATAATTTGAATTCGTAAAAGAATACACAGTAAATATTGAAAACACTAGGAGAACGTCAAAAGAAGGTAGTATCTTATTATATTATGATCTTACAAAGACGTAGGAAATACCATCAGTATAAAATGTAATGAAGGTCAAATGACACGTCACAGAGAGAAAATACATGTAACATTTTCCAGAAATGCAAAAAGGCAATTAAAAAATAAAAACATTAAAATAAAAAACACTAACTCTCGCACACCCACGTCTTCAAATCATTGGTAAAAAAAGTTGATAGACTTGATGATCCTGCAGAGTGGTGCTTTGCGATAACGCGGAGGGACGACTGCGCCGTCAGCACGTGCGACGGGATTCCGGAGTTGTGGCGGCGCCGGGGGGCGGGATGCGGACGGCGCCGCAGCGGAAGTGACGCTGGTGCCCGGGAGACTGGTTTTGCGCCGCGTCGCTACGCGAAACAAGCCGCTTCCGGCCGGTTGGCATTTGGGTCTCCCAGCGGACGGCTGGCACTGCTCTCATCCTGCACTTTCCACCATGCCCGTGACCACCTTACCCATTCTTCACCCCGACCCAAACTCAGGTCCTGGGTCCATGCCCTCTCACCCTGTCTGGTCGTCCGACCCTCTCGCGCCGCCCTCTCGCGCCGCCCTCTCGCGCGGCTCTCTCGCGCGGTCCTCTCGCGCGGCCCTCTCGCGCGGCCCTCTCGCGCCGCCCTCTCGCGCCGCCCTCTCGCGCGGCCCTCTCGCGCGGCCCTCTCGCGCGGCCCTCTCGTGCGGCCCTCTCGCGCGGCCCTCTTGCGCTATTTGAAAAGAAACCATGAACGTAGGTGAACCTAACAGAATTATCGGAACTCTGTATGTTTTCTAACATTATATTTCGGAGGTAAACGACAGAGTATCCGATTTCAGCCTTAATTATATTATTGGCTCAATTATTTGGATTTCTTGTTGTCTACCCCGTAGGTATATACTAACTACGTCATAACGCAGGAATTCACGGAGTTTCAGAGCCTTTAAATAACACTAATTTCAAATTCTAAGTAAACATTGAAACTGCTCTCCTGTAATATTTAGTAAATGTGACATTGTCCTATACCTCTTACCCACAGATCTTAATTTTTCTTCTTTTGGGAAGACTTCTTCCTTTCAACCACCAACGATATACATAAAAATTAGTTTTAATAAATTAAAAATTTCATTACAGTTCATTTACAAAATAAGAAGCTTCCCTTACTCTTTTTAGATTACTCGTACTAAACAAGGGTGAAACAAAATGAAGTTTTCTTGAAAGTAACATTTGGTCAAAGATCGGTCATTGTTGGAAGCAGCGAATCCTGAGTGAGCTCTTCCTTGTACTAAGGAGGAAAACCGAAAGGGATGCAATTGGGATGTGGCTTTCTTTGATGTGGCAGGTCAAAGGTGGAAAAGTGATCACGGGAAATGATCTAAATAGGACCCCAGGTTCACTCTCGTAGTCCAGATTTACTCTCTCCTCCTTCCGAAGCTACCCGTGTGTTTACGCCTGCGCAGGCAGAAGACTCCACCTCGTCCCAACACGATTCCACTTCCATCCTACTCCGACTTCTTTGCTTACATCGTAAAGGTTGCACACTCGCCCACCAAATGCAATGTCTGCTTGAACGTGTGCTTTCTAATATGCTTCACTGCTAACAGACTGCTCCAAAGCCCCACTACTGCGAGTCCGGCAGCTCCAAAATTTCTTATTTGTCCACCTGACAAAAATACGTCCGTGCCGTAAGCTTATTTGATGTCTCTGTTCATTTCTTCCTACGTTATTCCCGCTAATATAATCTCAAAACGTATCCTTTCGCTTATTGCTGTAGTTTTATCTCTCTCCCACTCTCTTCGCTTTTATTCGTCCTTCGTTGTATTATTTCTGTATTTTTCTCTTTTCATCTCCGGCCACGTTGACTAGTCTCTGCAGTTCTCCGCTTGATTTATATAGCCTTATACCACTCTCTTTTATTACACATGAGCTGTATAAAAATGTTTTATTTAATCCTCAGTCACAAGCCCTGTTGTTTTTTGCCGCATTTAATCACATTTTGGTCTCGTGTTATTCTTAAACAATGCCGTTCGATCGAAACGTAGAACCGCAATATACTACCATGCTCAATGGCGAATCAAAAATAGTTCATTTCCCTCTTATTTTGTCATTTAGCAGTCGCAACCAATGCCATTCTGGGACCTAAAGAATTGGGGAAGGAGGATCAATTGAGAACCTCAGAATAAGTTTCAATACAATTAACCAAAATTGTGTATGTATGTATATATATATATATATGTTGTGACGTACCTGGGAAGCGGTACTTTCACGACAAATAAATTATGCAAGGGACAGGTACATTTTCGTAAATGGGTCTCCAGGAATTTGGCGCAGCATAGGAAGATAATCGTTATAAATTCTTTTGCACATCTCAATATTTTAATGATCAGATAACACACTTTACAAATAGTATTTACAAATAGCAATGCGCAGGCCTTGGAAACAAGCGCACGGTCAATGCTACCTTGATGTTTTAAAAACCACCTGCTTCCTCTGGAGGCGACCGGGGCCGTCGTGGCAGCGGCGGCGGTGTCTTCGGCAATCTTCGATTCGCCCCGAAGTCCGCCGGGAATTTGCCCTCCCTCGGCGACCAGCTCCTCTGGCCCAACGTAATAGCCGATGAATTCGCCGGGGTTCACCCCAGCCGGTGTGAACATTGTCTCACGGGTACTGATACGCACGATGCGTGATTGATGTTCGTCGGCTTTTCTAGTCTTTTCAGCAACCTTTCTCAACTTTGCGCGGATGTCCGTACAGTACTGCCCACTGTTATATTATACCAGGGGGGTATTATGACACGAGCCCACCGGCCACACGATTTCCTGTCTTATTGGTTTTTATCAGTTCTGGTGCGCAATTCTACTTCCACTAATCTGATTGTTAATCCTTATTAAACCTGGTTCCACACTCAGCGACCGCACTCAGTCCGAACTGCACTTAACAACGACAATAAACCTCTTGGACGCAACACTGCCCCGCCCGTGCTTCACTCGAGGCCTCTCCGCGCACCACTATCCGTCGCTCGCCTCGCAGTTTCCCCCCCGATTTGATCATTGGTGGCGGCGGCGGCGGCGGCGGCGTTACTGCGCTGATCAACTCCAGTACTTTATTTTAATTTATAATTGGTGATCATTTTAATTGTTCTAATTATATAAATTAATATAATATAAATAAATTAATATAAATAACTAACAGCACATGTACTTAGACAATCATTTTCTGTTTGTGTTAAAATATTTTCAATTCGTTGTGTATTTTGAACATATTTTGTACTTTCCCAGGGACATAGATCTCCACAACTTATTTTTGAAGGACTTTCACCATTCACTATATTGCTTCGATTGCAAATCTGTTATCTACATGAGATACTAAAATAAGACTGCTTTGTGATTATGGACAGGCTAGGCTGTAAGAGAACCGAGGAGCTTTCAAGAAGGAAATTCGAACGCCACCGGTTTCGAAGTTGTTTGAAAACATCCAAGAAGCGTTGAAAGACAACAACGGGTTTCCAACTTGTGTTACGATTTGCCGAGCACCTCAACTTTCCTCTTCTAAGTTGCCAAATTGGAGTAGACATTTTTAGTTAAACAAACAGGTTTTGTGACCTTTCTCAAGTGTTGTATTTTGTTGCCCGTTCAATGTCAACAAAATCATATATTTTTATTAAACACATCTGTTATGTAACAACATTAGTTTATCCATGTAATACATAATTTTATATTCACTGTGTGCAAATGCAAGCAAACTTAATGTTAAATGACTTTATTCTTAAATAAATTAGACTTGTGATATATGTAATTTTCGATTCATTTGGAACATTAATTTATTATCTCAATTACACTAAAGATGAGAGTACTCAATCGTCTTGAATACACTTACTCACAAAGTCTATATTTACTCCATTTTTCAAACAGGCGAATAATTTGTAAACTCGAAAGCATCACGTTCAGTGTCATTCTGCATCATACACAAAACATTCCGTAAACAGTACATCTGTCGAAAATCTGCCGTAGATTCATGGAACGCGCAAACGCGTAAGAAAAATATGCACGGTTCCATCGGACCTTGTTTTTGTGTAGCAACCTCGCTCCACCTTCCTCGCGAAAAGCGTTGCATCCGAGCGAGGCGAAGCACTCCATCATTCGCGCCCGAGACGCAGTGTTTCAACACCTCCAACCGCAGCCTCCGGGGGCGGAGCTCGTCTCTTTGGAGCATCCGTAACGACTGGTTACCGGGAATCGGCAGACGGCGAATGAGGAGGGAACGGATGAAGGGGGAAAAGCGAAGGGGTGGGATGGGAGAGCTCCGGAAGGGGAAAGGGGGTAGAAGGACGGGGAGGTAGAGATGAACTGGGGGACCTATTGGGACGAAGCGGGTCAGGGCGTGGTCGTGTGCGAAGGAGTGGAGCGGAACGAGGTGAAGTGAGGGGTGCGGGGACCGAGGAACGAGACGAGACGGTACAGAATGAGGCGCGGACGAAGTGCAGGGTTGGAGGGGCAGGGCAAGCTAAGCGGGTCAGAATAGGTACGAAGGTAGTGAGGCAGTGTGGGACGCCCAGAGTAGGACGGAATGGAGTGGGACACACTTAAGTGTGGTACTAAGGGGCAGGAAGGGAAGAAACGGAATTAAAGGGACAGAGCGGGGAATGACGGGGAAAGGAAGGTTGGGGCGAGGTCGGCCAAGCGGTTGGAGTGAGGCATGTAAGTAGAATGGAATGGGGTGGGAGAGAGCTGAGCGGGGCAGAGCTGAGCGGGGCAGAGCTGAGCGGGGCAGAGCTGAGCGGGGCAGAGCTGAGCGGGGCAGAGGTAATGGATGGGTCGGGATGGGGTAGAAAGTAGTCCAAAAGTGTGGAACGTGCCGAACAGGACAGGTTGGATCTCCGCGAATCGGATCATCCGGGGGAATATGGCCGAGGGGGCGGGAGCGGGCCGAGCCAAGCGAGATGAAGTTAGCGCGACGCGCCGTCTCGAAGCCGGACGGGACGGGGCGAGGAGGGGTAGGATGGATCGGTTGGGGCGGAGCGGAGCAGGCGGGGCGAGCGGGGTGGGAGAGAATGAGTCCGGGGAGGCGCAATAGACCCGTACAAAAATTAATTACTTGCAGGGCGTCTCGCGACGGGCGCATTGTCCGTTCGCTCATTAACGGCGCGGCGCGGTGCCTGCCTCCGCGAGAGGGGCCTGGCGGGAAGAGGTGAGGAGATGATGAGGCGGCGAGCGGAAAGGCCAGAGGCAGTCGGGAGAACTTCGGTAGATGCGGAAAAACATCGCGCGAGAAATCCGGGCAGGAAACAAATAGGAGATGACTGACGACGAAACACAAATTAAGGGGGGTTTTCTGAGGTGAATAATGTAGATAGCAGGGTCTGTTTACGAATGCAGATGCACGAAATGAAGGAAGGGAGATAGTGCATACATTTGAGAATGCTGTAAGTTGTGATGTGATCGAAGTGATGTGAAAGAGTTCTCGAATAAACAGGTAAATTTATTAAAAATTTAATAGAAATTCCTCTTGATCAAACAAAAGAATACAAAATAAAAAGATAAAGACTTTGTCTCCTTGTAGATACATTATAGAAAAAAACTGAAAGACGTGGAAGGTGAGAAAATTAATGTAATGACAAAACTTTAGTGCGATGTTAATTAAATTTTGGATGTAATGATATCGAATATTAATTGCAAATAATATATCAATACAATACAATAAAAAAATAATAGGTCATCCAAATTTTCAGCATTGGAATGTCTGGAATTGAAAAAATATATACGTTATTATTAACATTAATTTTTAACATAATGGAGACAATAAATGAGATATAAATAGAAAAAATTTAAAGTAACTGTGGGGTGAGTTCTGCATGAAGGCTCGTTTGTATTCTTAGTTACAGCTCTCGTGTCCGTCTGTGAGAACATTCTGGACGACTTGTTTTTGGAGCATTTTTCCTTGGGTTCTCCAGGGCCGCTGATGCAAATTTAAACGTTAGATTTGACGGCTAACCTTAGTTTTTGTGTTCAGTTATTTTGCTAACTAAATCGAACTTCATAGTGACGCTTTTAATTAAAGTGACGATATAAATTTCTGTGAAACTCTCAAGTGACGATATGGGGATTCTTTGAAATGTTGAATGAACACCAGAAACAGTGGATTATTTGCTTTTAAAAATTGTTGACCGTGTCCCGATTACCTTTCATGGCATGGGATGAGTATTCCGACGTGATATCTAGTACTCCGCGAGAGATCACGAGAATATGAAAATAAATAACTAAGAAGGTAAAAATTATATGAACAAATTTTCTAAGGATCTATATTATGATCTAAAATACCTAATATTTTCGGTCATAACTTGGATGATTGATTTTGAAGAAACTGTGTTTGTAGGTGATATGTTTTGAATAACAAACGAAAAGAGATTTAATGACAGGTAGGAAAAATAGGAAAACCTCTGGAAAATATGCGATCTCTTCTTGCCCATCACAAACATCACATGGATCGACCGTTATTTTAACTATGGTTCCCAGACGCGAAATGCAAGCTGTTTGACCACTACACTATGAGTCGCTCTCAAAAACCAAACAAAATGAATCCAAAAAACTGAACAAGCAAATAATAGATTACATCGAGAGAAGAGGTCACGGCAAGACGAAAAACGAAAAGCAAGATGGCGTGCAGCCAGCAGGAAGGATGGTACAGCCCAGACGCAGCCACTCGCTCGTGAAGCCGTGGGGGCGTGCATGTGGGCTGCCCCTCCTGGCGAGGCGCAAGCGGAGCGGCAACGCGTCAGTGTCCGACGAAGGGGCGTAGCCCTAGCCGCAGGCGCGGCCGCAGGCGCGGGTTATAAATAAAAAAAAGTTTGGAGCGGAATTTAAAGAGGGGGCCGAAGACATTACTGGAGTAAATTTGGCGAACGCCCGGAGAGGCGCCGTGTAATGACGTGTAATATGTCCTCATTAGCAACTCGGGCCGGCGCGGCGCTAGGCAGCGTGGGCGGGGTGCGTTCTTATCTTCATTATGAGTCGCCGGCTCTCTCGTCCCGCGCGCTTCACTTGCGGCCGGATCTACGGCCGTTGTTAGGAGCCGTAGCTACGCCGCCGCCGCTGCCACCCCCGCAGAACGCACAACGAGCCTTTGATGTTTTATTTCGATGTTAATGGATGTTGGGGAGCGTGCAGTACCTGTGGGTTGCGTGTAATGAGGCGGGGCTTGACTGTAAATTTGTGGTGAATGGTGGATTTCTCTGCGAGTGAGTGATGGGGTACGAGAATCACTTTTGCTATGTTAATTGCTGGGTGATATTACGTGTGTGCGTGTGTAGAACAGCGAATGCTTTGAACACCCTAATTCAAACTTACGGGACTTATATCAAAATAATGTTCTTATTAATGTACTAATTTTTTAGCGTTAATGGGGAAAAATAGGTGCAAAACACAGCTCTTTTTATTTCACAAAGATTTGCAGAGTAGAAAGTAATACAATTTTCAGTGTTACAAAATTGATGTGGAGAGTGTTCATGAGAACCTGAACTCTATATGAATCTACTTCTTGTGAAAAAATGTTTTGTAAATATTTATACACTTAGATATAATTTTATATTTTGAGAGGTTTATTATAGATAATTTAATTATAAACTGTCTTCCTTTGCTTGTTTCAGTTTTGAGTAGTCATTATTTCACAGAGTTATTTAAATATCGTGGGCTACTTTTATTCTAAATGTATTCTCTTTTACGTCCGTGCATGGTCGGATTCGAGTCTTCGGGAACAGGACAGTTACAATACTTAGAATAGTTAGAAAACTGAGGATTTTCGTGTAGAAATACGTTTTAGAAAAAAGTTCGAGCTTTCTATTGAACCATAATTTGTGATTTGCAATTAAATCGGAAGATGTGCTGTCATTTGATCTTATCAGTACGATTTACTGTATTAACTCTAAATTATAATAGTGCCTTCGAACCAAATAAAAAAGAGTTGAATGACATAAAGGAATGTTTTTGGTGAAATCGATTTTCCGTACAGTGCTTATATAGAACGTAAAGATGGAGTAAGTTATAAATTTTAGACGTGAGAAGGGCCACCTAAGAATATAGATAAATTTACAATGAGGAAAATAAACCCGGAAATAAGCTAAAATTTTACATTAAACACTTGTCTAAAACACTTTCTTACTAAAGTACTTGTATTACAAAATTACTGAGAGTCTCTATACATACGAGAACACATGAATAATATACTTATATTCATGTGTTCTCGTATTCCCTTCGCAACGGCGCTGCATTTAAAAAGTTTTAAACATTTTCTTTCCTGAAATGGCTGTTTCAATTAACATAAACGCTTGACAGCACAACTATGGGTTTCGTGTGAATTTCCCCCGCTCAGTTTCCATGGACGTGGCCGCGCATTCCTTTTGTCAGTCAGGTGTCCTTCGCAAAGAAGCCTTTCCTTCGCCTCGCATCAGCGCCGGCGAGTTGTTGCGCGGTGGCGCCCTTCGGAAGGGCTTCATAACTCGAAGAAGCCCTTACAAGACGCTGCTGCTGGAGCCGCCGTCGCCGCCATCAAATTGAGTTCTTTTTCTCTCCCTACGCATCGTTTCTCCGTAGGAGGAAGATTGTTACCGCTCACAACAATCTATATTGAACATTCATATTCAAATATGTTGCTCCTATTTCCATAGCATTGTCTCGCACTGTAAATTAATGTGTCATCACAGAACATAGAGTCCATTCCGAATTGCCTTGATATTGATCAGAAAATAGCGTAACATAATAAAATATTAATATCTACTGGTCATTAATTTATGAATTCGGAAAATATAAGTTTTCAATTTGATTAATTTAGGATATGAGAATATGTATTTACATGGGTAATATTGATTATGTGTAATGTCGATCCGGAGAGCTGAGATTGCTAAGGCAGTGTTGTCGTGGCGATCTCGGATCGAAGGATCGTGGATTAGCATCCCGCCTCGGGCATGGATGTATTTGTGATCACTCTTTCATCATCATCCTATTACGTTTGATTCATCCATCATCATAATCCTATTACTTCATTAAAAAATAATTAATTATTCCCTGTGTGAGCAGGAGGCCCTTGACCTTAACGGGATGTGCAGTTGGCTAATAAAATAATTGTGTGTAATGCAGGAAGGGCAATTGTTTTAAATTGTTAAAAATGTTTCTTCACAAGTAAAGAAATTGAAAAATTCAAGACACCATAAAACGTGCAGTGAAGGAGATTAAGCTTGACGTTAATTAAAAAAACGCTCTGATTGTACAGCAATATCACATATACGTTATTTTTTTTAATTTTTCAATAGAGTGTAAAAACTTCATATTTCATTATTTCACTATATCCACCAATAGGCGCAAGATTTCTTGAGATTCCACAGAAGAGGGTACTGGGAGAATTGGGCTAGGTCACTACTTAAAAAAGGTATCAACTGTTGGTATGAACTAATCACGCCAAAATGTGGAACGACAATGCGGTTATTTTAAAGGTATGAGATTCAAAATGTTAATATGGTACCGCGGTATGCCCGTTCCGAGTCGGACTTTCGGCCGAAGAGAATTTCCACGAGGCGTGCTAATCAGCGTTGGGCCAGGACTAGGAAGCTTGTGTACCAAGAAAGCTTACGCGACCAATGTCAATACAACTATTTGGAATACATGCTTTCTTTTCACAGTCTAAAAAGATGTTATGCTGGTAACTTTATAGGTACTACATACAATTTCACCATGAACTGTATAAGATGGCGCCATGACGGAAGACATTTGAGTGACGGCCGAAATTAGACAGCATCTCATGCACCCCACCAACCAATCAATATTTAAAACGCAACGTTGCATTAAAAGTCATGGTAGTCACTTGGTAGGCTAAAATGGTCTATGTGTTTTTTACCATTCTCAGGATACAATGTACCTGGGTACCCCAATGGGTAAGTAATTGGAAATAATTTTTGATAGCAAATTGAGTTGGAAAAATTAGGAAAACTTTGTCGTGGGGAATTCTGGATTTCTTGCATTTTACTACGCGAATACTAAAAACGAGCACGGCGAAAGGAGAGCATTCGCTTACTTATCTCTTGTTTGTCCATTAATGGAGTACGAGGCGATTTGTTGTGACTGTTAT
This sequence comes from Gryllus bimaculatus, assembly GCA_017312745.1. Classification (NCBI taxonomy): domain Eukaryota; kingdom Metazoa; phylum Arthropoda; class Insecta; order Orthoptera; family Gryllidae; genus Gryllus; species Gryllus bimaculatus. The sequence goes on from BOPP01000003.1 coordinate 13,387,523, forward strand.
AAAAATTCAAAAAGGAATATTTGATTAGAGTACAGAGAAGAGCGAGTAAACATACTATCCGAGGCAACAGGAAGACAGTAGAATGGGAGTCTCTAGAAATCAGGAGGGTTAAGGCAAGACTCTGTGCCCTGTACAAAGCGTATGCCGGTAATCCAACTTGGAAAGATATTTTCATTCGAGTCGATAGACCCACGTACTTCAGTAGAGGGGATCACAAGCACAAAATTCAGTACAGGCCACAGAGAACTCATGTTGGAAACGTTTTCTTTACAAATATAACGGACTGGAATACGTTGCCTGCGACAGCCATGGAACCCTTTCCTCTAGGCATACAAAGATTTAAAAGTATATTAACTAAGGATATTTGTAAAATTTATTAATTAGTAATTTAGACTTATTAAATATTATTATTATTATTATTATTAGTTTTGTGATAATATATTAATAAATTCATTGGTTTATTAAATATATAATTATACTTAAAGTAGTACCTGAATGGAGTGTCCTTACCTGTTGTGAAGTGAAGTGAAATGTATTAAAAAAGTGTATTTATTAGTTAAAATATCTGTGCAGGACAGTCATAAAATGTATTTAATGTTATTATTGTTATTGTGTTTATCATTATCATATTATTATTACTATTACTATTATTATTGTCTTAAAATGAATTAACATTGTATCAATATTCCTAATTATAATATATTAATTGTAGTGTTCTGCCATCAGGTTGTGTAACCCTTCCTGCACAAACAATATGATATAGTGATAATGATGGCAAGAAGTGTTTATACAAAATGTGGTGATCGCTAATGCTATTGCTATTTTTAATGTTTCAAACCCATCATATTAATCCAGGAATGAAACTTCCGTTCCAATATTACAAATCGTTTTTGAGTTATTACATTATTAAAAATGTTTTTTCAATTTTAATTATGCCGGAACACAATGTTGTTTAGCGAATATGAATGTAACCTTTATCATTTATTTTCATATTTTCTATTCAATCGTGCGACTTGCGTACCAATAGAAATATTCCATGGGGAAATATATTATAATTTGTCTGAAACAAATGACGTACCTGTCCGAGCAATAGTGCCAGACGTAACCAACCAAAGAGCTCTATAAATTTAAACTGTAATAAAACTGCATCATAAAAGAAACAATTGGTAATCGCGCGTTTGCTTGTGCTTGAGGGTAGGTAATTTAATTTACAGTTGGGGCTGAAAGCACTTCTTAATATTTCCGTACGGTGACGAGAAAATGGCTCGTAAACAATTGATCTTGCAAAATTAATTTCGCCGAGAAGATTACTCGAAGATCATTACTTCAGTGGTCTCTCCCTACAAGACTAAAACAATCTCAGACTAGATTAGCTTTTTGGACGAAATTTTTTTTTAAATACTGAGGAGAGAAGATTCATTGTTACCACCATCTCCTTCAGTGCGATTCAATGGTCGCTCCTGATTTTTTCAGTCCCGCAACTTAAAAAAAACATTATTAATATCTAAGGACACATAATTTATGATGGTTCACGTGACAACAATTGACTGTATATGACCGTCAATTATTTACAATGAAAACGTGGATGTTGGAATTCGTAACAAATGCTAAATTGATCATAACAACCTTAATTTCTTTTAACTATTACCTAATAATTTATTCGTATACCTAATAATTTGTTTTGCATTCTTTATAATTCATAAGACAATAGAATTGTCACAGTATCAGTTTCAACTTAATATTGCATAAGAAGAAGAGGAGCTCAGACCACAAGGCATTAACGATCCACGCAATTATTAAGATTCTGTAAATCCCTCGTTCCTTTTATTGCAAAAAATATAGACTAAAACGTTTACTATGTAATAAATTTTGTGAATTCGCTAAAGTAACTTCTTGAAGCCTGTTTACAACTGGGATTGAATAAAAATACATTGAAAATGTATTGCAATTTACAATTGTCAATATATGAATAAATGGAGACGTGCAAACTGCTGTTCAATAATAAAGCATTAATGAAATGTACAACAATTAACAATTCAAATTTTTCATTGTCATATTTTACCTATTGTGGTAACGTTATCTGCATTTCGTCGGCTGATCAGCTCAAATATACTTCAAAAGCTGAAGATGCTCAGCTTAATAACTCACTCATCGTCTCCAATAATAGCGTAATTCTGTCACATCATTAATAACGTCCGCTATTCAAACGATATTCCTCCTACGACGTGGACTGAAAAACGACGTGGCTCGTGACAAAGTCATTAATGTAGAGAAAAACATCGGTAAAGTTCGCCCCGTTTTCCACATAGCGGAGCGACGTAGCGTCCTGTTATCGGCGAAGGACGGACGGCGTACAAGTCAGCACTTGAGCATCGTTAACGATGCGCTGTGTTGGCGCTCATCCACTCGGGACGAGCGATAGCATGATCCGGTCCCTGCTCTTCGGCGGTGGTTTTACCCGCTTATAGGACGCTCTTGCTGAGCTTCCGTTCGATCACTGGTTGTTGTCACCGCCGTGCTTAGCTCACTGATTATTTCGTGTTTCCGGGAGCGTCAACAACTTAAATATTGGTCCCTTAGATGTAGTGCGTGATATATTCCGGGATAAGGTGGTGAGCCTGCCCCGCTGGAGTATCAGATCCAGCATGATATACATGTCGGCTTCTGATGTTTTTCTCAACCATGTATCTCCCATTAGTGAGCACCGCCCCAGAAGGGACATGTTCTAAGCTCTCCAGAGTCCCCCGGTGTGTGTGGTAGCGTAGAGCCATTGAGTGTAGGCATAAGGAAATAGGAAGGACAAGTATACGGGGAAGGGAGAATCGGGCGCGTTCCCCAGCAAATGTGTTAGGTAGAAACCAAGGAATACACCCAAAAGAGCGGCCGGTCGCTAAAATTCATCTCTAGACTGCGGCTGAATTCGACTTAGCTACCTATAGCATAATATGTGCTAATTTTCAGAACTCTAATTACAGAAACTAACAGCAATTTGTAAAAGTTGTTACCTTCAGGTATTCTCAGCCAGTGCCCCGGCCGCTGTGCTAGATATTCTTATTTTAGCAAGAACACAAAAGCCATTTCCTCTGTTTACTGTTTCTGATTGGAAGCTAAAACTTTGCGATACTTGTGCGGCAACCTATACCATTTGTGGGATAGACACGAAGAATAATAGGATGAAGTGGCGATCTATGAAGATTGCACGGTGAAATGTATATTGTGATTTTGTAACGTTTTGTAGAGTTTTGTATAAAAGTTGGTTAAGTTATCTGTAAATGTTAAGTTAGTGTATTTACTGCCAGGCAAATTCTTACACATAATTGCAGAATTATTAATAAGTCTAAAATAAAATATCGCAGGTACAATGGCAATAGTAATAATTCGTGTTGTATAAAATCACCATAACGAAAAAAATAGCGTGCTCAGAATGAAATTGCTGATGAGCCCACTGCGGGTATTCGAATGATCCCAAGAGAATTATCATTTCTTGTCATTTTAACGTGAATTGTTCTAAACACAAAAATGAAAGCAACTCTTACGAAACGGTTTTCCACAACACATTTCGAAATTCTGGAGTCTTCTCTCCGTTATTCCTAACATTGCCGGGTTCAAAAACATTTCATTTGCACGCCAAGATATTAAAACCAGTTTAGACTTACGGATTGCAACTCTAATCATTCAAATATTGAAATTCTACGAAGATTTCCATCAAAAGTTCTCCGATACCTAATAAATGCATCATGTTATTATCGAATAATACTTTACATTCATATTTGCAGATTCCAACTAACCATCAGACCATTACAGAATACAGCAAAAGATATAAGAAATTACTCGAAAACCTACAGAATCATCTTGCAGTGAACATCCAGGACAATATTGAAGGCATCACAAGATTAAAACACGACCACTTCCTAGATCTCGGCCATACATATGAAATTTCATAACTTCTGTAATCACTGGATTAAGTTAAAACATTCAATTTATATCTGAGAAGTGCTTTCACATGACAAATTTTCACACACACTAAATTTTATTTCTAAATAATTCACCGTATGTGAATGGATAATGCAATGAATGTAAGGAACAAATTGTGAATAAACAGTTGATTAAAAACATTTGTACGCCAATGATTAATTTTTGTTCTAGTTATGTAACTAAATATTCCTGTGCGGTATTATTTTTTCATCTGTTTCCGCACGACTTCAGCTGT
>BOPP01000003.1:13391757-13402701 GCA_017312745.1 Gryllus bimaculatus
CGAAAGAAAAATGGCTCGTAAACAATTGATCTTAGGCAAAATAATTTTGCGAGAAGGATCTTGCGAAGATCATTACTTCCAGTGGGTCTTCCCTACACGACTAAAAAACAAATATCTACAGAACTAAGATTAAGTTTTGGGAGCGAAATTTATTTTTTAAATACGAGGGAGAAGATTCATGTATCCACCACAATCCTATCAGTGCGAATTCAATAGTCGCACTGATTTTTTCAGTCTGGAACTCTAAAAAAAACAAAATAATTAATATCTAAGAGACACAATAATTTAATGATGGTTACCGTACAAAATTGACTGGTATAAAGATGTCAATTATTTACAATGAAAACGAGAGATGTTGGGAATTCGTAACAAATGCTAAATGACCATAACAACCTTAATTTCTTTAAACTATTACCAATAATTTATTCGTATAGACCCATAATTTATTATTGCATTCATTTTATAATTCATAAAGACAATAGAATTGAGTTCAAAGTCTAGTATTCAACATAATATTGCATAAGAAGAAGAGAGAGAGCTCAGACGCACAAGGCATTAAAGATCCACGACAAATTATATTGACAAATATACTGTAAATCCCTTGAGTATCACTTTTAATGCAAAAAATTAGACTAAAAGTTTACTATGTTATAAAAATTTTTTGTGGATTACGCTAAACGGTAACTACTATCTGAACCTGGTTTACAACTGGGATAAGAATATAAAAATACCATTGAAAATGTATTGCAATTTACAATTGTCATATATGAATAAATGGAGACGTTGCAAACTACCTGTTCATAATAAAGCAGTTAATACAATAGAATACAAACAATTATACAATTTACAAAAATTTTTCATATAGAGAGACATATTTCACTATTGTGGTAAACTTTATATATCATGCTTACGTGGCTGATCAGACTTAAATATATCTCAAAAGCTGAAGATGCTCAGCTAATGACTCACTCATCGTCTCCAATAAGCGTAATCGTGTCACAATCATTGATATAAAGTCTGTATTCAAACAATATTACCTATGACGTGGACTGAAAAAACAAAACAGTGCTCGTGCAACAGAGTTATTATGTAGAGAAATAACAATCGGTTAAAGTTCGCCTTTTCACAAGCGAGGAGCGCGTAGCGTCCACACATGTATCGGCAGGAGGAGAGGCGTACAATCAAAGCACTTGAGCGTCACGTTAACGATGCGCTGTGTTGGCGCTCATCACACTCGGGAGAAGCGATAAGCATGATCCGCGTCCTCATAGCTCTTCGCGTGGTGACCCACGCTGACAGGACGCTCTTAAGCTGAGACATTCCGTTCGAGTCAACTGGTGTGTTGTCACCAACAGCACAGTGCTTTAGCTCACTGATTAATTTCGTGTTCCAGAGAGGAGCGTCAACCACTAAAATATTAGAGAACCTTAGATGTGTGAGTGGAATAATCTTCCGGGATAAGGGTGTGAGAAACCGTCGCTGGAGAGTTAATCATCAAAAAAACGATCCGCATGATATACATGTCGGCTTCTGCATGTTTTCTCAAAATGATATCTCCCATATAATTGAGAACACCGCCCAGAAGGAGACAAGTTCTAAGCTCCTCCAGAGTCCCCAGTGTGTGTTGGTCACGGAGAAGTAGAGCATGAGTGTAGGGCATAGAGAGAATAGGAAGGACAAAAGTATATGGGGAAGCGAGGAGAATCTGGGGCGCGGTCCCCAGCAAATGTGTTATAGGTAGAAACCAAGGAAAACGCCATAGAGCGGCAGAGACGCTAAAATCAATACTCTAATCTCCGCAATTCGACTTAGATTAACCTAGATAGCACAATATGTGCTAAATAGTTCCAGAACACTAATTGCAGAAAACTAACAGCACTTGTAAAATAGTTCTGGGTATTTAGCACAGTGGCTGGGCTATCTCGAATTCTTATTCAGCAAGAACACAAAAGCCATTTCCAGTTGTTTACTGTTTCTGATTAGAGAAGCTAAAACTTTTGCGTATAATTTGCGGAACTATACCAAATCTTGTGGGATATAAAAAAAGAGACACGAAGAATAATAGGATGAAGTGGCGATCTATGAAGATTGCACGGTGAAATGTATATTGTGATTTTGTAACGTTTTGTAGAGTTTTGTATAAAAGTTGGTTAAGTTATCTGTAAATGTTAAGTTAGTGTATTTACTGCCAGGCAAATTCTTACACATAATTGCAGAATTATTAATAAGTCTAAAATAAAATATCGCAGGTACAATGGCAATAGTAATAATTCGTGTTGTATAAAATCACCATAACGAAAAAAATAGCGTGCTCAGAATGAAATTGCTGATGAGCCCACTGCGGGTATTCGAATGATCCCAAGAGAATTATCATTTCTTGTCATTTTAACGTGAATTGTTCTAAACACAAAATGAAAGAACTCTTACGAAAAACGTTTTTCCACAACAACATTTCAAAATTACCTAGAGAGATCTTCTCTACCGTTAAACGCTAACATGCCGGGGTATCAAAACATTTCATTTGCACGAGCCAAGATATTAACACAACAGTTATAGAACATAACTGAAAAAGATAATGAGGCAACATCATTATAAATCATAAATCAAATATTGAAATGTCCTAACGAAGATTCCACAAATCAAAGTTCTCCGATTACCTAATCAAATGCCCATGTTATATACATCGAATAATACTTTAACATTCAAATGCAGAATTCAACTAACACATCAGACCATTACAGAATACACGTGCAAAAAATCTAAGAAATTACTCGAACACCATACAGAATAACTGCCGTGAACATCCAAGGACAATTATTGAAAGGCATCCACACAGAGATAGAAAACACGGACCATTTCTAGATCTTCGCCATAACATATGAATTTATAACTTCTGTAATATACTGCTGGATTAAAGATTAAAACATTTAATTTAATAAATCTTGAGAAGTTGAATTCACATGAAATTTTCACACACATTAAATCTTATAAAATTTATCCTAAAATACCGTATGTATGAATGGATAGATGAATGATGTAAGGACAAATTGTGAACAAAACAGTTTGATAAAAAACATTTGTACGCAGAATAAATTTTTAGTTCTAGTTATGGTTAACTAAATTTATTCCTGTTGCGAGTATTATTTTCATCGATTCGCACACGTTCAAGCTGTGTTAGAATATATCTCAACCGTCTCTTAAAAAATAGTTTTGCGAGTGGATCGGTCCGCTACAAACAATTAGAATCGTTTAAGAGCTATGTACAAATTTAATTTAAATAGTTTAGCAAAAAATAGCTACCGAGGACCTCAAATCTAGGACTTCACCAGTCCGAGTCACTGAGCACAGACGTGCAGCGACAATGCATCAACCCTCGCCTCAGCCAGTCGCCCTTCAGCCCTCCGCCGTCTCACTCGCCTCAGCCCTCGCCGTTGCGTCGACACCATCAACTGTCCACCGGGATTCTAACTGGCACGATCACGATTTATATTCATTAGCGTCCGTCTCGAATATGCCGGCGTTGCCACTAACTCCCTTTTCAGGAGTTCATTCGCTCGCCGTGGGGGCGCGCAGGTGTCGGCGTGGCAATCAGTTTCCGTCAGCTCCCACGCGCACTCCTTCCCTCCCCTCCCACCATCTCTTCGCCCACGCCGGCGGTGGTGTTGGCGCAGAGGGTTCCAAAGTCAGGGGTGCACGGCTCGGGTTCCGTAGGCCCTCACTCGGAGGTCGAATCATTATGAGATGAACTTGCGATGGGTGGCCATTCATTTCTGCTTCTGAATAAGAATCTTAAACAAAACAATTGAAAATAATGCAAATCATACAGTCATACATATCTGACCGTTATGAGCATAAACATGTTCTAAAAAAGGCTTCTCCATTGAAACGAACGTTAACTATTTCTCAATGGGTAAAATAATGTATGCTCCCGCTGTTGGCGCTCGTATGGAAATTGTTTACTGGACTGATAAGTCGTGATCCTATTGAATTAACAGTTCTTCTCCGAGATGTTGTGCTCCGTTTTGACTGCATCTGCGGCGGACTTTTTCGGCAGTGGTTGGGAAAGTGTCGTAGAAAGGCGAAAAATCTCATAAAACTGTTAACTCAGCTGGACCAAGGTCTGTCAGCCAGGTAAGCAATTTCAATACTTGATAATATGTTTTGAAATAAAAGTTGACAAGAAATAACATTCAACAGTTTGTTAACGTTCTTGTTTTTATATTTTTTGGCGGAGTTACTTATTGACAGAAGGTGATGTTGGTGCTATTTTAGAGATTCATAAAAATTTTTAGTTCTGAACACCACGTTCCCCTCTGATGAACGTTTGTTTCACAATCGTCTATTTCAAACAGCAACGAAACGTATTTATTACACCATACTCACGGTTAATTTCCTATATTTTCTGAACTAATTGTTTGCTATAAGAGTGGATTTTACCGTTTAGCTTGTCGTAAGTAAGCTACCATGACTGTGAAAAAACTAAATTTACTGCCATAACTGTGGCGGGACGAAACAAATCACTAACAGCTTTGTCGACACGGAAGTACGAAGTGACCTGTAAGAGGGTTATAATATTTCTTGTTAAGAAAAACATATTTGCGTTAAAAATCGATGGCTTTAATGTTGATGCGTACGTCTTCATGTACGCGTAAGCATTTGCTGTGCATGTGTCTGTGTACGTGCGTATCTGAGCTGGGTCTGCGCATGTGCGTAATTTTTTACACGCGTACGTGTGTGTGTGTGTGTGTGTGTGTAACGTGTGAGCGCGTGAGTACTGATGTCGTGAAAATATGTGTATTCGTATATCACATGGCATACATGTTCATGTGAGTTGCTGTTTCGCATTACGAAGCCGAGTGAAGCTTATGGCAACGCATGAAGACGTCCCAAATCAACTCGATAGTGTCGGTTAATTATGAACTTCTAGACTTGTTGGGCTTATGCCTATATAGATTTACTTCCATCAGAGGAACTCCTCGAACTAGAGTGAATAGTTAAAACAGCAATTTCAATTCCTTTAATTAATGCTCATGAATAGAGTTTAATAGTTAGAGTTGTAAGTTAAAAAAAAAGAAAAATTAAAAATATTTTGTTGTAATAATTTATAATTAGCGCTTGACTCATCTGAAACTTACAAACGATAAATTTCATGCTAATTATTTGAGAAAATATGATTTACATGGAGAATTTATGATATTCTTGGACAAATATTCTCATAAGATTGCATGTCTAATACGATTAGTTTAAAGAACGTGGTATTAGTTTTCATGGGGTAGGTATGAGATGTGTCCAGAAAACGTAATTAGTACGAAGTATACTTATATCATGATACTGCTGCTTGTTTAATAATTCTTTCAAAGAGTTTACTAAATTGTGTTTTCTAAACAAGTATACAGAAATATTTATGAACCTTTACATATTTGAGAATTCCTGCCTTTAATTATTTCCGCAAAAATCCGACAAAGTTGTCATTATAGTCCTATCATAGAATTCCAAAATTTTATTTCCATGTCAATGAAAATTGACGTTTGTTCAGATTCAGCTTACAGCGAAAGAATATCTACTACAAATTCTTGGTTATTGCAAATGCTGGAATGCAAAAGAACGTGCGAATTATAGGAAATACTTTTCCGGCGTACGCGAGATGAGATGAAAGGAAACCCCTGGTTCCTGTGTGTACCCGGAGGTATCTGGTGTTCCCACAAGCGCTGGCGTCAATCGCCCGAGCTAATTAGCCGATGTCGATAACGTGCGCGCCGCCGTCGAGTATCGACCTCTTGGTCGACTAAACCTCCTGGGGGCACCTTCAGTCTCAAGAGCATTCCTAGAATCCACTATAGAGCTGGTTAATAATCCGTTCATTAACGATCGCTCTGAATGGACGTCTATCATTCATGTGTCATTAAAACTGAATCTAATTTATCGTCACGTGACAGAGCTCGGCATTTCTGTTTTTAAAATATTTTTTAGCATTTGCTTTTGTTTTAATAGTTTTATAGTCCCCTTCAGGAAAAAAATAACAAAAAATTGGAAGGTAGTGTCAACGATTAGCTTAAAGAACGTGGTATTCGTTGTGTCCAGAAAACGTAATTAGTGTTCAGTCTTACTATCGCGATTTTGTGGATCAATGTGTGTAATCCCTTTAGTACGTAAAGCAACTGTTGTGTTGAAAACCTTCAAGCAGTTCGTACCCTTTAGTAAAGTGAAGAATCCTGTCAAGGGGTGTATATCGTTAATAGTCAAAGATTCGCGTGCTTTGAAAAACCACACAGCCCACTTAGATATATAAATTAGATAAATAAAATATTCGTCGACAGCGCAACATTAAAATATTATTTCCTGTATAGAACAACAAAATTATTCTGTAACAAAAATGAAATCTCCAAACTCTTAAATTAATTTGTTTTCAATATTCCCTCTCTCATTACAACAATAAACACGAATAAATCTTCGCACACCCCGGAAAGTTTGCTTATTTTTAGTAAAATTAAAAATTGCAAAGTTAGTACGTACGTTGACGTTAAATGTGAACACGTAAAATAATTAAATTATTCGAAATATAAATTACGCTTAGCTGGTAAATATAAATTAACTCGAATTTTGCTGGATTTAACAAACAATTAAATAAAGTAACTAATCTGTTCATTGCAGAATGCCTTTGTATTTCATTGTGGCTGTCATGGAAGTGACTTTCCAGAGATATAAAATGCTCTGTATTTTTCACTAATACAAAACAAAATTACTCTGTGCCAGTGAATATAAAAAGATCGATACATATTTACTCTCGAAGGCTTAGAACAGTTGTGGAACTACGGTTGAATTTTGAAATAAACATTCAGATTTAGAAAGTTAAATTTTTTAAATTGACTTTATAAATTACTTTCGCTATGACTTCTTTTCTCTTTAATGTGGTCACACCCACGAGAACTGACAAAGTATAAGGGTTTCACCTCTTTTCACGTTTTTGTTTATTTCAGGTGACGATCAAAAGAGATGGTAAAATCTATGAAAAAATACAAACTTCAAATAGTTACACAATGCATCACAAGGACATTTGTGAACATTCTGTTATTTTTCCATAAATGAAACGCAATATAGTTTTCATTAGTATTCAAACCTAAAATGGTTCACTTGCAATTCTTTGAACCGTCCCTTTTCAAAAATACTTTTAGTCAAGATCCATGTAAAACGGTATCAACGTACTAACCATTTGCCTCGAAACTAGATTAAAAATCTAATAACCAACTCATATTACTCGAATGAAAAAAGTTTTGCAATGTCATCAAGTTGAAGTCAATAATTCGTTTCAAATAATATTGTTAGAGAATTGTGATTCCACGCAATTTCCAAATCAAAGTTTTAATTATGTACAAAAATATTCTAATTTTATTTTACGTCCAAGATTTGGGACTATGAAGAGTAACTGGGTAATAACGTAAAACCTTATAATTCCGCAACGAATCGCTTCCGAGCGATGTCCTCTTGGGTGTAATGGAGTCCGGCTGAAAAAACCCACCCCTGCTCCCCCGCTGCACAGCTGGACGCTTCCATCGGCGGGCGCGCTGCGTAATTAGGGCACGTCACCCCGTGCCCGGTGCGGCGAGGGGACGGGGCAAGATGAGGGGCGGTGGGGATTAGATAAGAGCCCCTCTGGGCCTCCCCTCCTGCTGTGGGCCGCGTCGCTCCGCTCCGCGGCGCGCAAGCTTAAATCGTTTTTCAGCCATACGAGCCCGCCCACTAATGGTCTGATGTTTTTTTCGCCTCTATCCCTACCGCGGGTTTTCTCGTCTTCCTCCTTTAGTATATTAATTATTAGAAGAGTAGCATCCTAGACGTAATGCTCAATATCATTAGGAGTGATAATGTTCGCATAAAATTACACCAGATGCAGCAGTTTATAGTAAACTAATTTAAAACATCAGTTTCATTCAATTCCGGTAGAATGTAAAGTGGTGATATGCAATCGTCTCTCTGCCCCACCGATTTCGGTCGTCCTCTATCGTAACAAGAATTTTAGTTATGTAGAAAAAAAGCTAGCTTTAAGTCAAAGTTATTCACCTTCCATACGATCATTCGAAGAAGGGTAGGAATCTACGGCTCGACAGCAAAATGTGTCGTGTACAATCGCGGGAGTAAGATTACTCTGCAAATTAAACGAACTCTGCAAATTAAAACGATGTTAGTCATATACAATTGTGCAGGGCATGAAAAAGATTAGAACAAAATATTTTTTTATAAATCGAGTAATAAACTTACACAATCTCAATGAGATGCAACAGGGTCCAAAATAACAGCCTCAAAGTAGCTACTATGAAACTCTAGGTCTTGAAATCACTGAGGGTTTGTAAAATAATAATAATTTGGATGTGTTTGGTCAACGCTGGTAGTCCACGAAGGTTTAAATTAAAAATGAAATACTTGTCTTCCATGTTCATTTATAAAACTAAAAAAATGAAGTAAATAAATTAATTCTCAAGTTTAATAACTGGGTAAAATGTATTGTTAATATAATAGTTATTATTATTATCGTTAATACTGTACACTGATTTAAACTTTTTTGCAATTGAGAAGATAAATCGTTCTTTAAAAAAATATAACTTCAAAATCCAGATGCAAGAATATCACGTCCTTCCATTGGGATTCTGTTTAGAAGCCATTAACTGTTTTCCGTCTTGTTGGATTCACGGCAGTGAGTTTTGCTACGAAGAAACCGAACTGATGGCTAGTGTCTATAGAAACTCAGAACTGATAAACAAATGAACTACATAAATATTCTTGTCATCCGTGAGATTCATCCATGTCATCTATGAGATTCCTTCAGAATTAAAACATATTCATTTTCTTTTTGGATCACTATTTCCTATTCAAGACATGGAAGATAAATTTGTAAGTTTTTTAAACTAATTTAGTTATTTCAAAATGACATTTCTCCAGTATTTTCGAAACTGATTTAGCTCACAGTATTGAACGTCTTGAACAGTTGTAGATGAAGATGTGACCTTTTCAAAACAACTGAGTCAATTACGTAATAGTAAGGTTATATCTCTCGGAGATTCGTGGTCAAGATTTTGCAAGGAATCCTTGATTGCATGTTTGGGGACCGCTGACCTAGAGCAAACTTGCTAGTAAACATGATGGTCAGAATTGAGGTACGAATGGTAGAAATCTAGAACAAATTGGCAGAATACGTGATGGGTTCCCGTTAGTTCCAATTTTTAGTATTGAGAGATGGCTTCAAAGCATATTAATCAAACGTATATTGTCTCTGATTGCGAGGTCTTAGGATTAGAGTTCCAATAATGGCAGGATTTTCGACACTAGATGAATACATAGTTGCAATCTGGTAGAGATTTCTAGCGGCCGGCTGTTGGTGATTGGTATTTTTTCCTGGGTTTTCTAGTCAACGCTAGACGATTGCCGGAGCAGTGCCGTAACAATAGGGCTAAGGTCCGTGCGCTATCTTTCCTTCCTTTTTCTTGTTTTATCCTTATACTTTACTTACTCACGCTTTTACTACACATGTCGGGAGAGTAAACGCGAGCTTAGAGCTAGTCCCAGCCAGTGCAGTGCCCCGCTTGTGGGGGCTACCTGATGGAGGAAAACTCCACAGACCGACATGTTGGTCGGCGTCGGACCTCTCCATCCAGCGGGAGAATATCACAGCCACCTCCTTGGCCCTCAGGCGTTTTGTCGCTCGAGGTCATTGGAACCAGTTAACGCCCGTGGTGCACATATAATTTTATTTTTTACCTTATTTTATTGATTGAGATTTACTTATTTACTAATTACTAGATTGTAACTTGTCTCGGTTTGTCTTTTCATATTTCACACCTAAAATTCCGCTCAATTCAAAAAACAGTTCTATGTTGCCACATTTGCCTTGTATCCACGGCCCTCTCGATCCAAGCAGCGTTTATCGAATTCCGTATCAAAGGCAATAACATGCTATAACGTATCAGTTAAAAATAAAAAGATTAGCACTGTTTGTTAATATTACCTTTGATCAGAGCCAATTTTAATCTACAATACGGAATTAGTCAATTAGTTGAGTAAGCTAATTTCTACAAACAAAAACCGCCTTAGGTGACTGATGGTGATTTAGGTGACTTGCATTAATTGATGTCAGTCACTACAGTACCTCTAACGTAGACAGGTCGGATTCACTCGCGGCTTGGAGAATTCTAGCGGCCGGATGCTCTGATTGGTAGTTTTCCGTTGTTTCTCCGATCAATATCTGGCGAATTCTGGGGCAGTACCCTACAAACCGGGCCGCATACCGCGCGCGATCTTTCATTCCTCTTCCTTGTCCTATCCTCACTGCTTACTTATGTACTCTAACACTTACATGCACTACACTACCACACATGCCTGGAGATCGGTCGGAAGCGTAGAGCTTGTCCCGGCTGGGGCAGTGCCCTGCCGGTGGGAGATACCTCGAAGGGGAAACTCCGCTAGCCGACGATAGGTCGGCGCGGAACCTCGCCATCCAGGGGGGGGGATCACAGTCACTTCCCCGCGATAAAAACGTACACTACATTTACGGGACCAATGATCTTACCCGTTGACGCGGCCGAAATCGCTAATCAATCAATCAATTAATTGAAAAGGAAATGTAGAACAACAAAGTTATAGATTGGTTTGGCGGCAATGATACTATGGTTCTATTTTCGAGTTCCACTGGGAACTATGCGTTTGCATGTGGTCGCTTGTCTTTGTGATAACGATATAAACAGTGCTTAATTTATAAGATTTTAGATCTCGAAACGCATTCCGTAATTAATTATTACTTTAATAGAAATATAAATATATTTATAATATAGTTTAATAATTATTTCCCAGGTACCGGAACGCAGTTCCGTCGCGTTTCACCAGAAATCAAACCTTGTATATAAATATATTTATTTTAAATAATTTAAAATTAAAAATTTAATTTTTCAAGATTAT
>BOPP01000003.1:13410507-13434179 GCA_017312745.1 Gryllus bimaculatus
GGTGACACGCCTTGCCTCATTGCGCAAAAATTGGCAAACTGTTTATTAAAGTTGGTGTCTCTCCCGGATGGTTTCCGAACATTTGTTCTTCTGTGAGTTAATTACAGATTAGGGTATAGGTACTAAATAAATTTTCTTTTTCAATTTACTTTCTAATGTAAATAATTATTTTATTTCCATCATTGGGAAGCTGTTCATATGGTCATTAATCATACGGTTACATTATATCTTAAAGTTTTCTACCCGTTTGCTCTAAAAGAGTGGGTATTTGAACATCAAACAAATGAAAAAAAAAATATAAGCTCTGTATAATTCTATATATAGACATGAAATGAAAGCACTATGAATGTGTGATTAAATGATGCTACTATTTTAGCTACTGTACCTCAGAAAAGGCGTATGCCTTTAGAAGCTTTATTTATAACAACTTATAAAACTTTTAATTTAAGGACTGTGTCCGAATTTTTACTACAAGTTACAATTGTGTGATTCAAACGTAAAACACCATTAGTTGGGTTTTTTGGTTCCTTGTTTGTGAAGTTCTTTGTCTAGCAACATTTTTTCCTTGTTTCGTAGTTTAGTATGTTTTGATTCATTGCCATGAGATTACTTATGGAAATTCGATTTGAGGGTGGTTTCATGTTTATGTGATAAAAGCTTTATGTGTTTAGTCTACTAGTGAATGTTTCTTTGTAGATGTTATACTAAAGAATATAATTGTATAGTTTTCATTGTGTTTTATGTCATTATTTTATTGCAACCTTTAGTTGTAAAAACCTTTCTTGAAACGTTGAAGTTAAGTAATCTGTAGCATTCTGATTGTTCAATAATAAATCATTGATACAGATGTTAAGTTGTCAAAAACCTTTTTTGAACCACAATGTATCTATACGTAAATAATTCTATAAACTTTAATATGTTTTAACTAACTGCCTACAGCATTCACATTGTTTTCGTGATTGGTAATATGTAAGGTTCACATACATTTTTCCAAGACTATTATTCGATTGTTTTTTATTATTGGCCTACATTTATGTGTAAGGTAATTGCAAATATTTTATTACCTTTACTCGAACAAGACTACAAATTTGGAAAATCTTTGAAAAACTGAAAACTTTGAAAACTTGGAAACAATATTCATTCAGAGATTTTATTAATATTTTGAATCATTAAAAACAATATCAATTGAAAATTTAGGAACATCCTGTCAATAAAGTATTTTGTTTTTGCGAATTTTAAATTTTAAAAGGGTACAGATTTCCATCGTAATAATCTAAAGTATATCAAATTTTAAATAATATATTTCAAAACGAAGAAAATAGTCAGGAATTGTTGCAGGATTTGTTACACGATGCGATAAACCGAAGTTTTGAAAATCTTTTTGCAACTATACATTAATTGTAAGCACTTATTGACAAATTTCCTCCAAATGCACAACACGACAGAAGCACGTTTGAAAGCGCTCCTTAACCCTTCATAACGCTCGTTAGCCGACCTGCTACAACGAAAGAATTGAAAGCAAGGATTCAATAAGCTGCCAAAATTCCAACTGAGATGTTGCCAGGGACAATATAATGACGAGATGCAAGATTGTTTGCGTAGACAAGGAGGTCACTTGTAAGATGTCATTTTCAAAAATATAAGTTATGCTGTATGCATTCTAAAATTGCGTTATTTTTACTATTAAATGCTTTTTTTTAAATTAGTTGTTAGGAAATAATTTAATTTTCAAAATATTCCATTTTTTAAAAATTATCCTATAGAATGTAATTAATGATTCTCAAGAGGTTTTGAATTACACAGAGTGATAGATAGTAAATTAATGACTTAAGCAATGTTAATGTGATTTGTGATTTACTCTTGATGAATTAGAAGACTTTTCATCTTTCACAAATTTTCAAACCACATTCTTTGAACACACAGCTTTTTTGTGGTTAAACAAAACACGTTCCATGTGGAGGAAAGGAAACACAGCTGATTTAATGAGCGGTAATACCTCTAGTGTCTTTTATTTTGAAAGAGATAAGGGAGAGTAATGTCGTCCTGGGAAGTTGCTCTGTGTACGGAAGATAACACACATTTGAGGAAACCTCAGTACAGGTTTATAGGACGTTGTATAACTGTATATCTTACTCTACTGATCTCAACCTTTGACTTAAAGATGCCGTATACCCGAAGGTTACCAAGCGGTTGAACGCTACTATATGCGATCTCTCGGACAACGATTCACTGGTTTCGAGATAGTGCGAACAAGTAAACAGCGCTGGAGAGGGCGATCGAGGACTTTGTGCTTTATACCCCCACAGAGCAATCCAGATCTGAATGATCCATTTCGGATTTCGCGTGTTCTCGGGACTGTTACGGTGGGGGTTTCCCTATCTTTCCGGACGGACGAGCGAAGAAGTAAAGCCAGGCAAACGGATCTGAGTGGGTCGGCACTTAGCACGGGCGGTTAACTGCTTGTGGAGGTTACTTTTCCGCGCCCCCTAAACAGTGCTCCAGTTGACCTTATCTTTGAGGATGGTGGACGTAAAAGCCATTTCGTTGGCTCCGGAGGTTTTCCTCTTGTGACGCCATCTTGTCTCGGACTGCTTTGACAGCGGTTAGATGACCGACGTGACTGATAAGTGTTGTTGTTCTACTGAATGTATTTGACAGTATCGTAGTTGTGGAACTATTGTACTTCCAAAAATTAATGATTTTGAACGGTAATGAGGTTGATGCCATTCTGTATGGCAGAGGTGGCTTAGGGGGTGTACCAACACAGCGCTTCGGTCTCCGGATCGCGGTTCGAGACCCGCCTAGGGCATGGTTGTTTGTTCCGTCTTTCATATATTGTTCGCGGAGGGGGTCGCGTTCTGTTGTCCCCACATCGGAGGAGTCCGCAAGTGTGTAGATGTCTAGTGTATGGTCGAATATGCATCCTATCGGGACGTAAAGAGTAACCGGCTGTTCGCTGGACAAAATCCCTAGACGAAAATGGGGTAGATACGACGTGAATCAATCCTACAGAAATTACTAGAAACATATAACATCACTACTATTTCAAGCAACTGGTAATTTTATAAAATGTAATGAAAAGTACATTTCCATTATGTACATTATGCTATTTGTTCCTACTTGTGTTGGATATATTCATAAATGTCCTCCTCCCTGAGCTCTTTCTGGTCTTTCTTCGCTTCGTTTACCCTCATATTTCTCTCTAGTATATTAATATTAGCAATTACTCTTTCAATCAGGGTCAAATTTATAATTTAATGAATCCCAAACCTGGCCAAACTACGGTATGGTTTCATTTTCACCGATTGCGCTGATGCATGCCGCTACTACCAATGGCTGCTAATGAGCACAAACGTTTTGCTGACATTGAAACTCCTTTATCAAACCACCCGTACGAAATATGAAATCTGTTTACTAAAATAATGATTTTGATTGATTTTTGGTGATTCTGGGTGCGTCAACTACTAGGGTCGTTAGTCCCATAGGTGTAATGCTCTTTATTTGTCCGGGATGCGGCGGTGATCTTGCCCAACTGAATGGTGAGTTTCGGCGCCGACGTACCGTCGGATAGCGAGTTTTTCCCCAACCAGATATTTTCCATCAACGGGGCTCCGCCCCAGCCGGGACAAGTTCTAAGCTTGCAACCGGTCTCCCGGCATGTGTGATAGTGTAGTGCGTTGTGTGCGTGTGTAAGGGGTGAGGATATCGAAGGGACAAGGAAGATCGCGCGTGGTCCGTGGCTCGTTTCTTAGGCTACTGATCCGGCATTCGCCTGGCGTTGATTAGATAAACCACAGAAAACTACCGATCAAAGCAGCTGGCCGCTAGAATTCTCCTCCAGACAACGATTGAATTTGACGTAGCTGAAAAGCTAGTCTCGGGACTTGAGCCATCTCTCCAGGTAAATATTTTTGGAATATTTTCGACGTTGTCAATATATTTCCCATTCCCTGTATTCACTGCCTTTTTACAACCTAGAGAATTTGAACCATAGCCTTTACTCTGTAACACCACGGTCCGTATAAATCCTTTGCAGCCCAGAACCATTGTTTCCAAGTCAATTGGATCAGAACAATGTCACATTAACACAAAGTATACAGCAAAATTGTCCACACCATAATCTCCACTGCTTAATGTCTAATAAACAAAAAGTCAATAGCAAAACTGTCCACAATGAAATCATACATAGAAGATGTTTTTATATTCTTAACATTACATTCTAAAAAGACTTTACGTGTTCATTGACGAATTTTCTTTGTGTATTTTCTTTGTAGTTCCTCATATAGCTTTATCTTCTATGTGCCGTGTGTGACTCTCTCGGTGAAGTGACCAACAGGAATCTCCCAGCACGTTGGTGTTCCAGCGTCTCCGATAACATTTTCCTCCACTTTTAGATCTTGATGGAAACTCTCACCTTGTTTTTAACTTACATCACTTAAATTGTCCGGAAAGAATTGTAAATGACTGTTTATAAAGTAATCTTTAGAGCTCATTAAACATCCCAATTTTTTGAAATCGTGCAACATATTGGCAACAATTGCTTGGTACTCTTGTTTTTTTTGTTGCCTAGGAACTTATTTATGAGTTTAAGTGCAATCCACGATTAATTTTCATTCATTCATTCAATATCAATCCCAACGAAGAAACTCTCTTTTAATTTTGTTTCAGACAATTGCGAAAAATATTGAAAAAGGTATTGGAAACACTGCCCATCAATTGGCAAGGCCTTCAAAAATTGTTTCATGAGGCCTAATTTTTTATGCAATGCAGGCAGCAGAATCTTGTGTTGATCTACCAGATGTTTTCCGTAGAAAGTTCTTTCTCCTTGCTTTAAAGATTTTCTTTCAGGACAATTCTTACTATATCAATGCTGATCTCGGTAACTACTACTCGATCCACATAAGAAACACGTGAATTCAGTAAAACCACTTTGCTGGCCAAGAAGCATGCATGTTATTTTATGTCACCACATATCATCCATCCATGACCGGAGTAGATTTTCTGTAAAACTATACTGAGGTTTTCTAAACCGCCCTTCATGTGTTCAAAATGAGCAACAGGTAATGACGCAAAGTTATTACCAATGTTTAATAGAACTGCTTTTACACTAGTTTTAGAGAAATCTATAAACAACCTCCATTCTTCTTTTTTGTGTTCAATTCTAAACTAATTCACCAGTAGGACATAGGGTTCAGTACTATATTAAACCCGCTTTGAAAAATGAGCAAATTGCTGCACTCTTTTCCTGTACACACATGAATTGAAGTTCCAGCTACTAACAAGTTCTTTTCGTTGAGTCTGGAGCCAAAAAGTTCAGCTTTTTCCGTTGTTAAGCCCAAATCTCTGACCAAATCATTTAGCTCAATTGGAGTAAACACTTTACGGAACACTGAAACTCATCATCAGCTGGTTTATCTTTATCACGTGGAGATTCATTTCTTGACATATTATCCAGATAAACAGTTGAAATAACTACTCTTGGTTCAGGAAGTGTTCAATGGTCCGTTTGTATTTTTTAACTACAAATTCGCCACAAATATAACAGAAACTGTCAGATCTTCCAACCACAACTAGCCATAACTAAGCACTAACTGCTAAAGTATCTTGGTAGCAACAATACAAACACGTGCGTCTCGAATAAAACAAACCCGGTACTCCTTGACAAATGCAACTCTGTGAAACTGCCACGCCTATCGATGCGCGGTAGTTGAAGGTTTTACAATGTAGAAACATTTTTATCAAATAGTATACTACCCTCTTAGTCGCCATAATGCTTTCCAGTTATAACTTCGTGCATCTCATATGTTTTTAGAGACTCAGAGCTTCATTTTCGTAGCTACATAGAGAAAATATTAAAATGTGAACAAATGGTGGATGATACGACATTTTTAATGTTACTTTTGCAATCCGCACACTTCAAATAACAAGAATTTTGTTAGCACCCATAAAACTGTTTTTGGTCGTTGGCCTGCGTAACCGAACCGTTTCCTGCCGATTGCGACTCGTAAGCCCATTGCTGCGACTGAATTTCATCATAGGTAGGGAAGTTCGCTAGAGACCATGTGGGGGTCACGCAGCATACTTGTGAAACGTAAGGCATGATTCTAAATCCTTACCATGTAAATTCTACGGACTCAAATAAAGCCTTTTCATTGGTCAGAATCTTGAAGACGTTCCAAGTAGTTGGTATCGTGCTTCACTAGAGGACGCTACAATTATCGTGTGAGGTGAGTGAAAAGTTATTCAAAGGTTCTTTAAGGATGTAGCGATGTCTTGGCAATTAAAAAAAACAGTAATCATTTTGCAGATTTCCTCTTTTCTCCGCTGACATTTAATTTATTATTTCTGAAGAGAATATTCGAATAATTTTTAAATACATCAGGATTATTAATTGACTCGGAATACTCACATTAACTAAATATTCGAGTAAAATAGAATTTCACAAGTAGTTAATTCGTAGAACGCTATTGAATGAATAAGTAGGCATAGTACTATGGCCATTATTCTATGGTATGTGTGACAAACTACTGCTGTGTTTATCCAATTCGAAGAAAGCTAGATTGTTTGCGATCTACGTATGTACATGTTTAATATTATTATTTTTATGGATAACAGTTTTTGAAAGTATTAATACATAGAAAAACGTACATTTGTTTATATTCCACAATGTTTGTGCATTCCTAAGAATTAAAATTTGTTGTCTTTGTATTGTATTCCCATATATAATTTATTTGCTCAGTATAAATGGCTATTAATTTATGTGCCCCTCGTGGGAATATATGTCAGTAAAAGTGTCATTAATACGTGATTTAATGATGATATATCATAAATATCATATTCTCGTTATTCAAGTCATTCCTTAACGACTCGTTTACTCGTGACACCTAGTCAGCGCCATTCCAACTACTTGGAAGGGCTCCATGATTCTGACCAATGAAAAAGCTAATTTTTCAGTTGCGATATAATTTTGGTTACGATTTAGAATTATGCGCCCTTAAACCGATTGAGGTGGTGTTTTCTTTATTTGGCGCGTTGGTTGGGATATGTGGTTTCTTCATTCATCCCTCACATTCCCACACCATTTGAGAACAGAGAAGTTTGGTAGGTGTTACATGGTGGTTGGAATACGACCCACCACGGTACGGCACTAGAACGAACATTCAAGACCAAGGCGGGATTGAATCCCTCACACCATGCAGCATGAGGTTGTTGCTGTCTACGCTACGGGACCCTCCAAATACTGTCTGAGCCGCTAACAAGACGGAATCCCAATGAATGGATACCCATTTTTTTTCAAGGATAAAATTTTAATTCAAAGCATATAAATAACGAGGTACACTTTCACGGTAATTTACAAGTAGTGCGTAAACCACCGCTCCGTTTAATCTTTTTTCAACCTGATATTACTTTCGTGATGTTTAGCATTCTTTTATTGAGATTCGGCAAAACCAAACTCGCCTCTGTAGTTGCCACCTCCTTCATTCTTCCCTGCTCGGAGGGTGTAATAGCCGAACGGAGCGTCATGTAAATAACGCATAAATGTTTCAAAGGGCCGGGACGGAGGGCGGGGCGTGGGCGGGAGCTCGTGGCACAGGCGCTGACGCGAAGGGCGTGGCGGGCGAAAGGGGGCGGAGGCAATGTTTTATTTACGGGACGTCTTGGCGCCGCCCCCTTTCGTAGCGAAGTTCGCCCGGGCCCGCCTCACCGCAGACAGTCTATCATGGAGCGGGCTGACGCTCTGAAGCAAGTTGAGCAAGAGCTTGACACCATCCTACGTCAGTGGCTACGAAAGATTACGATGAAATGGAAGCGTAGTTCTGATTATGGTCTGATTGAAATGTAGCGAATTGTGACGGATCATCAGCTGGACGCAGTTATTCAGTCAGGAGCTTCGTTACAATGGTATTGAAGCTCCAGGTTGTATCACCGCGTCACTGCTGATGATCCGTCACAAGTCACTATATAAAAATCGGACAATATGAACTAATTATTTCTTAGTTTAAGTGTTTTTGCAAGGTACTGCCCTGTGTTGGGGCGTTTGTTTATTTGAGGCGTTTATAAAAGGGATTAAAGTACCTTTATTTCTTGTTAATTTTATAATTTTTTTGATAAGTCAGTCAGACGAAGGTAGATGGGACTACTCGGGACTACTAATTTGTGGGACTACTCGGTGCACTAGCCTTCCAGACTGAACCTCTTTCACCTGTACCAGAAGTCTACCAAGCATATAACAGGACGAGGGAAAGTCTCAAACCAAAAAACAAGGTTTTCACACTGTGACAAGAAATTAGATATTAGAATACATTTCATTGAAAATTATTATAACTGTCTTCATTATAGTCGTTAAATATTCTTTGGGAAAGTTTTGTCTTTTCGAGTTCCATATTTCTTTTGTTTCTTAAGAACTTCTATGAAATCGATTATAATATATAATATTATTTGTTTTTATGTTGTTTGGGGGGAGAGGTGTGGGGGTATTGCTCTAACTACATCGGAAACTAATCTCCAAAGGCCTATGGACAATGAAGAAGGAAAATTTCGAGGCATAGAGAGACGAAGGCCTGAATACGATGTCCCGGAGGCCGTGAGCGGCGGCTGGCTGTGTTACAAGGGTTGGGCGACGTCGGAGCTTCTCGCGGGGACCCGAGAGGCGACAGGCGGCGCTGAGATTCGCATGTCGGGGACCGAGCCAGTAGAGGAGGCGGCGCTACTTGAAGCACGATACGAACTCTCACCTACAACGGGCTCTCATTTTGATTTTTTTGAAGGTAGAACAGGAGTAGGAAGCTGAGAAATAGCGAAATAGACAATTTCGAGTAAATCACGAAAAAAACTCGCTTGATCTCCATTTTTATTTTCCCGTATACGTAAGTATAGAAGGAGTAATATTAGTATAAAGGAAGTTATGTAACGCTGCGCAAAACCAACGGCGGAATTTAAACTGAAAAAAATCATTGCCAAACCCTAATAACAAAAGAGTGGATAAATCCAGTTTCAAAATTAAGAAAAAAAAACTCTTAACACTTGGTGTAGCCAGAATCCCATTTTGTAGGTACTTGATACCGAAAAACCAATTGAAGGCAAAATGTCCGTCCTTATGTCTGTCCGTATGTCGTGCAGGCGCTAGTGGTGAACACCACTAGCGCCTAAATCAAACGTATATTTTTTTCAAAAATGTATATTCCCTGGTCGATCTCACTTTACGAGAGGCGCCGCAATTTTGAAAACTTACATCACAATTTGGGGGTACTGTACATGGAGTACCCCGAACATATTCAATTTTTTTCCAAAAACGGCTTCGAATGTTTGCTTTAAATCTGTTGTAAGAATAGAGTAAAATACATTTATGAAGGTGGCATAGATTCAATTTTCACAGTTAACGCAGAATTTTTGAAAATTGAAAAACTGAATTTTTCGGCGTCTTCCTATAATTACAAAATTTAATGTAGAGGTTTGACCTTTAAATGAGATTTGTTCTACGTAATTAGCTCTTTCAGGAATGCCTTGTACATTTTTTGAAACTTCCGAAGTATTTGCGTAAAATTGTGTACAATATTTGCAATTATAAAAAAATACAAGAACAAGGTTTTATCGAAAACGTTTCAACATTCTTTTGTTTAAACTTTTCGTAGGGATAAAGCTAAATGTACTCTATGAGATGAATTAAGTGCTAAATTGCTCTTCTTTTTTTTTTTAAGAATTACAAAAAATGTTTTATGTGTCTCCCACGTCGTTAATATTTACATTAGATGCGATCGTTCACATTATTTAATTTATGAGTACGTGTACATTAAATAGTATGGTATAAAGTTTCTCAAAAACTCAACAATTTTCTGTGAAAACGTGCTCAATATTTCGCATTTTCAGGAACGCCCGAAAGATATTTTCTCAAAAACTGCTCCAAATTGTTTCTTCAAACTTTTTTATCGGATAGAGCTAATTGCACTATTTAATATGACAAAGTTAATTTTGAAGTATTTGTTGTTTTTTTAAAATTACATAAATGAATTTTTAGGAATATCTCACGTCGTTAATACACACATTTCCAGTAATTTGTAAAAACCATCGTAGTTGTGAGTTAAAGTGCTTCAAATGATTTTAAATGAAGTTTTTCGAAAACTCAATAGTTTTCTGTGAAAAGAAGCATCAACTTTTGAAATCTACAGTAGCGCTTAAACGCCATTTTCATAAAAAGCGGCTCCAAATTTTTCAAAGACTCTGCCATATTGGATGAGGTTTTACTGTTCTTTGATAATCTTAAAATAATATTTCCGTTTTACTATTAGGAAACGAATCTTTTTTTAAAAAATATGCTTTGGGCGGTGATAGATGACAGCTGACATGAGTATGTGGCCAGTCCGATAAAAACCGAGACCAAAGGAAATATAAAGCTAATACGGGAAGTTCCCACTAGTTTCTTTAAATTTCTTGTGAAGAGTAGAGTTTTTACAGGTGACATCGGATTGATTCTCAATGTTACGCATTTCCGAAAATTGCAAAAGTTCAAAATTTTTTCGGCGTCTTCCTTCAGCTACAAAATAGAAGATAAAGTTTTTCGTTCAAAGAAAATTTGTTCTTCATAATTAGTTATTTCGTCCAGGTCATACATTCTTTTGCAATAGTGAAGAAAATCTACCCCTGACCAAAGAAATTAAAAATTACGAGAAAATACGTGCAACTCTGTACCACCTATAGTTTCTTTCAAATTTGTCCTCGGACAGAGATAAAACAATAGTTTAAAATATGAGCAGGTATATTTTTCATTGAATTATCAAGTTTCGAAAATAACAAAACTTGGAGATAATGTGCAAATTGCGTACCTTGTTAGCACCACAAATTCTATTGCATTATTTTCCATTATATTCTATTCTACTCTACTACTATTAAGAAACTAACTCTTTCGAGAAAGTCTTTGCCATTCTGTAGCACCGATATTTGTTTTCTGAACTTTAGAAATGATATTTGACAATCCTTATTAGTAGGAGCAACAATACAGTCCTCAAACAATAAGGAACATACACATTATAGGACAGATTCTCCGCAACATGTTTTCATTATGAACACGTTTATTACCAATGGAATTTTTAATTATTTTTGCGGCCTTGTTGGCTTTACTTTTACCAATTATGACGCAAAACACAAATAATTTGACGGTCATACGCGATTATGTAGAAGGCAAACTAGAAAACCGACTTGTTGCAGGAGAAATATTGGATATAAAGAAATATCCTTTTATTGTAAGTGTAAATTTAAGGATAATTTCCTACTTTTCGTAAATAAAAAATGTGTTTTTCATTGAAAGATTTTGTAGTATGTAGGGCTCAGAATTCAATTTAATGGGTGAAAACCAAAACGGTGTAAGTGACATTTTATAAATTGTCAGAGACCTGTTTTTTAATCACTGTCAAGTCGTGGTACTTTGTGTTATCATGAAAACCACGGCATTTCAATTGTTTATGAAACTACAAAATTACATTGGCACTGAAATATAGCCTAATATAAACCCGTTTTTCTTAGAATTTATAAAATGTCACTTTACCGTTCTGATTTTCACCCATTCAATTAGGAATTTGTGTCCATTTGGATCAAGACCTCAAATTGATAACTTTGTATGACTTGTATAAATATTGTACATCCAAGTTCAAAAATAATTTTTGACCTGATAAATTTCAAATGAACACATCGTATTGTAGATTTGGCCACTATACTGAATTCGCTGTTGGACAGTACAATATTAGCTTTAAGCAAATGTCTTGGAAAGATAGCTATAATTCAATTCGCAGTTTCATAAAAAATAAAATTAAGGGCACTAGGGACTATAAAAATTAATGCCTTTATTGAGACTTATTTGCCCTAGTATAAAAGTGACGGAGAAAACATATTTATATTCCTTGATATTTCTCAAATAGATACTGTATATTGTAATGGGAGCCTTTCGGTCTTAATGTGTACATCTTGATGGGTATTGTTTTTATATATTATTTTGAAGCAAATAAGTTAAGAAAAAGTTAATTTCATGTATGAAAGAATTGTGCCAAATGAAAATCTTAATTCTGAACATGAGTCATGTAAACTCATTTTTAACGGAAGTAAATTTTTAAGTACCATTTGTAAATATTATAATTCAGAGTTAATAATTTTCACTAAACAGTTTGCTGCATTTGAAAATTGTGTCTTAAAATTAAAGATAAAATAATAATGACATATAAAGTAATATTGAATTCATCATATGCATTAGAAATGTATTGGACTTTCGTGCTAATTGTCACAATGAAGAAAATAAGAGGAAATGTATGCAATAATGGATTTTGAGAAAATGCAATATTTTCTTAAATAATAATTGTAAAAATAACGAATAATGGAATTCTTGCTTTAAGGAAAGAAAAAAGACTATTATTTTCAAGCGGGTCATAGAAAATGTAATATTGTTTTTTTATATGAGTGTCAAATTTGGATCGTTTTTCTTAATGTCGAAGTTGATGTTTGTATTAATATTACAGTGTGCAGGATTGGGATGTTAGCTTATTTCATTTTTCATTCTTTAATATTTTTATCTCCTAGATTGCGTGGTTTCAGCAGAAATATTGGGTCAATTCTAAATAAATATTTTTATCGTTTGAAAAATGTTTCATTTAGAAGTTGACTCACTGTTGTGCTACACTTCAGTTTTCTTTTGTAATATATTTTTCACAATTTACATTCATCATTTAATACTCATATTTTTCCGCAGTAAACAAAATACTATTTATCAGAAGATGAGTGTTATATATTTCTTATAGGCAAACATCTTAAACACGATTTAAACAAAAGGGACGAAAACAAGCAATTTAAGATCAATAAATAGTACAACATCAGTTTACTTTAGCAGCATTTTGTAACACTACTACTTATTGTAATGAAGAGTTTCTGCCTGTAAGAACATATACCTGTTAATGACAAATAATTGAAAAGCGAGTAACTTGATAAGTATCGAACGATGAACCCGTCACCATTTAACTTCGTTCCATGAACCATAACAACATTCCATAATAGTTGGCACATTTACGGTGTTTTCATGGAAAAGGTTCTCACGCCGTTCATTTTGTTGTAACTCCACTAGATGACGCTACAACCCTTCATTTAAATTCGATTCCATTCCAAATGAGCTTCACCTGGGTATCATTCTTACAACGCGTTGCCATGTAACGCAAGATGAGGCCGAGAAGGACAGGACAGGCGGATCGAAAGAGACACAGACACAGGGGGAAAGAGAAAAAAGAAGAGAGAGAGAGAGAGAGAGAGAGAGAGAGAGAGAGAGAAACACAAAAACGGAGACAGAAACACAAAAACGGAGACAGAAACACAAAAACGGAGAAAGAAACACAAAAACGGAGAAAGAAACACAAAAACGGAGACAGAAACACAAAAACACGGCGACAGAAACACAAAAACACGGCGACAGAAACACAAAAACACGGCGACAGAAACACAAAAACACGGAGAAAGGGAGACAGAGACGGAATGAGTGACAGACGGAATGAGTGACAGACGGAATGAGTGACAGACGGAATGAGTGACAGACGGAATGAGTTAATTTTTTCCATGCTGTAAAATTGCGATTCGTGACTACTAGCTTTGCATCCCTTAAAGAAAGAGCCACGGAAAATATTTTTCTCTTAAAAATCCATTACATCGACGGGATTCGAAGTATATTTAATACTAATCTTCAAATGATTAGCTTTACAAATATTCAAATATCTCATCATACTACCTGTTCTTTGTCTTGATAGCCCGATATGGGCCGTGGCCGACAAGAGGTAGCCCAGTCCCTCATCCATGGCGTAAGGAGTGTGGTTAGGACACAGACATGCCTCTATATCCTATTTTTTATAACCTTAGGGTAATCTTTCTTATTTAAATTAATTAATAAAATAATTCGACAATATAGTTCAATATATTTTACCTCTCCAATTGTTCATGTGGGTTTTTGCTGTCCGATTTGATGATTGTTGTTTTTCTTAGGTCTCTGTGCAGAAAGCAAATAAACATTATTGTGGTGGATCGTTGTTCAGGACCGATATAGTTCTTACAGCGGCGCATTGCTGTTTGAAGGAACACGATAACCAGTAAGTACAGTAAGACCGCAATAAACTAAACGCGATTAAAACTGGAGTAAAACTTTCACCTTGAAGAGTGGTTAACGGAATGTAAATTAAACCTTACTGTAAGTTTGCTGTTGGTATAAATGATTAAAGGAGCAATTTTTGTCTATTAAAAAGTATTATGGATCCAAATTATAGAAACATTTTTATAATAATGGTATATTGGTAATAATCGTCTCATACGTCATAATTCTGATAAATAATTTACGGTTCAAAAGTAAATAATATTGAAACATTTATCTCTAAAATTGTTACGTTGTATCCTTGATACACCAGAAGTTGTTATTTTCTCATACATACTTGCTCATCTGGCCAAACGCTGCGCAAATAACCACACTACAATACGGAAACTACGTAGGAATAATTAAGAATGAAATGAGATATTGTAACCAAAAATGAACTTTCCCCGCGTTTGGCATGCTAATTTGTAACGTAATTAAACTTTTCTAATTTGTCAACTATCTTTAACTTATTTTACCATCCCCCCAAGCTGAGTAACCATTTGTAACGTTTGTATGATTCTTCTAATTTAATTTTCCCTGCTATGCTCGTAAAGCAACTGCTCTAATTATTCATAGTTTGGCTAGCTCTGTTTTTTATTAAGATCTTCCATGGGTTTTACGTACAACATACATCATCTTACCTGTTGCACGTAGACGTGTGACTTTGTTCAGAAATCACGATTACTGGAACTTCTGTGGAATTTTATACTTACTGAATTGATAGTAATTCAATGAAATATTACCCTTTTCTCTTCAAACAACAATTAACATTTTTGTAACATTTCAATAACGTGTCACGTTATTACTTCATGATTCTATGGACTTTAAACATCATTCAGCCGTACGGCTCATATAAAGTTTTAAGCTTAGGGAAGGTCTGTCTTCACGGATGATTTTCTCCAAAAGGGGATGTCCTGGGGCCACCTGTGGAGAAATTTATGAGCCGAAAATCCGTATAAACTTGGAATGTCACCAGACTGTTGCTATATATACAGTCAGCCATTTGGAAAATCACTTCCTCTGCTCTAATATTGTCGCGTTGCGATTTCTCTCACTAGGTTTTAGGTGAAACTTATATTCGCAACTACTAATTCCATTTAATAATTTTGTATGTTCATATTTTGCCTTTCGTGGACAATTTTTTGTTAAAACAGCTCGTCAGAAAGACATGTTAATTTATTTCTCATTATTGTCATTTACAACCAATAATATTGATTTAACGAAGCATAAATCAAAACGGAACCGTTGAAACATATTCCTATTTCCTTCGCAAAAAACATTAATGCTAGGCAGAATTTAAAAATAAAATGACTCGTAATGTATGTGAACAAATTTAAATTTCGATTTTTTAATAGAAACGTCAGCCACATACATTTTCGTGTGAAGCCACCCTTTATTGTAAACTTTGGTAAAACTTCCGGAATGAGGGAGGAAATAACAGCGATTCGGGAGAATTTCCTTGTACCCTGAGGAACACAGCGCTTTTCAGACAGGCAAGTAACTCGCGCGGTCGCAGTTGGACATGACTGTACTAATACTTTTTTTGTATCATGATGAGCGCCATGGCCTGTCTTCATGATGGAATATCTCATGGCTTTTTGTGTCTTTCTCAGACGTGCCTCTAGATGTCGCATGATCGTGACCGTATCACCGGTGTGCCTAGTGACATCTAGCGGCAAAACCGAGCAAGACGCGAAATGACGTGAGATATTCCATCACGAAGACAGGCCCTGACGCGCCACCTTATGAAAACCGAAGTATATGTGATTTAAGTACAATTATCACTCGCAATCCTGAATTTGGTGTTATTTATGACGTAGAATGTGGCACTTAACTACTGATGGACCAAAAAAGTTAATTGCGAGGTGCTACAACTGCACATACTTTCTTGCATTATTGGAAATTCGTAATTTCTTACCGTCACAAATGAAATGAACATGAATATATAACATTTACGTAACTAATACATACATAACTGCTACAGTAGATGTATCATATAATTTTATCGTTTTAATTGTAGTTGTAGGAAGACGCAGAAAAAAGAAAACTTTCGTAATATTCGCAAAATCAGAGATTACAACGAAAATTAGACCTGCACTATTCCCGTAATAGTTTTTTATGCAATCAGACGACAACATTTAATACATCAAAATTGGTACAATTTCTTTGAAAATTTGAAAATGTCCCAGGGGCTTAATGTAAAGTATCTCCCAAAATTAAAATTTCGGTTTACACAGACAAACAGGCAGACATTTTACCGTTAATCGAATTTTCCGTATTAAGGACCCACAAAACATCAATTCTGACTATACAACAGGAAGTAAAAGTAGACTATACAACAAGAAGTACAAGAAGTAAAATGCTGTATTATATATAATAATTTTTTGGATCGTTGACTTATCTGAGGAAAGTATTTTGCAGTTTAAATAATTTTCGGATGTCAATTACAATTCCTAATTGATGTTCTTTTTTATTGTTCATCAACGCAGTGTTGTCAAATGCGGCATTGGAGAGTTAACAGTGTTAATTGGTACAAGTTTCTTTTCTTCAAAATATTTACCTGAAGATGCAGAGAAGAGAGGAGTGGTATACATTTTTCCTCACTGGGATTCCGGTAGATTCTCAAGGGCGTATGATCTTTGTCTTCTGAAGGTAATGACATTGTTGCGTTATTGTTCAATTTTTATTATAAGAAGATTTGGAACCTCAATAAAAATTACGGTAAAACCACAATGCATTTGCTAAAGCGAATATGGGGTACTGCGATGACGACCTTTCGTGTTCACATAAATAGTAAGTTTTCAAGGCAAAAATATTTAATTTCTTTTGAGTATAACAATATAACCATAAAAAATGTAAGTGAATTCAAATATATTTAAAATTCCATCACACAATGTGAAATATTAATACTTTGTGTCTCGTTTTCTGTTATTGGTATTCTGTTAGCAAGCATTCTCATTAGATATCCATACCATTTTATGAGGCGCATCCAGAAAGTAAGTTTCCTTTTTTGCTTTGAAAGTACGCATATTTAGGTAGGGAAGTTGCGCATGCATAACTGATCTTTGACGTATCAGTCATGTGTTGGCAGGACAGGTCCCACCGCGAGTCAGTAGCGCAGCAGCAGTGGCCCGAAACGGCAGCGTTTATTCCTTCTCCTGCCGTCTGCGAGGTTCGGTCCATTCATTAATGCACAGCACATCTCCCCGGTCAAAATTCATCGTTAGCTCTTAGTTACGTGCTTACTGCGTTGGCATGCTTACTGATCTGCTTCATGACATTACTTGTCCACAGACGGCGCGGAAAACTGCAACAGTGTTGTTTTGTTTCACGGAAACGGGAAACATCAACTATGCGGTCTTTTATTTCACACAATAGTAAAACTTACTTTATGGATGCACTATTTAGGTTTTTCAATTCTACATTTTCGATCCATTGTCTCTCTACTTGCATTAACTCTCTAATATTTTCGTTAGGTATTCTATCAATCAGGAAGTATTGAACACATCGTCTCCAAAAAGTCGTTTCCATCGCATTTAACCGAGAGTTTATTGCATCCTTTTTAACCCAAATTTCTGATTATGACGTAACGATTATCTTGTATGTTTGTCTTTTGATTTTCTTTCTAATATTCTTGTACCATAAAATATTATGAAGTCTATAAGTAATTACCCCACCCTTGCTTACGTTTTCAGTAATCTCTGTCAGTTTCTATCATCTCTTCAGTTTTCTGTCATTAGATCCATCTGCACTAAGAGTCCCTCCAAGTCCTCTGCACTTAAATTCGTTTACTACTCGCAATGGGTCGGTTTCTGTTTCTATATCATTTACAGATTTTACAACTTCGTTTCCTTTTTTGTACTTGAAGTCCTTGAAATATTTTGAATTTCTCCCAATTTCATTAACATATTATATGTCAGCTTGATCTTCTGCGAACGTGACCCGGTCGTCAGCAAAAAGAATATGTCTTCTCATTTCCGAGGTGTTCGGTATCGACTCCCAGGAGTTCGATGGAATTTTAAGGGGGATATATGATCAAGGGGTTGATAGTCTAGTATGCACCGACAACTGATATGTAATCAAGATCCTATAGATAACAAAAACTAGAATTATATTTTTCACAACTTTTATTCATATTATACGTACTATTATTACGTACATATTATTCGTCTACGTAGTCGTTGCAAAATCGTTTATGTCCAATTATTTTTCTTATAATTTTGAATGCTGTATATTACATAAAAATTCAAAGGGGATTGAGGAAGCATGTTTCATTTAAAAGGGAAGAAAAAAGGTTGAGAAATCGTGCGTTAGAGTTTCACAAATAAAAATTCTAAATAAAGGTGTCAGAAAAGGATGTCGTATTTCACCAATATTGCTCATCCACAAACCTTCTGATATTTGATTTCTTATGTTAAAATGACTCATACTGATTTCATAGACACTCACTATTATATTTATCAAGGTAGTATTTACCTTTACTTTTGTCAGGAGTTCCCACAGTTTACTTACTGAAACACTATCGTAAGAATAATAGAGGTAAGGAAAATAATAGTGGGATGTAAGTATAATCCCAGTCAGTAATAAAACTTTTATAATGTATTAATGTTTTAGAATAAAGTTGCTCTCCTCCGGTTTGTACCGAAGTCTCCGAATGTAAAGAATAATATCCAAACTGCAAATTAATATTGAAAATTTCCAGGAGATACACAAACTTAAATTCGATACTTTTTTTAAAAATTGTACCTATCAATATGAGTTTCTCCGCCG
This sequence comes from Gryllus bimaculatus, assembly GCA_017312745.1. Lineage (NCBI taxonomy): Eukaryota > Metazoa > Arthropoda > Insecta > Orthoptera > Gryllidae > Gryllus > Gryllus bimaculatus. The sequence continues at coordinate 13,429,421 of BOPP01000003.1, forward strand.
AAAATCGCATGTTTTACCCGCAGCTTAACATACTTTCTCTTTGCTACCTAAGTCCTTAACGTAGAATGCCAAGAATGAAATAATATGATGTTTGTTTAAAAATATAGCTTACCGTCTGTTGAAAAACTAGGTTTATATCAGGATTTAAAAAGTCATCAATCACAGCTCTGATTGGAAGTGCTAAGTTGAGTAATCACAATATATGAAAAATCCTGTGTATTGAAGATCATTAATTTTTTCAGCTATCTTTCCCTGTGACTCTTGCGGAGAACATAAAGTTGGTGCCATTGGACTCATCGAAATTACTATCAGAGTCTGATATCTGCACTGCTATTGGATGGAGTTCCCCCGCACCAGACGCTAGAAGTCGATTATCAATGGAAAACGTAATAATTCTTCAAATTCCACGTATATCTTATAGTTCAGGGATTAGATAATCTTCTCTGACGCAGAGGTCTTACCCCGAAAATAGTTATCGATGAATACGTAATTATCACAATTTCAGAAATGAATTTGGATGAAATAATCCACCAATTCTTGAATCTGGGAGAGATGGCTGACGGATGTCACTGCAGTCCCTCTGACAGGGAAATTATAGGTTTGACTCCTGACGGTGGCAGAATTTTCGACACCTGCTTATCAGCTAGGTCGAATTCAGACGCTGTGTGGGGGAGAATTTTAGCGACCGGCTGCTCTAATCGGTAGTTTTCCGTGGTTTTTCCGATCAATACCTGTCGAATGCTGGAGCAGTACCTTAACAAATGGGCCATGGACCGCGCGCGATCTTTCCTACCTCTTCCTTGTCTTATTCTCTCCTCTTACACTCTTACACTCACACGCACTATACTAGCATGATGCTGGGAGACCGACCGGGAGCTTAGAGGATGTCCCGGCTGGGGCGAAGCCCCGCTGGGGAAAGATATCTGGCTGGGAAAACCCTGCTAGCCGACAGTAGATCGTCGTCGTATCTGGCCATACAGCGATGGGAGACAACCGTCACCTCACAAAACATGCACTACACTTACGGACAAATGATCCTGTCAGTTGACGTGACCGGAATAACTTACAATCAATCAAGTAAAAAAGGGCAAACTCCCAAAAAGTATCTAGTATCAGATGAAGATATTCATGAGGCGAAGATTGGTTTTATAATTTTTGCGCAAATTAACTTACAAGAGAAAATGGTTATTGTTCGACTACAATGTAACTTGACAGCGCGTTTCTATTACAAAAAAAATAAATTACCACAAGACCTACACCATTCTCTTAAGAATACTTCACGCTATTAGAAGACAAAGTTTGATTTTAAAAAATGGGACCATTTTTGAGAAAAATTATATGTTCTATTTCTTGCAATTAAAGTAATGTCACTTCTCCTTGTGTATTTCTTTCTTCCAAGGGTTATTTTAACAATTGCACGTTTAAAACTTGAATGTTTCCTTCCACAGATAGTACAATTACTTGTGTTGTCATAAACTCGTCTTTCTGTTTATTCTTTAGCTAATTTATTTTAATGGTGATTTGTTTACTTACATTTTTTAAAATATATCTTCTTCACTTGTTCATTTTTTTAAATTCATTTATTGTTGTCATATTTTCTGGTTTACTTCCTTTTGGTTTTTAATCTGTTTGAGGTAATCTAAATCATTTTTAACTTGATGATTAATTACCGGGCTCCAATGTTGGTCCGGCTGTTTCATTGCTTTCAGGGAATAAATGTGTGTTTGAAAATGAAAATGTAGTTGTTTTAATGAATGATTTATTTTCATTCAAGGTGGCAGAGAGCTTATTTCTTCAAAATGTGTGTGGATTTGTTGACCACATCTCTCTACAATCACGTTTATGTACTTATATAAATTTTCTCGTATATATGAAATCCTTCTATTACTTTAAGAGCCTCACCCCAAAATTTCCTAATGTAATCTCTTTCCTGTCCACATAGTCAAATCATCTTATTTTTGGCTTTATCTTTTGCTATATCGTGTCACTAGATTTTTTAGATTTTACTTTTGCCTCTCTTGAAATGGACTCCAAATCTCTCGTCATATTTTTAACTTAACGTTCAAATTTTGTTTTTTTCTTGTTGAGAATATTCTTCAGTCTTGGCAGTATAACTTTCACCTACTCTCCCAAACTTTTTAACTTTTGCAATAAATGCTACTTGTTTTAGAATATTGCAAAACATATTTCATCTGATTGTTTGCATATTCTAGATTCATTGATTGAATAGTGCTTTCCGACGCGTCAACTGCTAAGGTCATTTGTACGGAAAGGGGAGGTCTATATATTGAATGGGCGAGCAGTTGTCTTCCGCTGGTTGATGCGATCCGGCGCCCACGTACCCGCTAGTGAGTCTATGTTTTTCTTCAACGAGCCAAAGGGGCGCCGCCCCAGCCGTGACAAGCTCCAAGTCCCCAAATGCGTGCCGGACATGCGTGGTAGTGTAGTGCATGTGAGTATGGGTGTAAGTAAGGAGTGAAGAGACAAGGAGATCATGCGCGGTCCATGGTCCATTTCTTAGTATACAGCTCTGTCAATCGCCTTTAGTTGATCGAAAAAAACACACGGAAAAGTACCAATCATAACGGCTGGTCTATTGACGTTTGCTTCAGATAGAGGTTGAATTCGACCTAGCTATCGAAGACCTAGCAATATTTATAACAGTAAAGAATCCGAATATTCTCTTTTTGTGTAGGCTCGAGTCCTACAAAAGGTGGTTCTAAAAGTTCTCGATCCGTCTGATTGCAATAATGAAGAAGAAGAAAGTAAAAAGCCTAGATGCACAACCGGAATGATATGTGCCTCCACAAGAAATAAGGACATTTGTCTGGTATGTGTTTATTGATAAACCTCTACATATTTGTATGATCAGTGACTAGTAAAGTGGTTACAAGTCACATAATATAATCAAAATTGAATGCAAGCAGTTGTCATGGATAACTGTGTTTGAAGGAAGTTGCCGAGAATTTGAATCGGATGTAACCTTTCTACCGAGAAAATACTCGTATTTATACTTACCGCATATATCCCGCCAATATGTCACTGTTCTACATCACAATGTGTATGTTTTATCAGGATGACACTGGAGGACCATTAATTTGCTCAGGTGTTGATTTTGGTGTTGCTGCCTTTGAAATGGATTGTGGCCCAAGAAATACATTTTCTATATTCCAGTCCCTGGACACGGAAGTAAGTCAAACGCCCACGTGTACTTTTCCAATACATTATTTTACAGTGAATTGCAATCTACAAGAATTAAAACGCTAGGATAAATACAAATATCCTTATAATGTAGTTACAAACATCTGTTTTTGTTGTTCTTCCCTCGTTCTTGCTAAAACCTTTTAATTAGAATTGATGTGCATCTCCATAATTCTTCATTCTCTCTCTCTCTGGAGTTGTGCAGATTGTTCAGTATAAAACTTCTTGGTCCTGTTTTGAGGAAGAAATTCAGGAATAAGATATTGCGGTTAACAATCATTTATTATGTTCAGGAAATTACGTTTTGTTAGCAGTTTAGTTTAATCGAGAACATTTTTTTCGTCCTTTTTACTTTCCCGTGTACATACGTATATACGGAGTAATATATGTAGTATCGGGGAAATTATGTATTGCTGCGCGAAAAAACGGCGGGTTTTCGGTAGAAAAAATAAATTTCTGGACCTGATAACGAAAAAGTGAATAAATCCAGTTTCTAACTTAACGGAAAAAATGCTCCAACACGTGCTGTAACCAGACTCCCTGTCTCGTGGGTCCTTGATACCGAAAAAATTAATTGTTGTCTGTCCGTCCGTCTGTTCGGCTGGATTTTATCCAAATTGAAGAAACCCCTCTCTATCTGGCCCGAGTCGAAGCTTTGATATTTAAAAAAAAATCATTCTTCAAAATATGGGGGGCACTTTACATGAAGCTCTTCAGACATTTTCAATATTTTCTCAAAAACTGATCCAATTTTTTTCTTTAATTAACTTGTGCTGAAAATTTTTTTAAATAAAATGGAAATTTTAATGAAGTTTTTATGTTATTTAATATTCATAAAATAAAATTTCCGTTCTATTATTACGCAAAACAAAAAAATAAAACTTTTTAAAAAAAAATGTACTTTGAGCGTCGATAGATGGCAGCCGACAAGAGTGTGTGGCAAGTTCATATAGCTAGCCGAGACCAAAGGAAATAGAAAATTAATATGCACGCCGTCTCGTGGCCTGTCGCTTGTGGAAAAAATCTGAAGTGTCTCTCTGGATCATCCATCAAAAATGTTCTAAGAAGAAAAAGGACCACGTGCGTTGATACGCTTTTGCATTGAGGAAATGTCCTTGTGGAATCACTCAACTGGTTTGTCACTGAAAGCTTGACGATTCTCTGGGACCACATCCAGTTGAAAATGGACGGCGTCCATATTTGGTGACACATTTCATCAAATTTTCTCGTAGCGCACAGGAGTTTCGTGCCGTTTTTGTGTTTTTCAGCATGATGTTTACCCAATAAATGTGTATAAACATCATATTAAATCTATAGCATCCCTACTCAGCCCAAAAGCCTCCCACTCTCTGACGGGGTAGCCTACAAAAGAACTTACCAGGGTGAGCTAAAACCTGGCGAAGTTAAATTATGTTTCCTGTTTATCAATTCTGTTATAAATAAATATAAACCACTAGTTCTGAACAAAACATGTGAATTTTCCTGCAGCACTGTTTTCACTGTTATATATATATATATATATATATATATAGTATAAGTATAAATATATAATATATAT
>BOPP01000003.1:13434204-13444595 GCA_017312745.1 Gryllus bimaculatus
TATAGAGAGAGAGAGAGAGAGAGAGAGAGAGAGAGAGAGAGTATAATATTTACAAATTTGTTCTATCTAGAGAGTTTTCGTTGTCACTTCTTTCCCCTTTACCATGTCTTTAGCATGTGGTGGATTGTAGAAAAGTGTATCCAAGGGCAAAATCCTCCTTGTTCCATAGTTTGTTGTTCATTGATTACGTTTCTAATTCTCCTATTTATTATTTTGGAGAAGAGTTTGTAAACACATGGCAATACAATTATTGGTGTATAGTTGTTTATATTGTTTCTGTTTCCTTTTTTGTAAATCAGGGTGATAGTACTTAAGAGCCCCTCTTTTGACAATTCTTCTTTTTCAAGAATGAGCTTAAACAGATTTGTGAGAGGTTTCAATGTCACTTCTGATCATATTTTCAGAAGTTCATGGTAGATTCCATCTTCGCCTGGGGCCTTCCCCATTTTGAGGTCTTTCAGAGCTGCCTCCATCTCACACAGCATAATGGAGGACGTCGATTCATTGTTTTCAACTGTAGAGTCATTTAACTTGCCTTTTATTTCTTCTATTGGTGTATTGTAGTTATTTCATGTTTTACTAGCTTGTTGAGCTCTGTATATTAATTCTCAAAATTGAATTTTGGTGCCGTTGTTGTTTCATTTTTTCTCATCGATCATTTAGTAGCAATATTTTGTTGCTTAATTTACTTCTATTCTCTTCCTGGTCTTTCATTCTTGATTTTGCAGTTTCAATGTTTGAGTAAATTTCTTGTATTTCGGTTTCTAAGTTGTTCCTGTTGATAAGAGATTGGTTTACTTGTGATACAAATGTATTTGTATCTGTATAATATTTTATTAAATGAAAATATTTGTGCCCTTCCGTTCTTTTTTCTATAATATGTGTTGTCGATATTAGCCTATGATCTGTTTCAAACATCATGTTGCTCACTGCTTCTAAGTTACTTATTCTTATGATTTTGTCGGTTAGAATAATGTCTATTTCATTACATGTTCTCCCAACGGATCTATACCAGAACCTTTTATTTGATATGGTTTTTTTTGTAGAAGATATTACATATTTTCAATCGCTGTCAATTTGCAAATTGAAGAAGTCTTGATCCTCTCAGTTTGCTATCACCATTTCCATATTGTTCTATGGAAAGTTCATGTGGTCCTTCCGTTTTTCCATATTTTATTGTTGAAGTCGCATAGTACAATATTAACATTTGCTTGTTATTCACTTTTGGTATCATCAATTTTTTTCATAAAGGCTTTCAATTTCATCGTTACTGCTATTCTTGACTGGCGCATAAACTTGAAAGATTGCTATGTGGTCTCTTTCGTAACTTCATTTTGCCACAATTGTTCTCTCATTGATTCCCTTAATTTCTTTCACATAGGGTTTATATATGAGAACCTTGTCCTGCACCGGCCTGCGGTACAGTTGTTGTGTCGGCCAGTAGTAAAGAGCTGGAACGTGTGTGTGCACTAAATTGATATTAATATCAACAAAAGTGCCTCAGAGACCTTCAGATTTTTTCAATAAGCCTTTGGTGACAAATGTATGAGCTGGTCCCAGCGTTTCGGATGGTAAAATCGACTTAAATCAGGAAGAACATCAACTTCTCCCCGGCCAAAAAAATGTCGGATGAGTCGGTGCAACGTGAAAGTAATGCACATTTTTTCGACTGGCAAGAGATTTGTATGAAACCTGGAAGGTGATGGCGCATTTCTTGCTTCACATTCAGATTCAGCGCGTCGACATACATAGAGGCACATGTGTAAGTCTTTGGGTCCAAAACAACCCTCGAAAACAAAAAGAAAACAGTCTTACGGCGGGTTTTCACGATTAAAAAACCTGGAGGGTTGTGGCGCAACTCTGGCTTCAGCTTCGAATTCAGCACGTCTACATACACAGGGAAATATTGTTAAGTATTTGGGGTGCCATTTTGTTTATTTTGTGTGCCTGTGTATTTATTATCGAGGGAGTTGACTCTTGATTTGAGCCTATTTCATTTAAAATAGAATAATTTGTAACACAAGATGTTTCATTTATACAACTCTTTTGAATGATAGATGTATTATGTCCTTCTGATTACAGTAGAGTGATTGCGGTAAACATTTTGTTGGACATAAAATCATCCACATGACCCTCCTAATAATCACCAATTCATATACTCTTTTTTTGGCTCGCCTTTCGTAATGTGACATTTGCGACCTGCCGCGGCAGAGCTTTTGTCCTCTGAAGGCGACTGTGAGAACCCTCCACCTTGAATAATGAACCATGACGAATGTGATTGGTAGACAGCCGTGCAAGAATATTATTCTCGCTTGGCTTCTGGAATCGTCATCATTACTGTATCCGATAACTTGCATGCATGTGTTCATTCTGGAGTAGTCGTAGAGAAAGTTTGTTAAAAAATATTAGAAATCAATTATAATGTAAAATGTATTACATCTGCTTGTATATAAATGTAGTGTTTCACACAAGAATCAAACAAGGCCAAATTCGAGATTTTTCAGTGGGCAACAAAAACCTTCTAGCGTAGACGTGCGAAGTAATGAATTCATGACTTTTCCCTGCCTTATCAATGTGTTTGCCATTTGCCTGAAGAAAATGTCTCTGTATATAGTACAATTGTAGGTTATAACGTGGTGTAATATTCCAACAGATGAAATATTGGACTTGTTGGGTTCTTTTAAGAAATTTCTCAATTAGAAACAACAGTATAAAGATTTTTTCTTTCAGGATGACTGGCTGAAGGCTGCCGAATTGAAATGTATGAATAGCACATTATGTGTCCGGCTGTACTTGGATTCCCGAGTACTTATTTTGATGATTTTGATGCAAATTCTTTACATAAAATGAAAGTCCTGTAGTCAAATTTATTTTGGGTTAATTTATAGAATCTTACTATTGAAATATATAAAAACTGGAAATATTTGTGGTATAATTTTCTTCTATTTCTTCCTAGATTTAAAATAGTGGTACAAAAATGTATTTCTCCTTAAAGAGTTCTCTTTTGCAAAATAAATTATGATTTATTTACGTGTTCATTGGCCAAAACAGTGGACTTAGTCATCAATATAATTTTTGAACAAGAGCACGAACCTTTGTAGGCCTATTTTGAGCCTGCGATGTTCGGTAAACGATTTAACATTTTACTATGCAATTTGAAAAATTATCAACTAATCGAAAATAGGTGTTGCTACAAAAGTACATATTTTCTCGCATTATTTGTAATTGTTGCAATTTGTTACAAAACTACGCAAAAAGTATACTACCCTCAAAAATGTTAGTTCACACTTTTTTATAATCGTTTATTATCCGTGATAGACAAAATTATTCCTTTCAAGGGTTTTCAGATTACATGGGATGCATAATTGATTTTGAGCTACATTTAATCGTGCATGAACAATGTTTGAAAACAATAATATTAGAAACTAACAACTAATGATACCCATGAAGGGTCCTTTAGTAAAATACTTAAAATATTTGGAGTACAAAATGCATTTTGAATTTGGAAATGCCTGAACCTTTTTTTATTTCTAATTAAGGAGGGTGTAGTAGGTCTCTAGAATATCTTGTTTTGATTCGTTGAAAAATATTGACTTGTTTTCCTAATGTACAAGCAAGAGGCTCGGCAAGATGAAAGAGAAGAGTATAAATGGGGAAAAAGTCTAAGAATCCAAGAGTTTAGAGGTTCTATATATAATTCTTTAAAAATTTGGCCATTTCTGATACTCCATTATGCTTTTAAAATTTCTCTTAAGACTTTATTTTGCAGTACTTCCAGTTTCCGAATGTTGCTTGTAGAGGAACCTCACCGTATTGGACACGCGTAGGTCAGTGAAGATCGTATAGTGTATGCAAATATTATTAATGCTGAGTCTGTTGATAATTAAAATTTTCTATTTATGAATGGATATAATTTTAATATTTCTATGTGTTTTATCAGCTATCGATAATATATGGTTTTCAGGTTAAGTGTCTATTTGAAGTCCAAGATATTTTAGAGGAGTGTCATTTGGAAGCCATTTGATTGCATGATTATTGATGTTAAGGGAATAAGTAAGAGGAGATTTAAGGAGATTTTAGCTTGAGGGTTTTGATAATTTATTTTTATTTGCCAATCATTGAACCAAGAAGTGAAGAGATTTAGACCATCTTGGAGATTGTCTCTCTACCTAAAAGAAGATCGCAACGGGGGGTAAATATTGCAGTGATGATCGCAAAAAGAGCAATGAGCAAATAAGAGATAAGGCATATCAAAAATTAAAAAAAACATTGAAAAGTGTGGGTGATAAAAGAGATCCTTGGGGAAGTCCAGCTTGTATATTGTGGCCAGTTGAGATAGTTATTTATTTGTACTTTGAATCTTCGATTAACTAAAAAGGATGTTATTATATATTGTTAGTTATTTCGAAGATCAATATTTCTCAATTTACAAAGTAGTCCATCATGCCAGATTTCATCAAATTCTTTCTTTATATCTAGAAATATAACAAGAGTTTGTCATAATTTCTGGAAATTAGTGGCAGTATAGTCTGTTAAGCATAGCAATTGATGAGTGGGAGGATAGTTGTGTCTAAAACCAAATTGACTACTAGGACAAATATATTATTTTGATTTACAAAAATTATAATCCTAGTTATAATTGCTCTTTCAAAAATGTTTGAATCGTTTGGCATCAAACTAATTGACCTAAAATTATCAGGTATAGTTTGATCTGTATTATGTTTGAGAATTGGTAGAATAAGTGCAGTTTTTCAGGAGTTAGGAAAGTACCAGAGTCTAAAACAAGCATTGTAAATAGCTGTTAGTGAACTTAGAATGGGATATGGTAAATGTTTAATTACAATATTAGGAAGTAGACCTGAGCCTGGCGATTTCTTGTTTTTAAGTTTGAAAATTGTGTACTTGATTTTAGATGGAGAAATAAATTTAATTCTTCAGGAACTGTGTGAAGTGGATTAGCTAATGGTGGAACTATGTTTTGTGTGAAGGCAGAATTATAAGGCCGCCGAACGGTGCTCCCGTGCGGCAGCGCGCGATCTCGGCACGGTGGGGGGCCTGCTGGTGGGCTGGCTCGCTCCAAATTGACTGTCTTCGTTGATCGACTCTGTCACTTCTCGGGTGCGGTTTGACTTCATGATATTTCGGTGCGTTTTCGTATAGTCGAGGGCGATCACCTGGAGTTGCTCGTCCGAAATTCGGGTCTTTGTACTCAGCTTCCAGTAAGATATGGTTTGAATGCTTCGTTCAGAACAGGCATGTGTTTTCTCCCTCTCTCTCTCTCTCTCTCTCTCTCTCTCTCTCTCTCTCTTTCTCTCTTTCTCTCTCTCTCTCGCGCTCTCTTTTCCTTCCCTTCTTTATTCTCTCCTTTCACGACCGCTCTCCCTCCCCCTTTCGCATCTTTCTTTCATTCTCTATTTTTCTTTTCTTTTTTTCTCACTTCTTTTTATCTGTTCTTCTTTTTTATGCATTTCTCTATGCTTGCTTCTCTCTCCTATTCTCCTTCCCCGCCCCTCTCTTACGCACCTCCCTTCCTCTCTTTCTCTCGCAGTAAAAAAGATTACCGCCTGGCTCTCCCGTCGCCTTTACTGAGGCCGGTATAAAGCTGATTATCGCTGCGTAATGTCGCCAATTACCATAATGCAGTCGGTTGTGGCTATTGGGTCGCGTCGTTGTGTTCCATTAGGCGGGCGCGGGCGGGTAGGAGCTGCTGCGTGTGGCCGTAAAGGGCGGTTTGCGACGCCTCTACCCTCGCAGCAATTCGCGTTTGCGCCTTGGCTGCTTTTACACCGTGATCGGAGAATAACTGCGTTTAATGCACACAGAATGACACTTAGTAACAGGTTTTCCCTGCGTCTTGCACTGAGTGGTAATAAAATATACGTTTTGCGATCAACTTTGCTCTTTCGGGAGCAGGGTGCTGTGCCATTTTCTAAAGCGATAAGTTGGTTAATAATGGTTAATACTTTATGTTCAGTGGTTGAAGTTCAATTTTTACACCGAATCGATTTAATGCGGAAACCAGTCAAATGGGGAATGAAATCACAGGGATTGTAAAGGAAATGGATATTCAATGGTTATTCGTGGTAGAAACAATTTAATTAATTCTGTAACAAAAATACATTGAAAAGATCTTTAATACTTTGAAAAGAAAATAAATATGGCTGGCAAGTAACATTGACTGTGTTCTGATTGAAATCATATCTCGTGTTTTTACATAAAACTGATATTTTTTTTATTTTCTTGCAGTTCGTAGGAAGAGAAAGAATTGTAATCATGCTCTGGAAAATTAACACTGAATTTTCAGTAAAAAGGACTTATTGATGGATAAGGATAAGTGGAAAGCTCCTGTTCGTATGTATAGTAAATTTCTTCCTGTAACTCGGTGTAGCCAGAATCCATGTTTTGTGCGTTATTGATACCCAATGATACCCAACGGCGAAATGTCTGTCTGTCTACGACCGTCCGCCTGTCTCTCCGTTTGTGGTCAATGCTAGCGCCTAAACTAATCAGCTGATTTTCTCCAAAACGTTGATTCCTAATCAATCTGAACGATCTCAAGGCTTTGGGAGTTTCAAACGCACATTTTGATTTTTGAGAGTTCTTTACAAGATGCCTAAAACCATTTTTAAAATGATCTGAAAAATGGCTCCAAATATTTTATTTAACTTTTTTCGAATAGGGTAAAGAGAATCTGAAGGGAGATATGCTGGTTTCATCTCCGTTAAAATCCCTTAATTTTTTTTTTAAATTTCAAGAGTGCAACTTTTGGATATTTTTCCAATACTACAATATTGTAACACTCTACCCCCTTTTTCATTTATTATCAATATATCAATATTAACTTTAACCTGGTCTATCTGACCACAACGGGCACTGCGCAAATTCTCCTTAGAGGGTGGGGTGAATTACAGTGTGAAAAAATCAGATCTTTAAAAAACGTCATGTGAAATGTTTTGCAATAGGAGTAGTTTTTGCGTAATTTGTCTGATTTTGATGCGATATCTAGGTTTTTTTTAATGTTCCAAATTGTTTCATTAAACTTTCTCCACTTGTGTAACTACGAACGGTAAAAAATGTGGTGCTAGACCCATTTTCGGCTAATAATCCGTAGTTTCGATAATTGCATGATGCAAATATTGTGTTGAGAAAATTAACTTTTTAGTGTCAACCTGACTTGGAACATCACAGCGTTTCAGTAACATAGTGGTGTGGCTGTCGGCGAGTTAACTCGGAGGATCTGAGTTATAGTTTCGGTGCGGAAAATAATTTTTGCTTGTTGAAAACACTTTTTCCAATTAGCGATGTAATTTGCTCTACAGAGTAGCAATTAGAAATGCTGCGAGAAAGTACATGCCGTTGTAGCTCCGAAATTTAATAATAAAAATAGCATTATCTGAGAACGGTTCTTCAACACAATATTCTTAATCTGAGGAGATTAAATGTCTTAGTAAAAGTAAAATTTAATCAAGTTTTATATTTGTAAGTGACACTTGTATCAATTTTTTTGTGAACATTTTACTTAACACTAAGGCCATTCACTTTTGTAATGTTGAAGAATCCAGTAAGAGAAACAAAACGTAGAAACCAGCGGTCTATTAGAGAATTATTGAGTGAATATTTGGTTTTTATATTAGCTCATATGTCTCTAATTATTAAATCATGTATTTTGAAATAGATTTAAAACAATTTTGTGGATTGAATATCAGATAAATGAAGGGTAATTTCAATTCTCAAGTAAGTTTTTCCAATGCCATTAAAATGGGTGTCATTGTTACTTTTTCATTGAAAAACTCATTCTAAAGGCAATTTTAAATGGAAGCGTTTTACCGTTATTCACAGTAAACAGTGAAAGTGTAAATACAACCAAATGAAAGATAATAGAGAAGTTAGAAATGAACACATTTCCTGTGAGTATTGCTTACACAAAGAACTTGGTAATTAGCTTTGGTAAAAATATAACAAATAAATGGGTGATTTTATTTCTGATCCATCCAGTTTCTGAAAAGGGAACTTTATGAAGAAGGGATATTTTTTTATCCGGTGGAGTAGTATCTTTCCTATATGCTTTCATCGACGAACAGACGCTCCTTTAAGACAGCTAATCCCACATTGGTTGACGATCCACCAATGGGGTTTATGGTAGGAATTGGGACTGCTGAGAGGTGTCCGATCCGATTCGATACGTCCTACTGAGCGAAGGCGACTCAGCGCGCAGTTCGACCCGCTTTAACTGACCTCCACCCCACCCAGACCTTCCCATCTCCCACCCCCTGGCCAACCCAGCACCATCCCTCACTCTCATTCACTCACTCACTAGTTTTCGCCCCTCATCTTCTTCTCTCCCTTGTCACCCACTTTTCCTTTCCCCTTTCTCTTGTTTTCCCTGGCCCCTCTAACCTCTCTCCAAATTTCCTCTAATACGCCCTTTATATTTCCTCTAACTCTCTCGCTCTCCACTCTCATCCATCCTTTCTCCACCTTTCACTCGCATTCCGTCTTTTTAACCCAATATTTCTCTCTTCCTACTCACCCTCCCTCTCTATTCCCTCAAATCCACTCACTGTCTCCCCTCTCGATTACCTTCCCTCGCCCTCTATTCCAAACTCCCTCATCTCTCACCCACTCTTCCTCTACCTCGTCACTCGCTCACCAAATCTCACCCAAACCTCTTCCTCTCCTTGCCCAATCTTCTATCCTACCCTTTATATCTTCTCATTTGGCACTTCTTGCGCTCCAGTGCCACCTCTACCCCACCCCCGTCCTCATCATTCTACACACCTCACATTCGGCATAGTTTCTGTCTTAAGTCCCTGCACTCTGCCTTTTCCTCCTCTCCCGCTCCCTCACTTTCTTTTGCTTTCTCTCCTTCCGTTTCCTCCTCCACTCCCGTCTCCGTACCATTCTTCGCTTTCATATTCTCCTACTCCCACCTAGAGATACACTAACATCCGCCTCAACATTCCATCTCTTCGTCTGCCTTCTTTCCTACCATCCTACGTCCCCTTACGTACAGCAAATCCGCCTTCCTCTCCTGTCAGCACTGATCCCACTTCAGACATTACATTTGTGGTCCGTCTCCTCTACCGTCCAGCAAGCCACCCTCCTAAGTTTCCCACCGCCATCCTCGCTTCCACTGCGTAATCCGCCTTCTGTACTTCATCTTCCCCTCCGCTCATTTTCACCCTTTCCTCCACCTTCGCCACTATCGACAATTATCGCCTCGCCTTATTCGTTTGTCTCCGCAGGTATCCTCTCGACCTCTGGTCTTCCCACCTCAACCCCCTTTTCTCTCACCTCTACTCGCGCTCCCATCCTTCACTTGCTCTCTCGCCCCCGCCCACTCGTGCCCACTTAGGCGATCTGCCCGGTTGCCGCGGCCCGCCCGCCCGGCCGAGCGCGAGGATTACGCGGACGTCGTTAGGGCGCGGGAGGGCGGGGCGGGGCGGGGCGGGGCTGGGCGAGGCATAGAGGCGGCGATGGCTCCTCGGTCGCGCCGCTCCGCCGCCTCCAGCTGGCGGCTAGTCGGCGACCGAGCGGAGCGGGATTTTCGTAAGCCGGCAGCCAGACATTCACCTGAAGACTTCTGGGAATTAGAAGTAGGCGAGTTGTAGGACGACTTTTTTTTCAATGGACTTTAGAACGTACCCTATTTTTGCCTAGTTTCCTTTGTAGTTGTATGTGGATAAATGCATTTCCTGTTTAGTTACGTAAATGTGTAGAATTATCTTTGCTTCGTCATCAAACTTGATGAATGTTCAAATATATTTAAATCATTAAAATAATAAATTTATTGTTTTACAAACACCAAAAAACGCCCCCAAATTTTACTACGTTTTCTTTTGATATTTAAGAAAATATGACATTGAAAATCTTAGAGGTAATAGTCTACATCACAAAGAATCCCGTCCTAATTGTGACGCAGTATTTCACATAAAGGAATTGCAAAATCAGTATTTGGACAATAGATTAATAACATTAGAAGACTTCATTGCAATAAAGCCGACCAAAGGGAAATTGGTAAAAGGCGACGTAAAAGGAGTAGTAATAGTAGGTGAAGAATATAAAATAAACCCAGGATGACGCTATAACACGTTGAAAACGGAACGGAGAGGCATATAAATGAAAGTACGGAGAGTCGCACATAAACAAACCACCCTCGGCGCGAGGATAGAGTTACGGGTCCTTTGCAACAGCTAATGCCCGCCTGCAGTGAACCTGACCCGCAGTTACGGTCGCGGGATACGGCGAGGGGCTGGGGAGTGGCCGGTCGAGCGAGGCCAGGGCGGCGTCCAGCGATGGCTGCAGATAACTGGGTGGGCGGGGGCGGCCGTCATGCCGGGAGACGTAATCCCACGCTCGGACGGGGGCGGGACCACCGCGCCGCGCCGCGC
>BOPP01000003.1:13452034-13483650 GCA_017312745.1 Gryllus bimaculatus
GAGTCAAGTGGTGAAATGGTGAGAGGGCGAGGTGGGGAGGGCCCGAATTGGTGATGGCGTCGTCGAGTTGGTGTCGTGGATGAAGTAGTGATTGAAACAAGGTGGTGTTATGGGCGAAGGGTGTGACGGAAATTGGTACAGACAGGGATAAAGTGGTGATGGAGACGTTGTGACGGAGGCGAGGTGGTGTATGAGACGAGACGTGTCGGAGGCGAGGTGGTGTAGTAGACGAGGTGCTAATAGAGGCGAGATAGTGATGGAAAAGAGTTGGTGACTGAAATGATGTGGTGACTGGTATAATATGGTGACGGACGTGAGGTACTGATCAAACAGAAGTAGTAATGAGGATGAAGTGGTGTTGGAAACGTGTTGGCGGAGGCGAGGTGGTGACAGACGAGGCGGTGACGAGAATGAGTTGGTAAGGAGGAGAAGATTGTGACGTAGACGAGATGGTGATGGAAACGAAGTGATGACAGGGATCAAATGGTGTGTTGGAAACGTGTTGAACGAGGCGAGGTGGTAACGAGGTAAGATGGTGACTGAGTCTAAGTGGCAATGGAAAGGAGGTGGTGTCGGGGGTGGATTGGGGATTGGAGCAATTGCATTTGGGGGCAAGAGGAGAGAATGCGTGAATAATATGGCGAGTGAGGGCAGCCACAGGATGGCGTGATGTGGTGGGGTGGCGAATCTTATGCTCGACTTCACTTGCCGCGGTCAATTCGACCGAGTAAGTTCGGTGGAAAGTGAAAAATTGAAAATCGTATTGGGTTCGCTGGATCGTAATGCCGTGTATTTCGTAGTCCAAGAAGGCCTTGGCTCTCAACTTCGCAGGGAGCGCTGAACTTTGAGTACGTCTGTTCAAATTAAAGTTAGAATGTAGCCGTATGTTACAAATTTTAGTTAAGTTAAAAACATTGTTTTTTTCTCACATTTGTCAAACCGATAATAGAATAAAGTTTTGATACATCCTTTGCAACTTCATGATGTCGGAATGTCTCATTTCATTGGTTATTCAATTCAAAACTACAGAAAAATGGGCAGTTTCATTAAATCTGTATTTTTATGAATGTACTAAGTATCATTTGTAAGCATATGTTTAACCTTCTTTCACTATAATGCCGCTTGATAATGCTGGATGTTTCTTTGATCTTTGTTCAGTACATAAATAATCAATGATCCTGTAATGTTATTCAGAAGATAAAAAACAGTGTTGGAGCGTTTGATTAGTTTTTCCACACATGAGTGATTTAGAAATAAATTTTTGTTCTCTATCTTTGAAAAGGTATTTGTGTATGGAATGCCATTGACAAAGTAACGATGATGCCAACTGCAACAATAGACAATCTGTATAACAACATATATAGAGTTTAGCGTAATCAAAAACGTAAGATAGAAATATTTTTCATCAGGGAAATGCATGTGTTGCGCCCCAAGGTACATCAGTATTTTGGAAACGTGTAGAAAGGTTTGAAGGTTTTGTAAATTTTATTTGCACCAACATCCATGAACGTTAACTTATTAAATACATTAGTTGAAAAATAAAACGTCTTTATTCCCTCGTATCATTTGTTTTTCTATCAAGTTCTCTATCTGGATTCTTTTAGAGCCCTAAACTTCACTAACAACTGGAACACATAAAGAAGAAAATGTGTCCAGCATATGCTAGGTGTAAATAATAAATAATTGATTTTATATCGGGATGCATTATGTTAATTATTTTCAGTAACAGAAAAAATATAATTATTAAATATTTCATGAAGGGCATGACCTCCATTTTACGTTCTTTGTTGACACGTAATGCTTCAGAAATATTTATAAAAGTTTGTGAAAGTTATTTCAAGATAAATAGATTATTATTAACAGGTTCAGGCACACTTTTTGAAGTTCATGACAAGATGTTTTCAAATGACAATGGGGAAAATAAAAGATCATATCTTAAATTAATCCGGTTCCATGTAACGAAACAAATTAATATTTCTCTAATAAAATTCGGAGAATATAATGTGAAAATGGTAGCATGCTTAATATGTGCACCAACGCATTTCTAGAAGATAGAAATTATCTTGCAAATATTCAAAAAAAATTAACAAATTAGTTATGGTTGGATCCAATCCGACCCCAGGTATTTTACGAGGGTAATCATAACACCAATGTTACTTGTATTACCTACACATTTGTAAAGCATTCGCTCTGATAGCTGTGACTTCTACAAATGCTACCTTTCAGTAAGTTTCATTTTTTATCATTACAATTCTTAATTATGTATTGATTTACTCGAATTTTTTAACGTGTTTTCAGATAAGCAGCTTTTGATGCTACTTGTTACTAGTGTATAATTGAAAACACGTTTGTACTCTTAACATTTGGTAGTTTTTCTCTTATGTGTTTGAAACTTATCTGAAAAACATGTGAAAAACATTTTAGCTTATGGCCCATGGCGCCCCATCATTATCTGACTCATTTTGCCTCGGTAGTTCATTTTCAATGTGGTCAGATATGACCTATAAAATTAGTTACTGTAACTTACCTACAGTGTAGGAGGATGAGAAAAACTTCAGGGGACTGCAAATATTCAACTCCAATAGAAGTATTAAAATGACGAAAAATAGTATAAAACTGAAACACATCGCCAGCAATTTACGTTGAAAGAGAGAGATCAGTGTACACTTCAACTTTCCTTACACAATGACGTCAGATCACCTCCATCTTTATAGTAAATGTGGTCCCAGTGTAACATTTAAATGACATTTAAACGAAACATTTTAACAAAAGACATTTAAATGAAAATTTAAAACATGATCAGTTTAGCCAACCTAGCCCTCCTGAATATCAGCAAACATTCAGCGACTCATTGTACCTCATGGCCCATGGTTCTCCGGCCTCCCCTACACATGAAATATATGTAAATTTGTACCAAAATGTAAGGAAATCTAGTATGACCACTAAAATGAAATAATGTCTGGCGTATGCAGATGATTTACTTATAACAGAACGACAAGAAAAGCTTCGGAAGAAATATTCATGCTACTTAAACATCAGTGAAATAGATCAATAATCAGAAAGCTAAATTTATGAAGTGTAAAGCAGGTGCACATAAAATCGAGGATATTACAATTGACAAACGTCTTACCGAGAAATCAAATCACACAGAAGAAGGATGATGATATTTGCTTATTACATATTCGTACAATAATTTTCTGGGATCTAAAATTTTCGAAGGTCTTTGATCTGTTCCTCTAATTATTATGCCACAGGTGGGAATGAACATTCACCAAATATACACAATAAGCAGTACGAAGGCAGACCGAATTTCAACGAATTCTAAATGCGAAGAATAATGAATTTAATTTTGTGATCAATTCGTTCAAATTGACGTTTTATTTGCGTTAATATAGATACCCAGAAATTTGATTACTTTAACATCAGTCAAAAGAACATCGTTCATTTTTAATGGAGAAATGTGTATTTAAAATGAAAAAAAATGCCTTGGAATTTTTTCCCTTGTTCATGTCGCGTTTGGAACGGCAACGTTTTTGATAAACTCGGCCTATAATAATAATTTTATTATATTTTGTTGCAATGTTCGTGAAGTTTGTTTTTGTTAAACCATTGAAAATCATTGATGTGCGATAGAATTTTATTCGTTCTTGAGCAATTTACATGCTATTTTTTTTGGGAAAACCATTATATGTGATTTTCTCCAGCAGTATGTTTGCTCCTGGGTGCCTCTAGCGTAAATTATTTATAAAGAGTGCTATGTAAGCATTCCTTTCCGGAACGATCTACTATGTCAATCTCAGCAAATTGGTTGTTTGAAAGCTGGAAGTCTCTGTTAAGTTCGCGAATAACTTACAGTTCTGTGTACGCGATATAAATATTAATAATATTTTTGAAATAAATGTGTTTGTGAAAAGTCTACATAAATCACAATCATTTAGCGGATACAGACAAATAGATGTTATTGTGTTGTAAGACATTTACTACTAATATTATTAATTTATTTTTAATATCAAACACATTAATGATTCCACATGAACAAGCATCATTCAGAAATGCCAAAGAATCCTACCTTTTGTATTATTCCTTCTTTTGTTAGCGGAATGATATTTAACACAAGTACCTTAAGAAATTATTTACAGTTTATTTTATTTTTACAAACGTATGAGAACAAAAGACACTGTGAACCTAACGAGGGATGTTGTTATTTTTGCCAAAATTTATAGTTCTGTGCAGGGATTGATTTTTGGGGGATCGCAACGGAACGGCCTTCAGTTACCTCAGGAATAATTATTAAAATATATCATAAATAAATAACTATTACTATTAAATTAATAATTAATTCAAAACAGGTTCCGGGACTTATAATTTTATATGTTAAGCTCTGATTCTATAAACAATTTAGTGCACCGAAAGGAGTAACAACTTATAAAGATGGTATTCAAATAACGTATTACTTGATTTATCAGAATATTATTTATATTATTTGTTTTGTTTTATTTTCTGCTTGTGTAAAAAACAACAAAATATTGATGTATTGTAGGTTATTATAAAAACAAAATAATGTGTTTTTGGGTGGTATTTGTATCACACAATTCGGCAGCTTTAACCCAGCGCGAGAGGACGTCTCCAAGTACGCAGCGTTGCTTCCGCAACAGCAATCCCGCAAAGCCGAACAACCCACCCGTCTGCGCGTGGGAAGCCCGAAGCATTAGTTTTGCGAGTTTCGTGGAGCGTTTCGTCAGTTATCTGTCGGCCACCCGCCTCCCCTCGCGGGAGCTCTCTCGGGACGCTCTACGTGCGTCACGTGCCGAAACCGCTACGTGCCCACACTTTGCCCGCCCTCCCATCAGCGCGTCGGCCAGCGCGTCGGCCCACCAGCCCACCCAACTGCCGCCCCGCTCTCAAATACTACGACTTGCCCTGCCCGCCCGCCCACTTACCCCGGCCATTCACCCACCTGCCCATCTACCCAATTGCCTCCGCCCGTTCTCTCTCTTGACCGCTCACTCACTCGCGGCCACCCGCATTCCCCGATCCGTCCTTCCGCTATTGTTCGTCTCATCCACCCACATTCGGTCACCGATTCGCCTACAATCACCCACCCGTTCACCCTCGTTCCCTTACCTGCCCTCCCACATTCTCTTACTCGCACTCCCACTTTCCATCACCCATTTGCCAGCAATCCTCCACCCGTTCACCCACATACCCTCATCTGCCCTCCCACTTTCCTACACCAGCCCTCTCACTTTCCCTAACTCATTCACTCACAATCCCCCACCCGTTCACCCACATTCCCCGTCAGTCCGGTAGCGCCCTTCCGCCCGCTTGCGTCCCCACTCGCGCCCGCCCGTCCACCCGCCTACCCGCCTTGTGCCGGAACTTCCAAGTTCCTGGCGTGCGCGGGACAGTTAACGCCACCGGAAACGTACTAGGAGATCATCCGCATGAGAGAAACTGCACTCAGGCAGCAAAGCGGCCGGAAGACTTCGTCCGTGCGAGAATCATTTTCGCCTCTCTGGCTCCGGCAAAACCAGTATCTAAACGGATGCCATTGGCGACGTTGTTATTAACGCAACACAGGAAACCTCAGTGTCCAAACTTTACCAGCCGCAGCCAATGTCTCACTGTCCCAGATATGCATACCTCTTCCTTCTCGACGACATTTTGGAACAATCGTATCCCATCCAAAACGGATTCTGACGCCCATAATAGAACAATTCTCCAGGAAATGTTGAAAGGAGATAAACCACCGTACTTAAGAGGAAAATTCATACTAGGTGTTGAATCAATATTGAAGACAGAAGCCAATTCATACCAAATATTTGAATTATTATTTGTGTTTGTGGGACCAATGTTCATAAAAAAACAAGGTAAGACTATTATCTCGCTTCACAAAATATGCAGAAACTTTGATGGTCTTGAAACAATATAATATTGATCGAGTTCCTCTTTTATATTTTTGAGATGCATCCACACACATTAACATCCAATAAATGAACTACACTAGCTAGCTTGAGATTACGTTTCATTCTAGATAGGAATAAATGATGATATTGTAAAGGTGATAGGAATATCTCGCACCAAAATACACAAATCAAAACGATTCTCTCTTTCCCCTCCTCCAAAAAATTGCTAAACACCGTCAGTAAATTCCTAAAAATAAATTTGTCTTGGGTAATGCAAAATTTATTTTACTCAGTTCCAAAAATAATTATAAAATTTTAAAATTAAACTATGTACATCCCTACGTAAATTATAAATTTAAATAAGGTATTAAGCTAAAGCTCAAGTTATTTTGTCTGAAAAAATTGATTCTCCTTCATGACCAATAGGTATTCCTCTCAACCTCTATTCATAAGTGTAAATATTCATTCCGAACCGCACTTATAGACGGCAGTCAAAGCTCTATGAATTAAGGTAGTTGGGTATAAATAATAGTAAACATTTTTGGTGAACTATTATATAGAGAATTGGCTTATGTGCAGGAGAAAGAACTCGCTTTATGCTCGCTTAGTGTATACATTTATATCTGGAATTGGACTCGGACATCCAGGAACAACTACAAAGGAAAATAATTCCAGAACGCATTTGCAAATAAACGTACGCGCCTCTGCCACGAAAGAACGTTGTGAATGAAAAGGACGCGAAGGCATTTTTATTTTGATTGATTTATTGATTAGTGTTTCAGGGCGAGTCAACAGTTAAAGTCATTACTCCCGTAAGTGTAGTGCATGATTTTCTCGCGGGAGGTGGCGGTGATCTTCTCCCTCTGGATTGCGATATTCGACTTCGACCTAGGTATGCGTCGGCTTGCGAGAGTCGGGAATCGAACGCTAGGACCTCTCGGTCAGAGGCGTTGCAGCGACAGCAATTGATTCCGTGAGCCACCTAACATGCATGGACATTAAGTACTGAGCGCGGAGACTACTTTGGAAAGCGGGATAATGAATGCAAAGGACCATTGTATGTGAAGGTCGATGAGCGTGGTAGCTGTTCTCCGATCCGAAACCTGTGGATTCTACGTAATGTGTACAAAAGAGGTATGTGAGTTTAAATATAGTTAAATGGAAAGTTATTAATCGACCATTGTGCGAGCTGACAGAAGGGAGTATGGATTCACGAGGTAAAAGGTTCACACAAGACGCTTGAAAATAATGTAACTTTGCAGGTTGTTGAGAAATAACTGTAGTAATCTCTGTCATCATATTTTGGTCGACGAGAACTACTGAAGGTACAAACTTAAAAGCAACAATTAGAGGTATGTGGGAAGACAGAGATCGTGTCAATTGTGAGTCCGCTGCAAAAATTTTGTACGTCGGGAGCTCCTATCTTCAAATCCTGAATGTGAAGGACATCTGAGATCAGTTCAGTCGTTGGGTCAAGAGATGCTATTAGATGACAGATAATTGGCTAACACGTGCATAAGTATTTACAACTTAGGAATTGTTATCCAGTGACGGTGGCAAAACCTTCCCAGTATCTGTTTCTACTACTATGCTGAGATCCCCAAATTAATTGTCGAGAACGGAGACAGTCCAGAGAGCGACTAATGTTATGACCTTCCCAACACTGGAAGACCGCCCGCTCTTAAAAAGTCAGCGGTAGTTAACCAGTTACGACTACATAAAGTGAGAGTAATTAACTTCTGTAATGGTGTATTTTATTCCAACGAAACAAAGTATTTCTGCATTACCTGAAAATTTATCTGAAGATGGAGTAGGCAATAATAAAATATAATATACTAGTAATAGAAAAATATGGTTATTTCTTTTCTAATTAATTATTTGTTTTCAAGTGTATATTAATTTGTTACAAAAATACGTTGAAAATGTTTCCCACTGATTATTCAAATTCTTATCTTAAAAAGAGCAAAAATAACATCGCTCACTTAATTTTGCTTGTCTGATCATGTCTTTCTATGAAAATAATTATGCCTAAATCACTTGATAAAGATTCACACGAATTTTAGGAAAGGAACATTTTAGGAAAGGAAATCTTTTACACATCATTCTTTTTTTCTTGTATTTCATTTATTTAAGATTTTGAAGTTCTGCGGACAGTTTCCCAATAGCAAATGGTGGAAAATATATGGGGGGGATTAGAATGAAGCTGACAAAAGGATTATCTTTCCTCATTTAACTTTTACCTACAATCACTGAACCTTTTCGATATCACTTCCTTGAAATAACATTTTATCAAACATTATCAATTTTAAATTTGCAATGATTTTAAAAATATTTTACACTAATTAAAAATGGATTATGTTAATAATTATTTTAGTTCACACAACCTAAATTAGAAATGCTGTAATTCAAGCCTTAAATATTACCTGACTTGATTTACAGTTTGCGAAATTTATAACGAAGTTATTCGTTTATATTTTGTAACTGGTATATTTTTTGAATATCCCTCAAACGTATAATGCTTTTTCAAGGCTAAAAACACTTTCATAATTAAATTTTTGATATTTGATATTTGATAAACAGCTAAAGCATATGGATAAATGGACACGTGAAGAATACACATATTTAATTAAGTGAAAACAATTAAGCAAAACTATTTAGTTACACTAGAAAACCGATCACTGTGTATTTTAGGGTAAAATATGTTGGAAAGTTTGTGTCAGCTTAATTCAGTAGCTCTTAATATTAATATCAGAGTAAAAAAACCGGAGTCTACGCGGTGACTTCAAAATAAAGGAGCGATGCGAAATCGGTCAAACAATATAGACCATCTTTTAAACCTAATTTAACTTCCTAAACAAATACCTCTTTTACCACCCATTTCACAGTAGATTCTCTAAGTTTTATTTACGTTATCTGTTTCTCAAAAAACAAAAGAAAAAGCACTCGCGTGGTGGTGGGGGCGGTGCAACGTGGGACACATTGCAGTGTGGTCCCGTGGCAAGGGCGCGTGACGGTACGCGGGGCGCGGAGTGGGGCAAGTGGCGTGGCACGGTGAGGCGTGGCCGGCAGCAGGTCGCGGGGTGGGAGGCGGTGGGTCATACGGTGAAGAGACTTGGCGCGGAGCGGAGCGTGGCGGGCGCGGAGCGGAGCGTGGCGGGCGCGGAGCGGAGCGTGGCGGACGCGGAGCGTGGCGGACGCGGAGCGTGGCGCGGAGCGTGGCGCGGAGCGTAGCGCGGAAGGTGGCGCGGAGGGTGGCGCGGAGGGTGGCGCGGAGGGTGGCGCGGAGGGTGGCGCGGAGGGTGGCGCGGAGGGTGGCGCGCAGCTGGGCGGTGTGGGAGGCGCGGGGCGGAGCGTGCAGCGGGCGCAGTGCGTTACACGGCGCGCGGTGGAGCGTGTCGTCGCCGCCACCGATCCGCTTAGCGCGCGCCCCCGCGTGACAAGCGACCCCAACGCGCGTGCGAATCAGCGTGGCGTTTCCGCCTGACCTTTCGCGGCCCCTGTCGCTCGCTGCCCCCCCTCCCCGCTTCCATGCCCCCGCGCAGGCTGTTGTAATGCTATTCCCGCTGCCGCGTAGGTGAGCCGGTTGTTCATGCTGTCTGGAGCACTTCGGTTGCGGCCGCTCGTTGTCTGGTCGCCTGATTGGTCGGACGTCGACGCTCCTCTATCGACTCCGCGGCTCCTGCGACACTACGTACGGTATTTGTGGTTCTTCCGTTCAGCTTTTCTTCCTCCATCTTTTCCGTATTTCAACCTCCCGACCTCCCTGTGGGATTCCAACATTCCACCATTCGGCATACATTTTTACTAGAATTGTCATTCACTAATAAGCATCTTCCTGTTGAGTGTTGAGGTATCCACATGTTTGTTCTTGAAGGTTTGTATTAATTTGCCATATCTACTATTTTTTCCGGTATCACTATACCCCCTGACTTCGTTGCCGCGCGTCATAAGATTTGTAATATAGATATGATTAGTAATAGATTATAATTGTTTTAGAGAGCTCTACTATTTATTCAATTCACTTGTTCTTCTTCTCTTCCCATCCTTGCTACTTTATCAAAACCCCTTTAAATACTTCAATTGCTCTTTTCTTCGTTCTACCGACCTCTTCTCTGCTTTATGAATATCCTTTCACTTTTTTCCACCACGATCTCATGACATTATTAACTAGTGGTGCTGCAGAATGGCACAGACTTTCGGGTAGTAATGTTTTCTAATTTCCTTGCTGTATGATAGCTTTACGGTTTTGCCCGCCATCTTCTTGACGGCTGCCATCTATAGCGGCTCTTAATGCATTTTTCTGAAATTTTCTGTTGTTCTGTTTCTTAATGCTAAATTCAAAATATAACTTTTAAAATATTAAATAACAGTAAAACTTCGTCCAACATGCAAATTGTTGTTAAACAATTTGGAGCCGTTTTCAAGAAAAAAATTGTTTAAGCTCTAGTGTTAATGCGAAATTTGAAGCTTTTTTTCATAAATATTTTGTGTCATTTGAAGAACTTTCACTCGCAATAATGCACGCAATAATGCACTGCAATAATGTACGCAAATCGCTGGAAATGTGCATATTCGTGGCATGAGAGATATTTCAAATAAATTACAGTTGTGCAATTAAAAACAAAACAAAATTCAACAAAATGAATTCTATCTCATCTCGAGCAGTACAATAAGTACTATCCGTACGAAAGGTTTAAAGAAAAAAAAATTGAAGGGTTCCTGAAAATGCAGTATTTTGAGTTCATTTTCATAGGAAAGAATTGAGTTTACGAGAAACTTTATATTGTAACGTTGGAGTGCTAGTGAAACACAGACACGGAGTTATATACAGATTTATTTTCTCTGTTTCTATACAATAATTACACTCCTGAGGAACTAGCGCTGTACTCCCAGAACTGCACTTTCCTGAGTCATCCCCGCCTCAGCCTGACACAGACCCCACCGGCTAACCTTTGCGCCGCTCCTGGCCTCTCGTCACGTGGCATACAACCACACCTCGCAGCCGAAGCTAGCGATAACCCCTGGCGAGTGACGGGAGCCTTCGGCACAGCGATTTGGTTCAAACTCGAATCGCGGCCGTTCGACCCGCGGCGCGCGTCACCTCATTAACAAATTTTGGGCCCATTGCAAATTTGGGCTCGCCACCGCTGTCCGGTGTGACAGTCATCACATATCCCTCCGCTTTGACACCGTTCCGACAACACGCCCCGGCCCGCACCCTCCGTGGTAGCCAACAGATGGCCAATCCGTCCCCCACCCCGGCCTCTCGACTTGTGAGGTTCAGCGGGCACGCCACGACATTACGTTATGGCATTATTTAAAGCACATGTACTCGTAATTATAATAATAATCAAACAAATAGCCGCTAATGTAAATATTAACGACGTGAGACAAAAGTAAAAAAAAATATATTTGTGTAATTTTTCAAAACACGAAAGAACAGAGCAAAATGGCGTTTATGTCATTTTATAAAGTACATTTAGCATTATTCTTACTAAACGTTTAAAGAAAGAATTTGGTTCTGTTTTTGAGAAAATCTTGATTTAGTTATTTTTCAATATTGCACATTTTGCACGCAATACTGCGGGAAAACTATTAAAATTTTCAAAAAGAACATGACTAATGAAAGAAAGAAATATGGAGGAAAACCTTTCCTTTAAGGAAAAATCTGTATCTTCAATTTTGTAGTTGTAGGAGAAAATTCATACTTTTGCAATTTTCGAAAATTTGAAGTAAAGACAGAAGCTATGACATGTAAGCGAATTTTATTCTATTGTTTCAAAAAAAATTGGAGCCATTATTGAGAAAATTTTGAAAATGTTCCAAGGGCTTCTTGTAAAGTATCCCTAAATATTAAAGAAAGTTTTTCAAAATCGCAGCGCTATTAGTCGAGCCAGAGTGACCGAGGAATATCCGTTTTGGAACAAATGTTACGTATCGTTAAGATGATAATGCTGTTCACAGATGGACGGACAGACTGACCAACAGGTAGGCGTTTTGAAAAACGTACGCGTATTGAAAAAAGCCACATTTTAGGTACCAGTGGGCTTCAAAATGTGTATTTCCATTGATATCTCGAAATCGATTGTCCACAGCATTACATAACTTTTTTTGTAATATATATTACTTCGCATAAACGTAGGTATACGAGAAAGTAAAAATTCCTCTGGAAATCGTGCCATTATTTTTCGAGTATCGTTCGAGTAATGTTCTTCCGATGTTGTCGCGACGTTGACTGTACATCGCCTCTACGCCGTCCTTACGTCGTCCCCACACTGTTCTTAAAGGGTCCCTGCACCATCCCTACACTTTCCTTACGTCAGCCCTTTTTTTCTCTAAGTCATCCTTCTTACATCCCTTCGACTTTGCGCAACGTCCTGTCGACGACATACTTTCGTCCATGATCTCAATCCTGGTGTAATTTTATCTTTTCGAGTTACTTTATCATCTCCCAGTGTTTGCGTTCATCAACGTGAGAGATCTTCACCACTACGCCGTGGTCGCCGACCGTGAACCAATTACTCTTCTGCTTGGTGTTTTTAATTCTGTATTTTTTATTCATTAGAATTTTATGATGTCTGTGAACATAAATAATAGTAAAACTACAGGTTTTCACGAAATGAAACAAAATATTTACTGATGAGAATATTATAAAAACTCACAATATTATGTTATTTGTAGAATACATAAATGAGACAACAATGAGATTATTTGTAAAATACTAAAGGGAAAACAACGTAGATAAATCAACCAGTTGCTTAAAAACACGAATACGCTGAAATGTATGTATAATTTTCAAAATGTCGATAATCGTTGTATACAAGAGAATGAATATGAATATCTCCTAGCCTAATTTACTAGAAAATAGGTTTTCTTGTAAGCAGTACTCAATGTGTAACGATAGATAATCCCACGTACGTTATTCCGAATTTTAAGAACGTCTGTAATTAAATTGAACATTAAATTGGTTAAAATAGTCGTATTTTTTTATTTTATTGTATTGTCGTTTCTCTTTCTATTCTCTACAATGTTAATCACATTATGTAATAATTGGCTCTACACCTGGAGATACATGTATATTATTTACACAAGTAATTCCCGAGAAGTTTGTTGTCAGTGTAACTTAGTCAATTAGGACGGATACATGTACACGCTTTGTCAAACGAAAACTGTCTAAGAGATTTTCAGTGAACTAACAATATTTCTCTTCCGAAAGTCACCCCTAATTGAAATTGTACTAGATCATCCAACATATTTACAACAACTAACAAAATATCTCATTTTTTTCGAAAACTACACTTGACCTCCCTAAAATAAAAATTTTGACTGTCAAATTTTGTTGCCGAAAGTGTACAATCCCATTGTGTAAATACATTTCCAAGCCCGTAAAAGTAATTCTATTTTACCAATTGCTCCTTCAATTCACTTTGCGTTCGAAATATTTCAAGTACCACTTACGATATAAGATATATGATTTAAGATTTAACTTCATGTTTTCACCATTCCTGTGCACGTTGTTTTACTAACGTCAGCTCAAAACGAACCGGAACCGAAAATACCGTTCGGTCGAATTTTGTGTCGCAGAGTGTACACTCGTTCTGTAAATTAATTCCCCGGCGCTGGGCGAGCAATCCTATTTGGTGGGTGGGAAGGCGAGGGCGGGGGAGGCGGGGTCATTGGGGCGCGTATCTGCAGTCGCAGGTGCCACGGAAGAGTATCGACGCTCGTTAATCGCGCCAGCGACACCTCGACCGAAGCGCAGCCAAGCGGACGCCCCCGAGCGCATCGGTTGGAGGAGGGTGGCGGCGTCACGGGCCGGCGACTCGGTCCAGAGCGAGGCAAGGAAAGGGCTTCGGGATGGCTGGGGTCGGGGATGGGATGATAGAGTGAAAATCGTTTGTTCACTCTCGTGATGCAGCAAAGAGACTCTGGATTTCTCCGAAAAAAAAAAAAAAAAATTCCAGGGTGAACTTCTCTTCAAAATTGATTATTTTTTTTATTTTAAGAATAATTAAAATTATTAGAAATAACGCAACCAAGTAGAGAAATGATAAGCCACTCTTAACTGCCGGCGACTGTTAAAAATTTAACAGTCCTCCGTCCGTTAAGAGCGATTCAAACAAATTAGTTCTAGCTAAAGATGGCACAGATGAGAGGTCTGTGATTTTGTGACCTTCTTAAGAAAACACTCTTCACCACAATTTTCACGTGGAGCGGATGTACATATTGAAAACAAAGACAAAATAAATTTCTAAAAGAAAAAATAAACCATTTTAAAAAAAATTAAGTGTATTTATAGCCGCACCAATGAGTTGGTGCTCAACAGCTTGCGTTAATGGTGGAATCATATATAGTGCAGAAATATTATTCATTTCCATGTCATACAGAGTATCCCATTAAAAATACAATAAACGAATTTCAGCAGTATGCAGTTTGGTTGTAATAAGAGACGAGTCTCCAAAATCATTATACGCAAACAGAGATTATGTTACAATATTATGACGTTAGAGTTTGATTCAATACATGGACCTTCAAGATATGGATGAATGCAGCAACTAGCGGAAGACAAGTTGCACTGCTTAGAATATTTAAGAATCTCTCGTAAGGGGTAAATTTTTTGAAGTAAATATATTTCTTACTATTCGCAAACTTATTCCATAAATTTTACCATAAGTATAGAGTACCTACAAATTCAGGTACTTCATTTCTTTTAAATACCTTCGTAACAAATAGTTACTATCGGGGATGAGTGAAAAGCGTCACCAATTAGTAATATCGGACAATAAATTTCGATGAAGACACTAAGCAACAACTTCAAAATATTATGTCCGAAAAGAATCTGAAGAAGTATTATAATCTAAAAATAATAAATAATATTCGTGAGGAGTCTTATTTTGTATGCATATCCTCATAACGCAAAGAAATGCAGAGCATTCAAAATTGATGTAAAGAACTACCACAGTCTGCGAGGAAATTATTCAGAAAAGGTTTCACGAACATTGCGCGGGAGGTGCCGGGGAGGGCGAGGCCTGTGCGATGGCTGGGTGGGTCGGAGGGGGGGGGCGATTTGGATTGTTCGTACCGAATGTCTGGGGTCACGCAAAGCTGCCGTCTGTCTTGTCTGACGTTTCTTCTGGTCTTGTCCCCGTCGCTGGTTGCATCCCTCGGCTAAGCGTACTTGACCGCAGCATGTATGGCATCTTCCGAACCATAATCGCCATCAACATCTCTACATCAAGTCACCACCGCTACCACTAACTACACCCTTACTACCACATATATCACTTCTACCGCCCACTAGTTACTACTACTTCTATCGCGACCACTTCTATTACCGCATTTATCACACCGATTCTATGTCAACATTATCACCACTATAATCACTGCTTAACTACGGCTATCGTAATCATTTATGACCCTTACTAACATTAACGCATTGACCATCGTACCCATTACATCAACCACTAACCCCATCACCCATTTCCATCACCTTGGAATCTTTCAGTAATCATCACCGCAACCGTCAACTATTGCCGCTACCACCACAACCAGTAGCAAGGCGACGTTGCCGATAATGCCGGAAGCCCAATCACGGAAGGGCTGGCCGATAACTAGCGTGCAGGGAGGAGCCATGCAATTACTGTAATGGGCGCCGGGCCGCACCCGGCTGTGGCGTGCGGCGCGCCTTCTGCCGGGCAACCGACCTCTGGCGCCACTTTCGCTCTCGCCTCGCCTCGCCGTCAGTCTAGTCACACGGCAACGACCGCGAGGACGGTTTCAAAGAAATTAAAGCAGGAAAGTAATTTCGGATAAATGAGGATGTTAATTAATCGATTGCTGCAAAATAGTTGTCAACAATATAGTACAAGCAATAATAATTAGCATAAATTACGTTATTCTTCTTTTTGTTTTCTTGGTTAGATAGCAATAGTGTGTATTTGAATTTGAATCCACTCTTTGCAATACAGACAAAATTGTAAATACTTCTCGAATTCCATGTGAAGAGTAGTTGCAAAGACATATTTTAAATTATTATCAACTAATGGTTTTGGTGATAAAAAATCAAAGGAAATTGAAAGAAAAAGAGAATGATAAATATTTGATGGTGTTAAGAAATTATGAACATATGTACTGTAGCTTTGAAGATTGCAATGCATTTAAAAATTTAATGCGAAATGTAATTCAATCGGCTTTATGTAATGGCGTGTAACGGCGAGCCAACATGTAAAATACTATTTTGTTTTGGAATAGTACTTCCTGGCACAGAAATTTATTTTCGTGTAGAATAAAAAGTCAACGTTTGAAAATGATAAATGTTTCTTCTGTGAAAACTGTTTTAGAGAATTGAATAAGAACATTGGTGCAATTGAATAAGCACACTATTGGATGGTATTGCAAGACCGCCACGATATATCCCTAATCTCAAATTAAATATGCACGACATGAGCACTTTATTTTCGTTACAAAGTATTTACACGATTTCTAAAACAAAACTGGACTGTATGATACATTGCGTAGCAACCGGACGATATCTTACGTGCTCCACATTTTACTCTTTTAACTGAATTTGAGAATTTAATGTTGCGTGAATAAAAATAATGAATGGACTCTTCTTTGCCCCTAACGTTGCTATGCTGTTTCGAGATATTCTGCGCATTTTTTTGTACTTTTACACATACCGATATAAATGTAAAATGATAAGGTTCATGAATCTTCAAGGTTCCATTCCTCCACACTTTAAAAAGACGACCGTGCACTGATTCTGCTTGGAGAAGATGTCCATCACGTTAGTCACCTTCAGTTAATTGTCTTTCAACCACAGAAGAATCAGACAGTCAGTATCACTCCACAAAGTAGTTACATTCTGTTAAGATGACAAAACCCACCTTTGGAAGATATAAAGGTTGAGGGAACTTAACACTTGAAATATAGACAAACACAGAATAAATGTTAAGTGACAATGAAAGTAGGGTCGAATGATTTTCCGTCTATGATGAGAAGAATGAATAAATGAAATTGGAAAAAGAATAAAGCAAATAATAAAAACTAAAATAAGAAAGCAAAATAATAAAATATAACAAGGAAAATAAATAAGAAAGAAAATAATGTAAATAAGAAAGAGAAGAATAAAAATAAGATAAATACTACGAAAAGCAAAGAAAAGAGAAAGTACGAAAGCAAAGAACAGAAATGCACATGAACTCACATGGCGCCTTCGCCACAGTTTCATTTCAGCAAACACAATTCAAACTCCGCCAGCAACACCTCGCGAAGCCTGCTTCCAACGGGTTTAATGTAAACACTCCCGATACCTTCACGCCGCATTACACCTTAGCAATATTCCGTCCGTCTCGCCTCCCGCTCCGCTCTCGCAGGCAGCGCAGCGCCCGCCCCCTGCCGCGCGGCGCCGATCCTTCGGAAGCAATCCCCGGGGCGCCTCGCCCTTCGCGAGGCCCTTCGCGCACAGACGGACGCCCGCTCACCGCCAGATAAGCCTCGGGCCGCTCGCTCGTGCGTCCGCCCTGACCCCTTGCAGTTAGCTCTCGCCGCAGACTCCTTCCATATGGCCAATGTTACCAGATGTGTTTAGAGGGATTCCGCCATGTTCGTTTCAGTTTCCGCCGAAAATCCGCAGAACTGGTTTTAAATTTTCCGCCTAAATCTGCTAAACGTAAAATAAATTATTTTTCCATATTTAAATGTTGTATTAATTTATTCTATTAAAAAAAATGATAGAAAATAATGATAGAATAGGACAAATGCTTATGAATGCATGAAATAGATAAGGGCAATTGCTTATTCTTGGTCATAGCCATCGTTATTGGCGTATTCGAGCACCAATATTTTAAAATAATAGTAAAGGGCGCACTTATGTAGACTGAATTATCTGTGTTTTATTATTATTTTAAAATGTTTCTGCTCGAACACGCTATATGCGTCCAGGCCTTAATAGTCAAGTTTTAATATTCCGCTTATTTTCCACCATCTTTATTAATTTCCGCCGTTTATTCCGCTGTCTGCGAATTTTTTTTCCGCCGTACGAGTTCAAAATCCGCTAAAAACGGCGGGAATTCCGCCGATATGGCAACACTGCATATAGCGGGGCAGTGTGCTGAATACGCTCGCCATGAGGTATACGTAGTGAGTAGTTTTGACCCGAATATGTCTATGAGGGTTACGAATGGGATTTTTAATGGAGACGTCGTAAAAAAAGCATGGGTAACGTGGAGCAATTTTAAATTTGTTTATAAACCAATACGTTGCAAATAAATTTATTTTAGGACGTTTAATGATCTGTCTTCTATCTTGCATCTAACTGGTCTGGCTATTCCTCAGGAAATTCGAGCGTAAGGGCTTACGCTCTAGGTGGAACCCCAATATCGTTCCCATAATAGAGTTGTGTTGTGGTCCCACATGGATTTCTCAGCTAATTGATATTGTACCATTATGATGAGCAAGAAAATTCATTATCTATGCAGTAAAGAAAAAAAAAGAAAATGGTATGGCAAAATCATTGTTCAATTTACATAGCAACGAATGGCTTTCACTGCCGGTGTCAATAGAAGATAAATTTTTCCGGCTGGTAGGCCGTGGTTCACTTGGCATTGAAGGCGCAAAGTTGTACCCGAGTTGGCGGTTTCAAACCCGATCGAAGCCGTGGATTTTTAAGGGCGAAAAAATCCTTCGTACGTCTTCCTTCGGAGGGGAAGTAAAGCCGGCTGTCCCATGTTCGTAGATTTACTTGCATGTAAAAGATCCTCAAGCCTAAATGACGTAGCCTCTGAGCTAAATTCAAATCGCCTATTTCTCGCCCAAGAAATACCTCCTTTCTCTCCTAGTTGGTGAAAGGAGCGTAGCGAAATTTGTGTGGTCAGACGGAAGAGCGGGCCTGATGGCCCGAGTCTCGCCACGTAAAATAAGGCAAATTCAATTCAATTCAATTCAAATGCTTCGTCCTCGTCTGCTGTGGACATCCTCAGTGGTGGCAGGGTCGCCGGCGCAGTGTTCGGGGCGGCGGCTAGCTGGCGAGTGACTTCAGCCTGCCAGCTGCCACCAACCAGCAGCCAGTGAACATTCAGTCGCCGCCCCGAACACTGCCGCCTGCCGCCACTGAGGAAGTCCAACACAGACGTGAACGAAACGTTTGGCCCTTCAAAGCCAACTGGAAGCCCGCCTCACTGCCAGCCCGGAAAATATGTTTGTTTGTTGTCAATTTGTTCGACAAAATGAACGTAACAACAACGAATGTAGTGAAAAGTGTATATCGTCCAAGTAGTACTCAAATGAACTTAAGAATATAATGGTATAAAAAAGGGTTTGACCGAAGGAAACTTACTACGCACTTTCGGCAATACACAGTTTCCACTTGTCTAAGAACTATTAAGCTCCCATTTTCAATCCAATAAAATGGTACTCTAATCTCGATACAGTGTGTTGACTTCAATGGGAATAGAAAAGTATTTTTTTCTGTAAATACATTTATGGCTAAAACATATCTTATCGTAGAAACACATCATTACGTTAACTAGATCGATGTAGAACTAACTTTTAGTATGTTCCTAAACCAAGATTCACAAA
This sequence comes from Gryllus bimaculatus, assembly GCA_017312745.1. Classification (NCBI taxonomy): domain Eukaryota; kingdom Metazoa; phylum Arthropoda; class Insecta; order Orthoptera; family Gryllidae; genus Gryllus; species Gryllus bimaculatus. The sequence goes on from BOPP01000003.1 coordinate 13,471,519, forward strand.
GACGTTTAATACCTATGCAGTGAACAAAAAAGAAGTTAAATGATGTGAACGAAAACCGTTGTTCATACACAATTTTTCAGCTTACAAAATCACCAGTGAACTGTTTTCATTCCATGTTTCATTCATTAAGGTTGAATACTTGACCTTAGATCATACAGAGGTTTTGACAGACCAGAAAGATAATTTCCACTTACTCAGTTTGATGGATCTCGTGCCATACGTCATTTTAGTAAAAGTCGCTTAATTAAGCATTGCTATTTCAGGAAACTTTCAACTTAGAAACCAAGAAAGAAATGTAGTATTTCTGAAATAAATGAAACAATCGAAACAGTGATATTGCAGTTCCACCTAAGCACCGATCGCCTTTCATATAAACTTTTCATCACGCGCAGTAGCCACTCACATTTCGATTTTTTGCGTTCTTCCGGCATTGGAAGGGGCTCCCTGATTTTATTAGTCAGTTGGAGTATTGATCAAAAGTGAAGGAAGAAAACGTAACTTTGATGTGAATACATATATGAGGTGAGGGCGTGGGTCTCTTCGCAAAAATGCTCCGTTAAGAAAATGTCGCTGAAACTGGAAGATACGAAAATATGGAAGATACTAAATATTTCTTCAGAGAATATAACGGAGGTATGCCGAAACGAATAAATAACGCGAAAAGTCAAAACCGTTCTCAGATAGGCGCCAAACAGGACGGATGATTTCAGAAGCTATGAATACTCGCACATAATAATATTGGAATTTTCCTATGAAGTACGTGACTGTGGCGAATATTCTATACTAGGTAGGTGGACCTAATGCAGCCGCTGTCTGCAGGAGAAATCTAATGTCGATTGCTCTGATTGGTAGTTTTACGTACTTTCTCCTATCAATACCAGTAGAACCTTTCCCGGCAGAAGCATTGCGCCTCTCGGAATAGATTCCTCGAGGAAGAACACCTGACGTGTAAGTCTGCTTCATATCTTAGGTTTCAGCGGGGAAGGCACTCACCCGCTTCCAGAGATATCACATGTACTACACTTTTGGGACTAATTGCTAGTAGTTGATGCGCACAAATACACAAAATAATCAAAGAATTCGAAGGAATAAGCAGAACTGAAACAATAAAACTGCGGCTTAATTCGATGGAAGATACTAAATATGGAAATTTCTAATTTTTTTTTCAGGTAATATAACGGTTACATGCCGAAACGAATAGATAATTCGTGATAAGACAAAGCCATATTTTTTTGCAGAAAAACTCTTGTCGGATTCTGGAAAGGAAACAAAGAATAATTTTTCCCTGTATGTAGTAAATTACTTCCTTCAACATGTGTTGTCAAATTACAAGTTTTGTGAGTCCATGATACCATAAAATAGATTGACGGCAAAACGCGTCTCTGCGTCTGACCTGTCCGTCCGATCGGTTCGTAAACTAAATTGAAGCTTATTGCATTTTCGACAATCAAGCCGCATTTTCAAAAATTGAAAAAAATAACATTGCGAAATTACGTGTTGCTAATGCGAGACTTTTTTAAAATAAAGTGTACTAATAAAATTCGACCTTTAAATAAGTTCATTCACAAAATTAAAAGCAAAATGTTTCGTGTAATTCTTGCGAAAAGTCAATACCATTTTTTTAAATCTTCAAAACTGTTTCATTTTTCTTTAGAAATTTGAGGAAATTGCGGAGAATCCTGAAGGGATTTAATTAATTGGTTGGTTTTGAATGTAGTTAAGCGAATTTATCATAAATACTTTACTTAAATACTTTGACTGAGATTGAAAATTACATTATTAGCATTAGTACATGTGACTAGGTTTTTAGTTTGTCTTTAATTTCATTTGGTATTTGTTCACATCTTATTTTTGCGAAGGCATATTATTAATAGTTTGAGTAGAAATGATAAATTTCATAAAAATTGTATTCAAAATGGATTATTTTCATGCAAATTTTATCGTCACCAGAATATTTGCCAGTTAACTAAAAAAAATTATTGCCGTACCTTGTGCACATAACATTAACGATAAATACTTTTCTTTTGTTTTCAGGTAAGCGAAATGTCTTCAGAGAATACAAATAGTTTAATATCAAGGTACTGTAACATTAATTAATAATTACAATAGAGATGTAATTAGTGGACATCAATTCCCCTTTTGTGATTGTTTATTTTATCATTAGTCTGTTGTTTTTATTATAATTATTATTTTTATTATTATTATTTATAATTGTTATTGTTGTTTTTCTTGCTTTTGTTATTTGGCTTTTGCGAGCTCTCCGCTCCTTTCTCAGCCCACACAGTCGTTGATTTTGAAGTGAAAATATCTTCATATTCGAAACAAACTTCGAAATTTTGTGACATTGTCCTAAAAGCTTGTTTGCTAATGGGAATATGAACACCTTTCTTAATGGCATCGAATCCATCGTTTCCAAGTTATGCACAATGGCTGCGTGTATTATAGCATAATTTGTATTGCTGGTTGCATATACTCACGCTCTTCCCTACATGATAATAATTTTTTCTTCACAAATCTGTTTGATACATCCTCCACGAGATATCGATGATTTTCTACCCTGCGGCACGTGTTCAATGTTTTTTATCAGTGTTTTTGAACAAATTATGAAAATCAGTCTTCTTTCCTTAGCAGTTTATCCGTAGATGGAAGGTAGAACCAAAAAAGATTTTATATTAATTTTTTTTAGTTTAAAAAGAAATATTTATCTTTCGCAAATCGTTTTGATTTGAATTGTAAGTTCTAATTGAGTTGGTAATATTTCTTATATTTTCTTGCGCAAATATTTGGCAGAAGAATCTCTTCACCTGTAAATATTGACTCAATCATCTGCTAAAATTTAATGAAGGAGTCTGTATTGGAAAATAAAATCGCCAGTGACCTTTCTAGCTTATTTCTTCTGTTTTAATGGAAGGGTGATGTAAAGGTTATTTAAAATTATTTTCGTTGCTTCTTGTAAGTTGTTTGTTGTAAGTTGTAAGTAAACTGAAATAAAATGTGAGAAAATCCACATTCACCAGGCACCTCATTCATCAGGAACATATTAAGTGACACTAAATATTGAAATCTAAGCAAGTCTGTCAGCTGCATTACTATATAACTAATATGTCGGGAAATGTTATCACTTTTATCTCTCTATTTTTTCTTAATTTTTATTTTCATCTTCTTGCCGTCCATTCACTATTTTTTCTTCCTCTCCTCTTCCAGCGTCTTTTCTTCCTTCTTTTCCTGCTTCTCCCACGTCTCCTACTTCTTCTTCATACCATATTTTTTAGAGTACTACGACGAAGCGATAGGCCAGCATTGTATCTTTCCATCGGCATGGTGGGAACATGGTTCGTCAGCAGCAAAGGCTCGATTGACGAGACTTTTCCATCGCGGCGGTAGGAGTGCGATGAAATGTCCTATGTGTATTTTCTCCACAGGTGACCCTCAAATCCCGTCAGCGTTCCCAACGAGCAAATCTAGATTATCAGAGGCCTGGGGAAGGGGCGGAGGTTGAAGGGCTAAATAATTGTTTCCATCTGCGATTACTCAACATTGATTAAGAGTTTTATATCGTATTGGAGAAAAGGTGCAATGAAATGAATGAAATTAGATTAGGAGTGCGATTTGTTTTATTGTTTCCTGGTCCCCGCCTTCAGGGGACCTTATTACGAGTTCCTCACTTCGGGGGAGCCCGTGCGGTGCATCGGTTCCACCAGTGTAGCAACGTCCCTGAATCTTGTTTCAGCTATTTCACCTCGCGTTCTACCCGCTGTGTGTAGCTCCGAGCAAGCGTTACTGTTGACTGTAGTTGCTCCGACCGAAAGGACCTAGAGCTCGAGTCCAGGCGGCGGCGCAATCAGCTGCTGTAGAGAGCGATCTAGTGGCCGGCTGCTCTGAGAGGTAGTTTTTCGTGGTTTCTCTGTTCAACACAAGGCGAATGCTGGTGAAGTACCCTAACACATGTGCCACAGACTGCACTCGGCATTCCCTTCCTCTTTCAAATAACCTCCTCTCCCTTTACACAAAGACACACACACACACACACACACACACACACACACACACTACCGTATTATATGAAATACACAACCAAACATCTCGGGAGAATACTGGGAAGCTTAGCTTGTCGCTTCTAGATCGGTGTCCTGCTAGTGGGATGTACTTGGAGGAGGATATACCCCGCAAGCGGACGTGCAGTTTTGCGCCGGATCTCACCATCCAAACTGCACTAAAGTTCTCATTACCATAGCAGCTGCTCAAAGCTCTAATTACCATAGCAGTTACCGCACCCAGGAACATTACTTAATCAATCAATCAACCCACGCATTCTCTGCTCCCTCATTACACGTGCACTTGATTAGTGATTCAAGGCTCATCAATTGCCAAGATCATTAATCTCGTAAGTGTTGTGCATGTTTTCCCCCCTCGTGAGATGACTGTTATATTCCCCTGCTGGATGGTAAGATCCGGTGCCGATCTAGCTGTCGGCGAGCGGGGTTTTCCCTAACCAGATATCTCTCACCAGAAGGGAGCCACCCCTGCAGGGACAATCACAGCTTCTTACCGGACACCTGCAATGTGTTATGATGTAGTGCATGTAAGTGTGTAAGGGGTGAGGATAGGACAAGGAAGGGCAAGGAAATGCTGCGCCCAGTCCCTGGCCCGTTCGCTAGGTTACTGCTCCGGCATTCCCCTAGTGTTAATAGGATAATCAACGGAAAACGGACCGAAGGATCGCGGGTTCGAGTCCCGCCTTGGGCATAGTTGTCCTTTCACTCTCATATCATCATCATCATATCGTGTCATCCTCACAGTTACCACACCGTTACACGCAATAGTGGTCGCTAATTACCTACTAGTTGATGCGACCTTAAATAACAAAAAAAACAGCCAGTCGCTAGAATTCTCACCCAGACAGCGGCTGACGGAGACCTAGCTGTTGTTGAAAATCCTGCCACTTCCCGGACTCGAATCCCAGGACCTCCCGGTCAGAGGCACTGCAGTGACATCAGCCGATGCTCTGAGCCACCTCTCTCAGTGGACCGCACCAGGAGTAGCGAGCGTTTGTCCGCTCCGAGCGGGCCTGCGCATCCGCCCGTGTGACGCGCTTTAGATAATCTTGCTTTTATACCTGCGTGTGGCGATGCGACTAATGCTCTCCGTGTTGCTTACTCGCGCACGTTATTTCATCTCTTGTTTGCTCCGCGCTGTTTACTTTCACGTCCAGTGCCGTTTACATGCGTGCCCAGGGGGTGGAGCAGTGACCGGGTTCACGGAGCGGAAGGTTGCTGGTTCGAGTTCTGCGGAAAACATGGATGTTTTTGCCACGTCGTGTCGTGATTTTTTGCTCGTGTAACTGCAACATCTCTGAACTCTCATTCATTACATTATAATAATATTATAAACTATTAACAAACATTGAATTAATTTATAGGTGTGTTGAATTACGTTAAAGTATAAAAACTTTATCGTATTATAATCTCTTAACAAACACAACTCAGGATCACCCTTACATCTAGATTCATTCAATGAAAGAAATTAATTAACCAGAGCCGTTATAATATCTCTAGGAAAGGAGTGTCTTTTCGTGTGTTCTCAGCATCCGACTAGACACACATAATCATCATCATCATTACCATCATCAAGATTTTCAAAGTGCAAATTCCATCATACCTTTTTGATAGTTGGCCATTTTTTTTTGTATTAATGATTGTGGTGAATTGTAGTTGATTAATTAATTGCAATGAAGAAAACTGGAAATAAGATGTCTTTCGTACATATTTCTTGAAATCCGAGTGCCTATCTCTCTGGAGAATTTTTATGTTGTTACATGGTGTTTATTACCCTTGATATATCACATTTTTAATCATATCCTATATATTTTACACCTCTTTCGTAATCATAAGTATCCTGATATTCTTGATATTTGCTTTCCGTAATTTTCTGAAATTTCGTCTGCAGACGTTTCGTTATGTTGTTGTACGAAATTCATTAAATTAAAAAGCAATGTGGTTAGTGTGATGAGGGGTAGAAAAGTATGCGAAATAATGAAATAATATATTTGCTTTTTTGAGTCAAAACGAAAATGTTTTATTGTTTTCGATTTTTTCCGGGGTCCTGAGTATCTAGCAAAATCATACATACCTCTCGAATGACCATAGGCTTCATAGGTTTTTCCCATTTATGCATTGGAAAATTAGTAACACAGATTGCTCCTTGTTGAAAGTTGGTTGTATGCCCAGGCTTTACAAGTCCATGTGCCGCCATCTCATAAAAAATAAACGAAAATGCTTCTAGAATTGCTAAATCCTTAGATATCAAACCAACCATTCACAATTAGTTTTCAGTAAAAATAAAAAGCGAATTTATGTGCGCATTGGCACATGAGAAATCAGTAATATATTACCAATTATTAAAATATAATATATAAATATATATATATATATATATATATATATATATATATATATATATATATATATATATATACAGAGAGACAGAGAGAGAGAGAGAGATGTATAGTCAAAATTAAATGTGATTTGGTTTAATTTGTAAATTTGTATAGGATGTGACTATAACTTAACTATAAGGTTGACAATATTTTCACCTAACTTAAAAGTAAATGAATAAAATAATATTAGTATTCGTAATTATTAACTGTTCTTCTACCTTATGAATGAGGACAGAAATATAACTTTTTTAAAATCATTTTTTGAGTAAAATAATTAGATATTTTGTATTAAAACAATTATTTTAATGTGTAGTATATCTAGCTCATGGTAACAAAAAAATTGCAGTTGACACAACCACACTGTAATCTAGATATCCTCCTCTACTCCAATTATTGCTCTTGGCTTTCCGGTAATTTCTCAATCCGCAAACCATCCGGCTACGCGCGGCCAAGTCGGTCACTGGGCCATCGCTGTCTCCGTCGCCGTCGCCGTCGCCCCGCCCGCGCCAGCGGAGCAGAGCTACAACGGCCTCTCGCAGAGCGTTTTTGAGCCGTCAAAAGCGTCGGCGCGCGAGGTAAACAAAGCATCAGGGCTCGTGTGGCGCCCCTCCCTCCGCGACCTGTGATGCCGCACACTGGGCCGGGAAATGTTCCAAAGGCGCGCGCAGCTCCTATTAAAAATTTGGCTACTACTATAAATGAACTAGAAATGTTTGTTTTTTGTAGTTTACTTTTGTACGTTTTTATTATTTTAGTTATTGACATTATACCAATCCCTGTAAAGCATATATAATAAGAAAGTTACGATGCGAATCTCGTACATTTTATCCATTTTTTTTAAATATTTTCCGTGTATATGTAAATGTATTAATATTTCCGTTGTTTAAATTTCACTATCCATGTTGGATAATACGACGCGATGAATTATAAGAACACTTGTTTTCTAACAACTCTTATCACGACTCTGATCTCAGAATCAGTTTTGTTATGTTTGACTTTTTATAACCAATGTGGATGAAGTGTATTATATGGGCATATATTTTGAATTTTTATAATAATATATTTTGAAAAATATTTTATTTCTTTCCATTTCAAGTAAAAAATGATGCAGTTTTTTTCTCTGCCTGTAACATATACATTATCACCCGTAGAAGTTGATCTCAACTGAAGTATACTAATTATTATAAATTTTATGTTCATTTTACGCTATTGTTTTTCATTGTTATTTTAAAATATTCAGTGAAAGTTTATTTGGTAAAATCAATCTACTGTTTTGATCAACTATAGCTCAATTAATTAGAAATTACAATAATTGTATTTAAAAAAATGACATTAAATTAATAAAAGCAAAATTTTGAATTAAAAAAGTTATTATAAATGAAACACTGATCTGTTTTTCATGCTAGTGTGCGAAAAGTTTTATTCCACTGGCACTTTTAACATTTTGAATTCATTTGCATAATTTGTTATGAAAAGCTTGTTCATTTATTTTCCTTCTAGCTATTTGAAGTTTCTAGATTTTTATTAAATCATAAAAGTATTCTTGCTTACGCAGGAGTTTCGGCCCATTGTTGGCGGTGTGAGGCACGCCGGAGCTTTTCCGCGTGCCCGCCTTCGCTTGGATTGTAGGCTGCGGAGGGAGCAAAAAAAATGGCAGGGGGAGTAAGTGCGCAAGGCAAGATAGAAAATAGAATTTGAATATTTCAAAACATATTTCTGCGACAGTCGTGTAGAGCAACAAGAAAGAAAATTAAAAAGCGAATGCTCAATACTTTTGAGTGCTTTCGAAAAGAACAAGAATGTACACTCCTTTCTGCATTTGGAGGGGAAAAAAGAGGGGAGTCAGAAAATGTCGCCTGTGCTCGAGGGAGCGCCAGTCTTCTCACGCGGGCATGTAGTGTGTGTGGCACATTTAGTCCCGTCTGGTATAATAATAATGCTTAAATAGTATAAATGGTATAGTATAATAGTAAATAGTGTAATAGACGTTTCAAAACTACGTTCATTTTTTAAATCCATGAATCAACATTTGTCAAAATTCTATAGTTTTATTCTATTGTCAACTCGTAGACTGTCTTGCAGTCGTTGTACCAAAATGAAAATTTGCCGAGAATAACGATCTCGTCTCTCGAGAAGCTGCTCGTAACCACGTCTGTTCATCGCAGACCTCGGCCATCTCCTCTGGTCGAAGCTAGAACGCGTTGCCGTGGTGTCGGTTGCAGCGCCGACCGTGTTGCTGGAGCTGTGCTTCGCCGGGGAGCGTCGGTTGCTGTGGCGTTTATGCAGCCGTCCGTCGTGCCCCGCACCGACACGACACCTAGGAGGCCCGAAATGCTCAAGTTTCACCGAAGCAGTCGTTTTGCGGCCTGGCCTGCGGTCCTTCGTGCGTGAGCGCCTGCGGATACTGCCCTGGTTCATGAACCTCAAATTGTTTATTCGATGGTTGCCAAATCCGACGGATTTTTTGAGCTTGAGGGGAATAATTTTGGTTGAAGGGGAACGGTCTGTGATTCCTAAGAGTAAACATTGCAAGTTTATTTTATTTTCCGATTTATTCGTCGAGGTAAAACCAAATTCAGTTAGAATGTGGTATTTAGCACAAAAAACGAATTTTGCGCAGACGCTCTGTTACATCTTTGAAGTGAGACGGGTGTTCCAACATGTCTAGTTCTAATCAAAATGTTTTCTGAAATGTTGGTTTTACTATGTTTCGCGAATATGCGTTCATTATTTCGTAAAATATGCAATGTTATAATTAAAACTACAATATGTCTTCAGATATGTGTACTTTAGCGGGAATGATGCTTCTTCATACATTTTTGAAAGCAAGAATCGACATTTTACGAGTATTGACGACACATTGATAATTTGAACTAGTTACGAAAGGAAGAATTAGCCATGCAATTTGCGTGTATTACATTGCCGAAGGAATAATCATCATCTCACTACGTCTAATTGGTACTGTTCAATTATGATTTCTCGTGATTTCATTTACTCGTTTGTTAGGTGTATTTCAAAAATTGCATGTTCAAAAGCATTTTTACAACCTATTCGAAGTATTAAAAGACATATTGTCAACATGAATTTTACAATCGCCACTTTAATCTTGTAGTATTAGTTATCTATATGAACGTTTGCAATAGCTTAGTGGCAACACCGTTATATTTGCAGCATCGATGACCGGGAGCATTTAGAATTTGAGTCTCGATGGTGGTGTATTTTCAACACTGGCTTTATGTCTGGATGCGGGGTAGTTATCGCGGGGTAGTTATAACACTGAGTGCGGGGTAGTTATCGCGGACGGCAGTTCCGATTGGTTGCTTTACGTAGTTTCTCGAAACAATACCATTTAAATATCGACTCAGGAGCATAAATAAACGGGTCGCAAAACACACGCAAACTTCATCTTTGACCCCGACTCTACCTTTAAACACACAATCGAATTTGCATGCACGACAGTATCTCGTAAGACTGAAACAAGTCGTTTGCAACTTAGAGCTTGTCCCGCATTAGGCAGGGTCTCTTTGGAAGATATACCTGAGGGGTAAAATTCGCAAGCCGCCGTGTTGGTTGGCACAAACTTTCACGTTGCAGCAGGGGAGGAACACCGCCACCTCCCGGAATGCAACAGGCGCGACACTTTCGGGGCTAACGGTTAGGGTACTGGACTGTTGTACCCAAGTTGGCGGGTTCAAACCCGATCGAAGCCGTGGATTTTTAAGGGCGAAAAAATCCTTCGTACGCCTTCCTTCGGAGGGGAAGTAAAGCCGGCTGTCCCATGTTCGTAGATTTACTTGCATGTAAAAGATCCTCAAGCCTAAATGACGCCTCTGAGCTAAATTCAAATCGCCTGTTTCTCGCCCAAGAAATACCTCCTTTCTCTCCTAGTTGGTGAAAGGAGCGTAGCGAAATTTGCGTGGTCAGACGGAAGAGTGGGCCTGATGGCCCGAGTCTCGCCACGTAAAATAAGGCCAATTCAATTCAATTCAATTCAATGTCCTAAGTAGTTGATGCGCCCAGAATTAGTATTCACTTATTCATCTTTGTCATTTGTCGATCGTCATCGCCTTAAATTTCTTCAATTTTTCAATTTGTTTGCCTTTAAGGTTTTTTCAATTGCTATCGTCACTATCTTTATTGTCACTATCTTTGTTGCGTGCTTCGTTTTCGTCTTCAGAGCCTTCGCCTACAGAAGCAACGTCGGCGTACTTGATGCCGAACGAGATTCTGCGATGCCCCAGACAGTCCATTAGTGAGGTCTCAGGTTCCCGGGGGATTGCTTCCCCACTCACGTGCTTACGCACGTGAGCAGGTGCGCGTCGCGCCGGCAGTGCGTAATATGCACATTCACGCAGGGGCTCACCGATTGGCAGGCGCTACCCACTCCCGCGTCGATAACGCGCATTCCCTACAGCTTGATGAATTTCGGTGCATTAAATGTTGAATGTACTTGGTATAGATGAGATACAATGCGCATTAAATATGAACACGATGCATCGTCGAACTGAGTTTCTTCTACACGAGATTTACAGAAATATTTTCAAGTAACAGTTGCAGAGGTTCGCCGCGGTCGCGCTGTAGCGAAAAGCCAACATAAAGGCTGTTATGTAGATACCTTTCTAGAAAGAACTGGCTATCCCCCTCTCCCACAAAAATGCATCAAAAGGGGAGAACTAATTCAAACTCATTTTAATTATGTAATGAATGTATTCCTTGGCTCTTCCTAGAGCTATTATTTTCTTTCAACCCATGGTTTCTATTCGCAAAGTATTTATGTTCTCTTTTCTCTCAATTTTTAATCTCGCAAAGTATTTATCTTGCTTGATTAATGTAAGTTTCCTTGTCTAATTTTGTCTGATGTCGATTTATTCGATTGTAGTTCGTACTTTGTTCTGTAGCAATAAGACAGAGTTTGTGGAAAGGTAACTGTAAGCCATCGGAAATACGACAATATCCAATAAGTTAAATATGAAGACTATCTCCCTTTTCCTTTTTCTTGAAAGGCTCTGTGGACTCCGATATTGGCTTCGAAATGGATATTAGTTTCCTGTAACAGGATAGTGGTTCAGGACTTATTTATAGACAATCATTTTGTTTGTATTTTAACAATATTAGTGTCTTCCTGCGTTGCCGCCTCGTCAGCCGCCACCGCTGACTCTTCTCCCTCGTCATCTACGGCAACGTTACGGTCATTGACGTAAACACTCCAAATGTCAAATTAATCGTCAGCATGACTGACAGTGTTAGCGTCACCGTCAATATAACTACCACGGCCATCGTCTCCCCTGAGTACAACCGTCACAGTCTTCCTAGCATAGTTACCCCTGTTGGCGAAACCTTTACTGCAACTTTCATTGCCACGGTCTCAATGCTATTTCATTCACCTCCGACGTTTTCGCTATTGTACGGACTCCAGTACGATCTTAAGCCTAAGCTTCCCTGATCTGCCGTATGTGTTACCATCGCCAGAGTCATCGCTGCTGTCACACCCGTCCCCACTGTGTCGCTGCTGCTGGCACCAAGATTACAACCTACACCGCCGTCTTCTCTGCCACCGCAAAACCGCGCCACCCCTACCCCTGCAGCCGACGTCGTAATAAAACCCGCGGCCCCGCGGAATATGACGGGCAGCTGTTCCTGTCGCGTTCGACAGCACCGGCTGGGCGTCGCCACCCCGCCTCCCGCCCCCGCTCCCC
>BOPP01000003.1:13483656-13530628 GCA_017312745.1 Gryllus bimaculatus
CCGCCGCCCGCCACCCATCTGCTGCGCCCGCCTCCCGCGCCCGCCTAGCGCGTCCCACCGGTAGCGCCCGCCTCCATCGCCCCGCCGCCTCGCTGTCGCTGAAACGAAGCAACGTCCCGGCCGCGCCGGCGATGACGTGCGCTACGTCTGCTCCATCGGCGCCGCGGAGCGCCTCCTGAAATGCGAGCGATCAGGGTCTCTGCGGGCGCGCAGCGAATAACTCTCGCCCGGTTTGTTTGCTCTTCAAATGTTGGCTGCTGCTAAAAACCTATCCCGCGACTACATCGTTGGAACAACGCACAACGAAAAATGTTTATTTGAACGCGACTGTGCGAAGGAATAAGCGTTATTATTATATTTATGTTATTATGTTTATTATGCTTTTAGGCAGCATTTTTTGCAGCACAAAAATAAATAACGCCATGTATATTGTAAATTAAAATTTGTTATTTCATGATTAACTGAAAGAATAATATAGCTGTCGGCATAAAATCAAATCAATGCCAATGTCGTGTATAAAATATGAATATTATATACAAATGTATATTTCTCATATTAACTTAGTAACTCTACATGCATTTATTTTAATTTTTTCATCTACGTCCTGAGAAATTGTTATTGTAGAGGTATGTGTATGATTTAAACAATTAGAAGTTGTTTAAATATTTACCTACACTTACTTACTTATTCCTCTCACATTTGTAAAATCTATTCAGGAAAAAGAGAAGACAATTAATTGTCAAAAGAAGCATGCTTCTCGTGTTTTTATATATCTTTTGAGTCCAACAGTTAAGATCAAAGTTTACCTTTCTCGAGAGACCAAGCCAAAAGCCCACACAGGAAACGGACGCGGTAAATGCATCTTCAGTTCTCACGATTTTTTTCTTTCTACATTGATGTTGAACATACATTCAGAAAAAAAGAATACGAAACCACATTCCCTAAGGAGCTGCATCGGAAAGTTTGCGGGAGTGTCGCGTATACGTTGGCGCGTTGACAAGGAAATATAGAAGCACGTTTCAGAGGCACAAATACTCTTTGATATGTGGTATGTACTTTACAACTTTGACGCAACGTTACTTGGGAAGGATGAAACAAATGTGAGGCGCCCTGGAAGTTGCTCCCCCTGTGTCTGCCGAAACTTCATACGTGCACTTGGATGAGAATCCAACGTCTAACAAAGAGATGGACTCCACTTCGTCCTCTGGAACAAATTCTTTTAAAACTTGTTTCTGACAAATGGAGAAAAGTAAGTTGTGACAGCAGCAGAGAAATACTAGTAATGTTTCTGTGAGAGAGAATTGATCTTCGGGAGTGAATGTAACGGTTCAGTCATTCTAAAAGGTAGAAAATGCAGGAGGGAATTACATTCAAATTATGAAGAATTTATTGATGCTCTTTATAGTTTCATTTATTTTTGCATTACAAATTTGAATTGTTTACTAATGAAGTGGTAGTTTTAAAATGTAATAATGTGACATTGATTACAAATAAAAAATCGTATTTATTAATAAATACTTCTTAATTCAATAGTAATATAGAATCTTTGAGTGCCACTTAAGCTATGGAAGCAAATTTGGAAAAAAAGCATTAAAATGAAACATTTGTGTACGTATGAGAGGGTTTCAATAAACAAAAGTCACAGGGAAATAAATGTAACTCGTTTATTCAGAAAAAAATTTGTTTGTTTTCCACATAGTCAACACCCACCCATCGTATACTTTATTCGATCCCGCCTTTAATCTTATTTTCGATGACATTGTAATGAAACATGAATGTAATAATTATGGAGTTGGCGCCTTTTTTCTTCGCTCAATTTTTAATGGAGAAAGTAAAATTAAATCCATTACTCAAGAGAAATTATGAATATTAAGTTCTAAATATCAGTAAAGTAGGTTGTATAAAATGTCTTGCTGTTTTTTAAGCCAACGATAAAATATTTGAAGTTAGTGAATATGAAACTATCTGGTTTTGAAATTACCCAACCCACCCAAACTGATTTTTTGCGATATCGGTATGACCTTGTTCTACGAGTAAATTTTTTCAACAGCTTGATTAGATTATAAAATAACATTTGCTTGGTTAAACACTTCAATCTTTATTTGTTTAAAGTAATGTAAATAGCAAGTTTATGGTAATAAGGTGACAAGAATGTGTTTCTAATTACCCTAAATGTATTAGGTGAAAAGGGCAACTTTCCTTCAGTTTGTTTGGTATTCACTCTTTACTGAATCCTGATCCATGAGGTTTCTTCAGTGATATAAAACAATAGTGTTGCAGTAAAAATTGTCAATTTTTTTCTTTCACAAGAGGAAAATGAGTTGTATACCATTAATGTTAATGTTCAATACAAAATATACGCATATATTTTGAAATTATAATAAAATTACATCAACATGATTTGAATTCAAACATTACTTCATGATTATTTGCTTTCTACAATAAGGATAGTATACTAGTACGCAAAGCATTGATATTCTTTTACACTCTGTTCGCTTGTAAAGTCCCGCTGACGTCCGCCTCTTCAACCGAATAGTTTTCTGGTGAACCACATGACGTCATGCGTCCCTGTTGCGAATAACGCGCTGTGAGAGGAATTTGGCCCGTGTGATGTCGAATTATGTTTTCAAGAGGGAGGAATCATTTATATGCAATTCTTGGAGTCACTGGAGAGGATTGTTAAAATTTGCAGACCTCAGAGAGATGAGTCGTGGTTTATTAAACTCCTTGAATAATGTAAACGAAGTGAATACTACTAAATGTTACAATAGCTTTCACTTTTCCATTGCGGTGTTTGATGCTAGTCTTGATGTTGCCTTTGTGGATATGCAATGTAAACCTTATAATCACAAAATTCGCAATATTGAATCCCTTCTATCGTGGATTCCTTGAAACTGTAATCAATACAAACTGAGTATTTTTATTACATGTTTTATTTGACTCGTTTTAATTTTCATTGAGATTCCTTTCTTTGAAGACGACATTGCAAACAATACTTTCTGAATTTAAAAACCTAATAATGTTTAAATAAATGAGCGTTCTCGAAAAAACGAATGGAAATTTTCAGAGAAAAGCTTTTGTTTTTGGAAACTAAATCAGGAATTTTTGTTCGAACAACGATATAGCTTTTATCAGTAGTAGTTGTAGTTATTGATTTTCTAAGGTTAAATACCTTGATATCCTTTATTTTATTATTTAGTACGTGCGACATAGAACTCTGCTACTTAATGCTCATTTGAGAATTGGACTATGAAAAATTCTACGAGGCGTGACAATAGGCATGGAAAACAAGTACTTATTAGAATAGTTACTATCATACTGACGTTTTGTTGTTTAAAAGATTACTTTCTACAGAGCGTGTACAGTGAGTGTTCATACTGCTATTCTCAGGGTAACAATCAACCTCATATTTCTCGAATACTACGATATATTATTATCTTTCGATATTTTATTTAGATAATATAATTATGTTTAATAATATTAACAATACAAATTGCTGAAAAATGTGCTTAGTATACAGTTAGTGCTCTCACTACAAATTTAAAGTTAAATGTCAGTCTCGTATTAATCAAATATTATCACTACCTTGCACTATTTTCTTTACGGAACATCACTGTCCCCACGCATTTTCTCTCTTTCTGCTAAACCCCTCGCGAAGATCGCTTCTGAGAGAAATGTACGGTAGATTGGCGTTTGGGAGGCGTCCAGCCACGGGTGACGCAACGGCATCTCCTGCAACGCTGTATAACGCACCGGCACGCATGACGGGGGCGGCGGCGGCGGCGGCGGCGGCGGTGGCGGTGGCCGGGCGCTGAATTACACACGCGGTGGGGCGGAGCACCTACGGTGGGCCGGCGGCGCAACCCAGTGTCTGCCTGCGGCTGCGGTCGGACTGCGCTGCGGGGCGCCGATGCGGGAGTTGCAGGGGGAGGTTGGAGGGAGCGGAGGCGGGTGATGTAATGCACTGAGAGATGTAGTGGTGTGTACCTGAGCGTTCTGGCTACCTAAGGATACGGCTCTCTACGGCAAATGGATTTTTCGGTGACTATGCAATGTTTGCGTTCTTGCAGAATTTTCCTGATTACTTTTTGTTTCATTTTTGTCCCACAGTCATTCACTCTTTTCATCGTTTATATATATATATATATATATATATATATATATATATATATATATATATTGTCATCCGTTATCAAGCAAGCTAAAATTGCGGTTTGCGCTGCTTTAGAGTCAACTCGACGGAAGGGGAGGGGAGAGGGGCGCTCGGGCGCGAAGGCTTTAGTCTAGTGGATAGCGAGTCACTGCAGTGGGTCATCGCGGGCAGTCTCGCGTTTCCCTTAGCGTGGTGGCAACATGTATATTTACATGTAGCGTAAGAGAGTACCGCTCTTCACGTTGGGCTTCAAGATGTTTTATGCCGGTTATTCTCTACAATGTTTCAGGGATTAAACCAAGTTCACGAAATGTTTCTTTGGAAATCTCTCGTTCCTTCTCTCTTACTACTGTATAATCGACATTCAATGGATAATAAATTTGATCACGTTCTCCTCCATTATTCCTCATGTAAGCTAATTTTGTGTACTAGTAAATTATAATAATAAATATGTTGTACTGTAAACAAGAAACTCTAATAGTGTGAAATGAGACGAACAAACTGATTAACTGCGGCTGCGGGAAGCCAATGCACGACTGGTGGCGGGGCATCCGAGGGGATGGAGACAAATGGATTGCAACAGAGGGTGGAGTCCATTTGCGTGAACGGAGGGATACAGAACCTTAGACTGCAGGGTAGGCGGGACGGGACGGAACGGGACGGGGCAAGCAGTCCGGATGGGCCCGAACGGGCAGGTAGGGTGAGGCAGGTGAGTGGAACGAAATGAACAGATGGAACCGTACGGATGGGCAGTTCAGACGGATGGGAAGGCGGGTCGGACAGGCAGGCGGGACGGCTAGTGTGTGTGGGAGGGACCGGAGAGCCGTTTTTTTCGGGGAGTTGTGTCGAAAAGGCTAGGAGGGTAGACCAGTGGGGGAGAGTGGAGGCGAGCAGGCGGATTTGGGACAACACGGGCAGGGGGAACGATCCGGAGAAATGGGACGAGACGGGACGTAGGACACGGGTCGAACAGGAGGAGCGGAACCGAACGGGGAGGCGGGGAGACGGGGAGGCGGGTCGGTATAGAACAAGCTAGTACTTTGGAACGGAAAGGCGTCATTTGGAGTCGGTGTGAGAAAGGAAGAGGCAGGAAAGAAACGGAATCACATTCGGAAGGAATGTGATTAATGTTCCTACGTCAATCTTGAAAAAGAGCCGTCCAAAAAGAAGCCATGCATACAATGCAAGGGAGATTAAGCGAACTTAACATATGTAACACACACGAATAGTAAAGTGCTTGAGATGCTTCAAAAGCCCAAGTACACGTAACCGTTAATACTTGGTACAATACTGATCCACACATTATTTCCGAATACATCATATCCATCACAGATACGTCTGAATCGTTCTTTTTTCTTACAGATATACAAGTGCGTTTGTATCTTTTTCTATATTTTTTTAAAGACCTGTTTCGTGTCAGTTACTTTTATTTTATAATATTTGGAAAAATGTGGAATTTTGATTCCGATTCAAAGTTTTACTATTATTAATGTATATATGTATTAATTATTTCTCATTCGAGAATAAACTTGTATCCATCGTCACATTTCGCGTTTTATAAATTTTCTGTTTTCGAACACTGCTGTTGTTCGCCGCCCCGAACTACTGCCAACTCACGATAACTTTATTTCAACTCCAATTTTACCTCTTTTGTAGTTCCGGCTTTGTGAATCTTTCTTCTAACAGATCGTCTGTTCGGTTTGCCACTTCTTCTGTCTTGTTCACGATTTATGCCAGCTCTCTGTTCTACTTAACCTCCATCGCAAGAATCCGATTTTATGGAGACTTTGTTATTCTCATTTTCTCGCTTATTCACTTACCTGTGTGCCACATTACAAATTTCCCTTGTAATGCTGTGCTATAAATTCCTGCTTATGTATTTTGGCTCCTAAAAATATGAAATGAACTAATCAACTTATGTGCCGACCTGGGTGGCCAAGGTGGCCAGAGCAACTCAGCACCTCGGTCCGAAGGATCGCGGTTTCGAGTTCCGCAGTGGGCATAATTGTTTGCCCCTTGTCTTTCTTTTGAATGTGTTCACGCGGAAGGCCTTGTGAGTCTGCTGGCCAGTGACCGCGGAAGCCGCAAGTGTGTCAGTGTCTAGTGTAAAAGGTTAATACGTGTCCCCATGCGCGGGCATAGTGGGTACCTGCCGCGGGTAGCCGAGATTGGCACCCCCGAAGCTGCAAAAAGACCCAGGAGGGCAAAAAACTAATTTACTTATGTAGTTTAATACTCTAAACTTAATTATAGTTAGATACAAAGAAAACCCATACTGTTTTAAAGGATACTTCTACATGACGAATTCAATTTTATTTACGTAAATGTTCACATAAACTATAATAAATATTATGCTTCAACCCTTTAAATACAGTGCTGATGAAAATTTGGGATATTTTCCAGTCGGCGGTTGTCATGTTACTATAGAGTTGCAGACTCCCAAAATTCTATTCATTAATGCAATTGTAAAATTGCAAGCGCATATTTAATTACATGTTCGACGGTCAACGGATAGTGCAATCTTTGGCAAGAAATGTAGGCAATTTTCACACATTTTTAATTTTCTCTAAGTTGCAATTAATTATCGAAATTTAAAGTGATAACACATACTTTAGGAGACATCCGGTTCAAAATGGCGTAGGTTATTCGGACTTTTCCCGGTCGTAAACGATGAAGTATTTAGTCAGGTGGAAAAGAACAGGAAGGAAGATAATATCTTCTTTCACGTGGGACACATTAAGGAATACGAGTCAAGATGCGTAACTCTCTTGCCCCTGCAAATCGTTATTACACGTGGTCAATTATTTCTTGTTTTCAAGTTCTACCGAACTTGAAAACTACTACCTTGGTACCTCTTTTGACAATTTTACTTCAAACGAATCTTGCTAACTTGTAATATCACAACCCATGTTTGTTTGTTTCATTGATAGAAAATACATGTAAACATGTGTTAAATATGCCCACATGCACTGGAATCGGGTTAAAAAGTGTACAAAAGTGACCGAAAATGTCGACTCAATTTAAAGTAGTAAACCACCTTCAGGGCGAACTAGACTGGTGAGGGGAGGATGAAGTGGTGCAGAGGCGGGCAAGGAGGTATCTGAAGGGCAAACGAGCAACAATTGAAAACTACCTTGCTATTGAACATGCGATTCATGCTCGTTTAGATATCTATTTAGAATTAGCATTAGAGAAATGCTAGAAAAATGTATGTGTTTAATTAGACAAAGAAACACATTAAAAAACAAAGTGCATAGCCAACACTAAGTGTATAGCCCATCTTGACGTTCTTGCATCCTGGTAATTAATTTTTCTAAGTTTCTTACATCTCTTTGAGATTAAACTTAGCCAATATTTTATCGACAGATTTCCAGAAATGTTACGCAAAGAGCTCTGTGCGAGTAGTGTTCTGATTGTTCGGGTGTCAAATGTTCGCTTGTTGAGCGACTTCCGAGAGAAAATTCTGTTCACGGAACTGTTGCAATTGTCGTGTGTTCGATGCGTCAAAGGGAATGCTGTTTACTTTTCCAGTGAAGCTTGCGTAGCTATGAGAGTAACTGCCCCGCCCCGCTCACAATCTCTATTACTGTCACCAGTAGCTATGAACCGTAAAATTAGTGAGGTACCATTGTTGACATTTTCCTCGCTTAACTTCGTTCATGAATCAATGGAGAGTAAATATAAACACAGCAAAATCACAACAGATTACCTTCTCACTTCGAAAAGAACAGTGTCCCAAAGTGAAATTTAATTCGTCAGAACTCTCAGTAACAACTGTTGTGATGTATCTTGGTTTACATCTAGACAGTCACTTAACCTGGAAACCTCACATCTTGAAAAAGAGGAAAGAATCACAACTGAAATTAAGCAAATTATCATGGCTACTTAACCAAAGGTCTAAGCTCTCCTTATACAACAAAATTTTAGTGTACAAGACAATAATCAAGCCAACATGGACTTACGGCATCGAACTCTGGGGAACTGCCAGCAAGTCAAACCTGGAGATCCTTAGAAGATTCGAAACAAAAACACTGATATATATATATATATATATATATATATATGCAACGCTCCGTGGTTCGTCACCAACAATAATTTGTACAAAGATTTGAACATCTCAACAATGACAGAGACTATCTCGGAGAGAAGCAAGAGGCATCAGAAGAGACTGGGATGCCACCCGAATCAACACTCAGTGAACATGTTGGACAATAGTGAACATGTGTATAGGCTAAAGCCTGAACATATTCTAGACTTACCCTTTAGATTCTCTTCATAGTAACTTCTATTATGTATACCATTTACTAATTGTTCCAAGTGAACAGATTGTAAATTAGCAGAATTGAAAAAAAACGAAGAAAAAAAACAACTTCGTTCATGTTTGAAACAAATATGAAGGACCTTTAGTATACCTTTCTTTCTAATAAGAAATGGAAAGCGACCCTCCCAACTTACTCTAACACACTTACCAATTCTACCATCATATTTAAATTGAAATAAAAACAGTGTATTTTTAAGTCTTCACTAAGTTGTAATTTCCTTTGTTTATAATATTCAGATCTGTTATTTTTTACAATCTACGTTTGGAACCGCTAGAAAAATAAAGAATACGTTTCTTGTACGGCAAACCTGTAAACGTAGACAAGACGGCGCGTAGATTTATAATTATCCATCCCATTCGTAATGACTGTTCTTTGTGTCTGTTGAGCTTTGTTACCGAAAATATATCCATCTTTTTTCTCCATGACAACTCCATTTTTCAGACATGGAGTTGAATGACAATTAACAGACTTTCGGCTTTAATAAGTTCTAGGTTTCCTTCGTGAAATGAATTTGTTTAACTATCTGCGTGAAACAATTTCTTACTCGTACTTGTTAACGAAAATTGGTTCATGTTTACTTAAACAGTACTTTAATTAGGAAAACTTCTTCACAAAGTTGAATTTAGAGGTTGTTCAGTTCCTGAGACATGTTTTCAAGGTCCTCTTGACTTCATTCATAGTGGTAATGAAACCTCGCTGTTCGTTTCGCTTTGCGTTCAACTTCGCAAACAGCAATTCAGTAATGCTTAATGAATGAGTTGAATGAAAAGCATAAGAAGTACGAAGACCTCAAGCGATAAAAATGAGATTTCTAAAATTGCAGTTTTTTTTATTTCAATTTTCTCTCCACCAGGCGATCGGACAAATACGCAAATGAAATTTTTCTTTAGTACGCCTACTATTCGTGACATAATGTAGGAGGGCTAGTGGAACACAAATGAAAAAATAGATGTTTTGGGAAAACTAAATAATTAGTTAATATTAGGTTATGAATCTTAGGTAATAATTAATTTTAGCTGATAATGTTCTGATAGTCATGGCGTTGTGATTGTTCCTGATCAAGAACCTTAATGTGAGAAAAGCACATTCTCTACAGTATATTTGAACGAACAAGATTATCACAGAGCGGTTGCTAACAAAACGATATGCTTATTTGTGTCATTCGAATAATAATATTAATATTAATAATAGTAATAATAGTAATAATAATAATAGTAATAATAATTAGAATTAAATTAGAAGTAAAAATACAACGAAAATGAAGTTAATAAAAATGAGGTGTGATCTGTTGTCAACAAATCGAAACAAAGCCTTACCCTTCAGCCTTGGTGCCGCATGACGCCAGCTGTCTCGTAAGCAGTGTCGACCTGAGAATTCTTTGGTAGGCGCAGATTGATTGATTATTTCGTGTTTCCGGTAGCGTCAACTGCTTAGATCAATAGTCCCGTAAGTGTAGTTGCATGTTTTTCTCCAGGAGATGGCAGTGATCTCCCGCGTGGCTCCGACCCCCATGTTGACTGGTGTGGTTTTCCCCAACAGGTATCTCCCACCAGCGGGGCATCCCTTCAGCCAAGACAAGTTCTCCCGACTCGTCTCCCGATATATATATGGCAGTGTAGTGCATCTAAGTTTGTGTATGTAACGGATGAGGATAAGGCATGAAGAGGAAGGAAAGATAGCGCGCGGTCTGTGGCCCATTTGTTATGATACTAACCAGGCATTCGTCTGGTATTGATAAGAGAGACTAATGAAATTCACCAAGCAGAGTAGCCAGTCGCTAGAAACAGCTGAGTTAGTCGTAGATATGTAGGTAGAGTTGAAAATCCTGTCACCGTCGGGACTCAAATCTTAGGCTTAGGACCTCCGGGTTGGAGGCCCTGTAATGACATCAACTGTCGCTCTGACCAACCTAAGCCGATAATTTTATTTCAGAATTGATATTCTGACGTTGATAGTAGATCATATGACGCTATGGATTATTTCTATTGTAAACATTTATTTGTCCTTTGCTAGTAAGCTCCAGCAGCCGAATTTTTTGGATGTGGATTGATATTGTTGGGTTTCGTAATAACTTTCATTGCGACAATCGCCTCTTTGGTAAAGTTTGTCTTAGACAATGAAATTGATTAAAAATTGTTTACACGTGAATTGAATTTATTCATTTCAAAATTTAGTGCACTGTTTTTACAAAAAATTCAAGGAGGAAAATATTTCTTGTGATTTGAGAAGAAAAATAATTGCACTTCTGTATATAAAAGCGATTTAATTTTTAAGTTTATTATTCACTTTTCAAGTTCTTCCAGTTTGTTAATTGCATGTTATTAAATAAAGGTACAATAGTAATAT
Organism: Gryllus bimaculatus; assembly: GCA_017312745.1. NCBI lineage: Eukaryota > Metazoa > Arthropoda > Insecta > Orthoptera > Gryllidae > Gryllus > Gryllus bimaculatus. The sequence continues at coordinate 13,494,478 of BOPP01000003.1, forward strand.
TTTCTTCTCTAACAATACATGCACCTTACATTTGTGCTCGATATTTGTTTTAGATGTATTTGAAGTTATTTCATGGACCATATATTTCGCTTTTAAACACTCACTCTCTCGTGTTACAGCATCTACGCCAAACTCATTTACCGTTAAAAGTGAACAATGAAGTTAACCTATTTCCATAGAGACTTCATTTCCACGTTCCCGGGTAGAGACAAAGCTTTCCCTCTTATCGAGATTCTCACTGGATAACACTGCAGGCCTGATAATCGATCTCTAAATGATTAAAAGAGCCATTATCGTGTAACGTTAATGCTACGATCGATCGCTAATACGATCGATGGGAAGAGAGGACGGGTAATCTCTGCGCCATCCAGTTTTACTGAAAATTTCGGGGCTTGTGATATGCAGAAATGAAAGGGAGAAAGTTCTTCCTTTTCTTCCCTGTATGTAGATTTTCTTAGTTTAACATTTTTCAAACTAATATTTACACAAACATTTTAAAATATATCTAAATAATTCACCAAAAAATCTCAGCATTTGAAACCAAAGTTTTCTCATATTTTGTAACCATTTTAAGTTTAATAATATTTTAATGGAATGTTTAATTTTAAGCTATACACGTTATAAATATAATTTATAATATACAATAAATGACATATAATTATTAAGAAGTATTTGATGAAATAGAAGCGATTTGACCGCATACGTCAATTGGTTTAGTATCGTGTCAAAGGCATGTGTCTGATCCGCGGTGAAAAGTTCAATCAATAAACAACGTCACAGTGTTACTTGTGCACTCGAACGCTCACGGGAGGTGGCGCAACTAGAACTCTTTAGAAATTATTCAAGAAAAAAACCGGAGAATGTGCTCAAATTATAGAAACTAATAAACAATGATTGACATGAAAACTGTAAAATATGATTTTGTTATTTCACTTCGTATACAAAACTATAGTTGCAACTTTACTAAAATAAAATGCTACAAATAAATTAACTTGGTTGTAATTATTGCTTAAGTCTGTCAGTACTTATTAAATGTTAATAACATTCAATAGTGCGTGATTTGCCAATAAAAAACTATTAAACTGTCCAAACTATTTTACAGCATTTTAGCAACTTTTACAGCTATTTTTATTGTATATAGTGGTTACTAGTTATGTTTATCTATAAATTCTTTTATTTTCAGTATCTTATGTTTTAACACAATATGTTAAATTATTTAATAAGTAATCAGTAAATTGTATTTTATGTAAATTTAATTATAGAAATTAAATAATTTTAAGTTTGGAAATTAAATATTTTGTTGTCTTTATAGAACCTATAAACCTGAAGATGGAAACAAGTGAAACATTGTGTCAGTTTGTGATCTGTTGTACTTGAAATACACAAAAAGTTATATCTATAATTGTGCTAATTGTCTTAAAACATAAGATAATTAATAAAACAGTACTTTTATTATCATTTTACCACTATTTTTGGTTTAATGCTAATCAGAATCTTGAGGCTATGATTTATTTTATTGCATATTGCAAGACTAGTATGTTAAAATTCGTATATTTTCACAAATAATTATTACTTTATATTACCATGTTTAGGGTCACGTTTTTACTTTCTCAGTACCACTACCGCAGTAGAGAGAACGTTATGTAATGCTTATTAATAATGTAAAAGTTTATTAATCCAGTTACTAAATTTAGAAAATAAAATCCTCGAACGCATGGTGTTGCCAGAATCCATGTTTTGTGGAGGCTTCATACCAAAAAGTCGATTGAGGGCAAAACTACTGCCCGTCTGTCTGCCTGTCTGCCTGTCTGCCTGTCTGCCTGTCTGTCTGTCATTCCACCCGCCCGCCCGTTCGACCGTCCGCCCTCCCGCCCGTTCGTCCATCTGTGAACAACGCTAGCGGCTAAAACGTTCAGCCGATTTTCTCCAAAAGTGATATTCCCCCATGGATCTGGATGATGTCGCGGCTTTTTGCATTTGAACCCTATATTTTAATTTTGGCGTCACTTAACATAAATCTCCCGGGACAAAAAAATTCAAAAAAATGGCGCCGTCGATTTTGATTACATTTTGATGTTGGAGAGTATGAAGGACGTTTAAGAAAATGGTGCAGGTCTCATGTCATTGAATAACTCTGATTTTTCGAAAATTGACTAAATTCAAAATTTGTTCAGCGTCTTCCTACAACTACAATTATGAAGATATTTTTTTAATGAAATGTGTTCATCCAAATTAGATCTTCAAATAAGGACATGTTCAATTTTTCAAAAAAATGACTTTTGCGAAATTTTATATCAATTTTAATTTTCTTTAAACCATATTTTCTTAAAAACCGGAGAATATATTTTTGAGATAATTGGGACCTTAGGTAGCATAAAGTACGCTTAAGAGAATAGTACAGGTCTACAGTTACACATGAAATATCTGATTTTATGAAAACGAAAGAAAAAATAAAGAAATTCTGCGTCTTCCTAGAACAGTAAAGATACATTTTTTTAAGGGAATGTGTTCTTAAAAAGAGATCTTCGAATAAGGACATGTTGAATTTTTTGTAAATATGAGTAATATGTGTAATGTGACTATAACGAGGCCCGCTCAAAATTTACTGCGCTTCATTAACACAAGTTGAGAAGTGTTTGAAAGCTATTGCCATTCTTAAAAAAGAAAGATGGATCGATGGATATAAATTTAACTTAGCACTAACTAATTACTGCCTACTTCAAGAAATTTTGATCGGGATTATAGTATGTTTCTTTTCTGAAAGTTAGATATAGCTACTCTTCCTGGCTATCGAAATAAACGCAGGTATCCACCACAAGCACTTCTTTGAATTGGTTGGGTTTGGATTATATTAGCATTAGTTCTAATACTTTACATGAAAGATAAATTGCAAAAATGTGTACCATTAACGTTTAAGAACATTTTTATTTTATATTACTGCATGCTTTGTCTTGGAAAATAATTAGGAGATGTAATATCTGAAGTTCATTGTTGAACAACGACAATATAAGGTAATGAAATGTGAAACTTTGTTGATGTGTTGACTCTTTGAGGCTTTATTTTATTTATTTGTATATATTTTTATTTGACGTCAAAAACAGAAAAACTGAGTGTGGCATGAATTCTGGTATCGTCGCACTCAGTTTTTCTGTTTTTGATGTGGGACAGTGGGAAAAATGTATTCTGTGGACGTTTTCGTGAATTCTGGTATCCCTACCCTTCGTAACCCATTTACATCTTGAATCCTGAATGCAGTAGTATTAGTAACGATAATGTGTGAAAAGGCACAGAGCATGTAGCACTGAATTTTCAGACATGGAGTAGCGTATATTTCGTGTTAAAATGAGCATAGTTCGAGAATAATACAATTCTGTTATGTTTAATAGTTACTATTATTTATTTTTCAATGTATGTTTATGTTTGCCAACGCTATCTGTATCGTAATATTTATCAACTTTTAATTATTTTACTTTCTCGCATACTGCTTACGCAGACTACTGCTAAATACTCTTCGGTTATGTTGGTGAATACACTGCACACCTTATACAATGAATTCAATGCCTGGAAGATATTTTCATTTCAAGGTGTCAATAAAAATTCTATTGCTTGAAACTATTTTAATTTTCGGCCCAAATTTTCTACGATTTCAAATAAGTTTTACAAATATTTATGACTGAAACGTATTGTTTTGGAGAGAAATTTTCATAACCATTACTAAAGGCGGGAAAGTACGTGCTGTTTGAGCACCACTAGTTATTTTCTGCAAAAAGTATAAAAAGGTCAATTTACGAGCGTAAAAAATGTCTCAATTACTCAATATTCACCTACAACTGTAAGCAAACGGCAAACTCGAATAATCAAGATGAGGTCTTAATTTCACATTTTCTGTTGTAATATCGTTGAATTTAACTTGCGTAATGAATAAAGAACATTGCAATTCTTTTACTTTACTGTTCAGTGTAGATGTAAACGAGATGCCACCGCACGCCTTCGGCCACATAGTGCCCCTCTATGTGGTCTATTGTCAATGTTGTTGTCCTGTAGTGAAACGTCCGCTTTGCTCTTCAATGTAGTTGGCGGGCGGGCTAGCGAACAAACGAGGCCGGTTTCCGCGTGCGAAACGTGTGCTGTCACAACACTCTCCTTCCTATCGGTAAACTTGTTCATGACCGAGGGACGTGCAGTGGCGGTTCTCTATTCGTGCAGGCAGTGCGGTCACGTTGCGAATCCGACTATCTAACCAGCGACAACGTTCGGGACTGCCCCTGCCGTATTGTAACGTCGTCTGGAAATGAATGGGTGTACGAACACTTCAGAGAAGATAAGAACCTTTCGTACTTGAAGGATATATTTTACAATACGTCACGAGTACATGTCAAAGGATCTTGTCCTTCTCTGCTTGCCGAAACCCTCCCCTGAAGCACGACCGCTCTAGTGAAACAACTGTTGAGGGCGAATTGTTCCTTAGCAAATGCAAGTTGGATCATAGAGTATTTTACGGCCAGGAATAAGGTAGCAATGTTATGCAGTCGCATGACGCACTTTGAAGTGTTAATGTCTTACCTTAGGCCGAAGGAACGACCTTTAACTTTCACAAATAGTCCACGCCTGTAGGTGTCTCTTAGGTCATCTTACGAACGAAAAAATAGCCGCCTATAACTAGAAAAAGTAGCACTTTTATAACTCTAATAAACTGATTCTCTTATGTGAGACAGATTCAATTAATCATTTCCATCTACATGTGATCTTGGTAAGAATTAACAGAAAATGTTGAAAAGTTTCCCGGTAAGAGTTGTAATCATGTCTTCGAATTCGGTTATGTCTAACGCTTATACTAGATATTCTCCACATTCTCAAGAAAAGCCGATTTAAAATCCTAGACTTCCTACTCATGATCAATAGAGATTTGTTGAATTGTATCGTTCAAATGTCTCATCACTTGCCTACCTTCTTTGTTATATAATTGAAATTCTTCGTTTAACGCTTAAAATGCTTCGTTCAACGCAATGTCACAATTGCTTAAGCTTATTTTAAGGTTGCCCTTATGATCGTCAATGTCATTCTATACTATCGTACAATGTCAAGTGATAAAAACAGTTTAACCGTTATACTCGGTTCGGGGTCATTTATGACCCCAGGCGCAAATAATGTTTTAACACTCTGAAACCTATTTACATTAACGTGTCCTTGTATATGAGCTATTTATGTCCGATTTTACATGTTGTAATCTTTTTAGTTTTTCAAGTTTTCTTAGTGGGAAGTTATTTGAATTTTATGCGTTTGTTGACAGAAATGCTTACAAACAAATTCTACGTTACAAGTGAAAATTACGCAAAAAAATCTCTAAACTTGTCCATTTCCGTTTTTTAATATTGTATTGTGGTTTCTGAATGATAATCTTACTTATTTGTCTAGTACGAGTTGGTAGCCCTATTTCAAACATTGTCTTGCTGGTAAGATAAACATCTATGTATAGTTGTATGGATACGCTAAAATGATGTTTTCTGAAAATAATAACAATTATTTTTTTATTATTTCGTACGGTATAGTAAAAATGCAAATACGTTCCATTTTCTCAATTAATAATTCCAATAACATCTGTGCAGGAAAAACTTAAAAACAATTCTGTAAAACACGTAAAGTCAAACCTGACTCCAAATAGAAACCACATAAGTAACAGAGAAACAGTTAACACTTATGAAGAAACAGTCGAAGGGTTATGTCTGGCGCTAAAACTCCCTATTTCCTTTAAAATCTTCCGTAGGTACCATACCCCGATATCGACTCGGACGGATTCGCGTCACTTTGGGGATTATCGTACCTCTACGGAGATTCCACTCATAGGAAACCCATTACACCACACGTCTAGCCACCATAAATACCCGAGGAGTTGCATGTCTGCCACACATGTCGGTATCTGTCTGCTGGCCCGCGGGTATCATCTAACCCGCGCATCGCCTCCCTTTGTCAGGCAACCAGCCGCATTCTCGATCCGCATGCCTGCTATTTCCTGCGTCTATTGTTTCGAGAATTTTAGATGTCTTAAGCAGCGTAGGTAGAGCGTTGCCAGGACTACCAGCGGCAACTGCTTGCAACGTTGCCTGTGACGGCGCAATATATTACGCGGGGTCGTTGCCGTGGGAGTTGGCAAGACGAGTAGCAGCGGCAGGAGGAGTGACGTCAATGGACCGCTGCTGAATTCAATGTCGGGTTGACTGTTGTTTTGAGGGAACATTTGGCAAACGTCTATACAGTTTATTAGGCTGTGCGCTAGATCGTGTTTCGCGGTTTTGTTTTATTTCGGTGTGTGTGTTTACTGTGGTAGAAAAAAATCATTTGTTGCAATCAAGCAGGACTTGATTGGCGTAAAGGCTTGGTGACATATCTAATAACGCGAAGAGCAAGGCTCTAGGTTCAAGCCGACGTTCAGACCTATGTGCTTTCACAATGTAATAGTAGCAAAGCGTGGAATATTTCTTCGTATTCTACCTCATCTACATATTTAAAACATTAATGGTTTTTCTTTTAGACACGAATTTGAGCTTTCTATTCAACGTGATATTTTTTTTAAATGTAAGGTAGTGGGCCCTAGATGTGTAATCAGTTGCTCATATTAACTGGTTTGATAGCAAAATCATTAAATGTAATGCTTTCAAATTAATAAAGTTAACCTCTTATCTGCCGACCTTTGTTTATTACGTCGTTTTAAGACAAGTTACAATACAGTTGCTGTTGGTCTTGGCTCACTAAGTTATAGTTGGTAAAGCGTAAATTGTGAATTTTGAAGTTCGCAGTTTGTGGGCTGTTTTTGAAATGCAATGACTAGTAAGTTTATTACAAGCTGTGTTCAGCAAATGTGTCCCTCTACCAAAATATTCAGAGATTTCAATTATTTGGTGAATTAGATTCCTAATTAAGGTAAATATCAGAATCTCCTACAATAGTCCACTTGTCCACGCGCCCTATATCCAACTGAGATGCAGCGCCTTTTTAATAATTCCATAATGGCTGTCAAGGCCCACAAGCTCAGACAGGAGCTGATGATGTGCCTCGTAGCATCCAAGCATGACAGCGGCAATTCCACATGCACATGTGTGTCACGGCCATGCAATATGCGGGGGCGCAGATGGACCTCCGTTGGCGAGGGGGACAGTGGGAGAGGGGAGCCGAAGGCAGGTGGCGCCCTGCGACACTCCGCCCCATGGGACCCGGCAGGGGGGTGTCTGTCACAGGGTATTAGACGCGATTTGCACGCTTCCTTTTTACCAACGATTTCTGGAGTTTGAATGATCGCGCGCATGCGCACAGAAGCGCCGACGACGCACTGCGCATGCGCACGTTTGCTATAACTTTCCAAATTGTTCGACGGAAAGAAGTAAATTGAGACTTAGCGTGCGCATTAACAAGCACGTTCTTAGAGGAGAGAAGTGGTGCCAATTTACAGACGACTTTTTTGAAGATTTCAGGAGTTTTTCCTAACTGTCAGACCTTTTCGGTCGTGCCTGGGACTGAGACACATGTCTATGTTTCGATGACCTTTCTATTGTCAATACAATTTTGAAATAATGACATATTTTCTTTCCATATTCACTCATTAAACCAAAATTGTAGAAAGTGCAATTTTTCAGCGACGTGGAAGGTTGCGGAACCGAATGGTTAAGAGGTCCCTAACCCCCGGAAATAGGAAAATGGATGAAATGACATCAGGGATTTGTTGCGCATCAAAACAGTGAAATGTTTTGGCCCGGAGATCTGAGGGAATCGCGCGTCAACGAAGTTTTCCTCCGTTCGCGATTGGCTGCCTGCTCGATATCGAACGGAGACCGATAAATGAATTCGCGGCGCCGAGAGCTATCCGAGAGAAACTTCGATTGAGGACCGTTTATCTTTTTCTTCCGCTTCAGGCACTCGAGTTTTCCAATTAAAGTTATTCTAAAGCAGAAAAAGAAAAGGTAAAACTATTTAAAATGTAAACGATGATTGAATGAAACTTTAAGAATGGTACGCTGTATTGTGTAGCAGTTGAATGGCCGTAATTAAAGGCGGTATACTCAAATACTAATTTAGAATTTATTTTGAATGTTAATTCAATTACGTCAGACGCAAAGAAATTCATTCTTACACTTTATTTTTTTTTGTCAAAATATGTTGTCTATAAAGGCAGCTAATTTAAATACTAGACACAGAATTTTCTTGACAGTTAATCAAGATTCGATTTATAAAATTTTAATACATCTTTTATTGCGTTTGATCAGTCCAAAGAATAAAATTAATAGAATTTAATTTTACAATTACCATAAAATAGTTAAGACTAATTTTGTACATTAATACCTTCTGTGAAAAAATGCGTTCATTTCTGATAGAATTATCTAACCAATTACTACATATAACACAGCATTATTTTAAGAAAAAAGAGGTTTCTCCTTTGTGAGTACTTAAAAATTCGTACTAATCTCACCAAAATACATAATCACAATAATACGTGCCTTCTCTTGCTTTTTGTTCATCGTGGATATTTACGCAGCATTTAAGTTAAGCCGCAATACAAGGGCTCAGGAAAGAGGATCGCAGAAAGAAAAGTGCGTGCGGTACAATCTCGGATTACACGCGCAATCCCCTGCTTTCCTCTCCTCGGGAAGGTGCAGTCGGCGAAGGAGAGGAAGGGGAGACGGCGGCGGCACTGGAGGAAAAGTCGACAGCAGCGGTGGGGCGAAGGCGGAGATGGTACTGGGGAAAGAGGCCATGGCGAAGGCGGCAGCGGAAGTGAAGGCGTAGGAGGAGCGAAGCCAGGGGCGGGAGCGAAGGCAGGGGCGGGAGCGAAGGCAGGGGCGGGAGCGAAGGCGGGGGCGGGAGCGAAGGCAGGGGCGGGAGCGAAGGCGCGGGCGGGAGCGGAGGCGGAGGCTGAGGCTATGTCTGTGATGGAGGTGGAAGCGGGGCAGGGAAGGGGCGGAGACGGGGAGGGCGGCAGAGGTGAGTGTGAAGGCGGGGGCGTAATTGATGGCGGAGATGGAGGCGAGAGCGAAGGCAGGGACGGGAGCGGGGGCGGGGACGAAGACGGAAGAGAGATCGGAAGTGAAGTCGTAGGCGAAGGCGGGGGCGTGTGTAGAGGTGAGGCGGTAGCACCGCCAGTGTTGGTATCGAAGGCGGCGGCTGGGGAGTCGGATGTGGTGCGGGTCGGCCCGCAGGTGCATCGCTTGTCGTGGCAGCTTCCGGAGGAAAGTGGGGTGGGGTAACAATTGATAGAGGGGGAGGAGGGTCCCTTAACGTTCACGCAGAGGTTACGAAGCGAAACCAACTATTTAAGCATTTCAGGAAACATTCTTTCACATCCTTTCTGGTGCTGCGCCTTTTCGTTGCAGAATTTTTTTTTCTACTACTTTTTCTCGGATGTCGGCAACGGAATACTAATAATTTGTGCTTGTTTTCGAGAGAAGTTATTTATAAACTGTAGGCTTGTAGTAGCTGCGCATCTTTTGTGTGGCATAAAACAGTCTTCTACATAATTTCCGATTGCGCTACACTCTAGTATCTTCCTTGAACAACATCCTTGGAATCGATGTACGGCTGGAGTCTTCCTAGTACGTAGGGAATGTGCCATGTGCGAAGAGAGAATCGAGCTAATATCAGCATCTAATAGTTTGAGGGGGGGACCGTCGGTGTTCTTAGCCCGTTGTTAAAGATATTGCGTAAAATTCGCTCTACAATGGACATTAAATGAACTCAGTAACAATGATTTACAAAATAATTATTTCAAATGACAATGTATTATAATGAAGTAAAAAATAATATCATTAGCATGAAATGTAATATTGAATTTCTTGCTTTTCTCGAGATCTTGAGTTCATAAAGAATCTTAATGAGACATTTCGCAGTCTTGCACTTGTTGGGGTTCTCTCAAAATATTATTCCGTTATCGCAATTATCTACATTCTCTCAAAAAATACCTAATTTGGAGTGAATGCAATCTGAATTAGTTGATAGATCCGAGTGAATAGATCTGATAGTTATATTCAAATAAAAAATTATGAACTAGGTTTTAAAACAAAATTATTTGGATGCAATTTTGCACGCGATACGCCAGTGGGCGGTGCATTTGATTTCCAAACAACAGTTACGGATCATTAAAGAAAACGATTTCTCCCTTTGAGAAAATATGTCAGGTCTCGAAACAGCTGTCTTTTTGGAGTACGGCGCATTCAAAAGCAGTGTAGAAGGTGGAAAAATGAAATTGTAATAAATTGAGTTGCTGTTATACGTCGGCACAGTGAAACCCTCTTACACAAATGCGCTCTAACGTATGTTTTTCATGAGGCTGAGGTTTCATCACGGCGACGGGAGCCTTTTAAAATTTAAAGAGATGTGCCAGTTTGGGAGCTATTTCACGGTGACCGCACATATTATAGCCGTGATAATGACGAGTGAGATCATAAAAAAAGATACTATCCGTGTTTTTAAGTTGTGGAATGCATGAAATGCCCTATGCATGTTAGAATGCATGGTTATGACATACTACGTTTTTTAATTTAGGTTTTAATCTGCGTTCTATATTTTGAATGAACAAATTAACTCAACCGGCAATCATCTTAAATTTTTAGTGAAATATGTTTTACGATTGCAAATGAAACATTAGTTTTGCGCGCTATTGCGCATTTAACACGCGTTTTTGCGAAATTGTAGTTTGTTGTCTATGAAACATGATGAAGAAATGTTCTTAATTGATGGAAGTGCTACATTTTTCTTATGTTGCTTGTTTCTGCTGCAACATAACAACCCACCAGTTTTACATTTTTAATATTGAATGAGTACTGAACTCTACTTTGAATACTGAATAATTCAGTACTGAATTGTACGTAAATGAACTCAATTAAGAATAAAGTTGGGAGTAGAAAGGCGAACTACAATTTCATAACGAAAACAATAACTCAGCGAACTAAACAGACTTAATTTTCTACATACTTCTCATTGATTCAATGGACAACCTCTTTCTTACACCACCCAACGACGATTCTTCCTATGTTTTTGTGCGATTTATATGCAAAATGTAACAACAAAAGTATTTAACATTAACACAACATCTAAAAAATAATACTTAATTCTTTTATTCTACTATTATCTTCTATTGCATCTACTTCCATTGCAACTGCTTCAATTACACGAACAACCTTTCCGTTAAATTTCGTTCTTTTCATTTATCATTCATCTTCTGTTTTTAGTATTTATGTGATTGTTTTCTGCGTTAGGAAAGCTTTTTAATTTAATATTATTTTTTCAAAAAATTCGTCTGCAATTTTATTCGCGAATTTTTATTGCCTCTTCGCAGAGTTCAGAATGTCATCATTTCTAAAGACAGGTCCTAATGTTGTCATTCAGTCTATCGCTCTGGTTTTCTGCAGAGTATGTTCATCAATGATAGTGATCTCTAACAGAAAGCCTTACTTTTGCATATATCAAACAAAAGACTTTCTTTCTTTGAAGCAAATTGTCTGAGTCGTCATTATTTGTAATGTATTTCAATATTTCTCAACTTTCTACGAGTTTCTAAAATTTATTACACATTTTTTTCGTTCGAACATATCCTCTGTTCTAGGCAAAAATTTAAAAGTTTATATTTATATTATTTCTCATCTTTGACTTGCATAAGACATTTATAAGACAATATAAAAAGTGGAAATTGACGGATTATTTTCATGAGAGGGCAGAGAAACGTCGGTATCTCCTGCATCACTGGAGTCTCATTCCAGTAAAAATTAAAAAGCTCTGCCAATATAATAAATATTTTGTAATTTAGTTTTTAGTTTAATTCTTAGAAAATAACATTAGAACCTTTTTGAAAACATAATAATAATAATAATAATAATAATAATAATAATAATAATAATAATAATAATAACTTTTAATTAGCTCTTAAAATTAATTCGCTTGTAAAACTATTGTATTATGGAGATCATGCTTTGGTAGAAGTACCTGTGCGACTCCTGAAACATGTACCAGAAAACTGTGAAAATAAACCATCATAATAATAATAATAATAATAATAATAATAATAATAATAATAATAATAATAATAATAATAATATATTTAGAAAAGACTTCAGTGTTCTTACAAACTCGAAAACAGTTTAATCCATGCCGATTGAAGTATTCCGCAGTATCGTACAAATAATAAACACAAAAAATCAAATTAAGCAGTAACTTTTTGTATTTCGCGACCCAACCTAACACAATGCCCGGAGTCTCTCCCCGGGCAGCGCTCGTGCGCTCTCCTCTCGCCTCCTCTGCGCTTCGTTGCGTGACCGTTCCGCGCTCCGCGTCGAAGCCCTAAAGCAATTGCTCTTGGGCATGAAACATTAACGCAGCGCAGCATTTTTGGCATTAGGGCTCGCGCGCCCGAGCCGTCTCGCTTCGCCCGTGATTAAATTTTGGCCCCACCCACCCCGCCGCCTCGCCGCTGACCCTTTTGTTGTGGTCTCGAGCGGCGCTGTAATAAAGTGGGCGGAACGCCGATTGCCCCGCCGCCCCCGCCGCCCTCGCCGCCGCCGGGCGACGTAGCGCCCATGGCCGAAGGCCGGAGTTGGTCATCGGCCTTCGGGCAGCGCGCTTTTTAATGGACGCCGTGGGGTAGGCTTTGTGATGGGAGATGTGGCTGGTAGGCGGTATCGTGAATTAATTCTTACGAGGTGTATATATTCATATTATTTAAGTATGATATTCATAATAAAAGTTATTATTACTAATAATAATAACAATAGTAATAATAACAATAATAATAATAATAATAATAATAATAATAATAATAATAATAATAATATATGAAAGATGCTCAAATTTTTCGGTCTGACACTGTCCATTATCAGGATCTCTCCAATTCTGTATTGCGATCGGATCGTAATATTTCGTTGTAGTTTCGATCACTTGATCCAATCAGAAATCTACTGCCATTTATGTAGTGAAACAGTTACCACTCTCCTTCAGTTCTCCTCAGTCACCGCCGTTCTGGCAGGTTTTCTTTTTACTTGACGCTGTGGGGTATGCTTTGCGGTGAGATATGATGGGTGGTGGATACTGGTGGGGAGATTGGTTCAAATTGCGAGTAAATGGTTTGTTCTGATATAAATTATTCACTTTACGTAAATACGTAATAACAATCATTGATGTCGTTATTCTCCTTTTTAGATCGTAAGTTAATTTCTTATTTTGTGGATTTTCATCCAATCAAGATTCGTAGGAATCTGAGAAATTTCTAGAATAGAGTAGTGCGTATAATTATGATCGAAACTCAAGTTCGGGAAGTGTTTCGATGAAATTGCCACAATCGGGTCCGTTAGTTTAAAATTTCTGGTAATGGTATGATTGTGTGTTTCTTTTAATCTCTTGATCCACTCTTATATATGCGTAAATAGTTAAGTGATCGGGACACTAAAGTGATAGTGTTGGCCCCGTCGACAGAAGTAATGCTCGCATGCAAAACCGTATGAGGCAGAGGTGTTCAGGCATTTCATTTCCAAATCAAGGGCATTATACTATATATCCCTCTAGAAAGAATAATTCATATTTGAAACCTATTGCATAATTTCAATACAGGGTTCTCAATTACATTTTAACTTATGTGTATGTACGTGATACAATAGCTCTATTCAGGCCATACAGTGTAAAACCTTTGAAGGGAGTAATCATTTTAAAATTGCTTGTCATATATAAAATTGACGTTATTGAGAAGTAGACTGTTGTTCCGGATCGATTACTTTCTGATTGGATGATCTCGCGCGTCAGGGGAAGTCTCCAAGTCGGGTGCGAACTTCGTCTAACTTTGCTAAGTGAGATGAGAGTTCAAAGTATCCTTCCATGCGACGAGGCGAGTGAAGGAGTCACATAGTTCTTGAGGTTGAAACGGAAAGGAGAAGGCAGCGCATTTGCTGAATCCTCATCTAGGCCAGTGAAACTTGTTTTTATGGGATATGTAAAGGAGAATACGTCACGAATAATATACATTGTAGTGTTTTGTTTATGTATAATCATCATAGACGTAGCATATTTAATTCAAATGATAAAAGATGTTTCGAATTTTTTTGGAAAAATTAACAACTTAATGGAAAAGGTACGATATAACACTTTATTGTTACAATACAGTTTCAGTAATAGTCAGAAAAAGCTAAAACAATTCAATCAGCGTTCATTAAGTTGACGCAGAACGGAATTTAAATGTGAGCTGCAGACCGGAAGAGCCCTGTATGACTTCTATCTAAAGTTAGAGTTTAAATATTTTTTAATCTTCTGAATGAAAGTTTACAAGATGCTTCTGATTGAAAATGAGTTTTAATGCTTGAAAATTCGTCATTAATGTACTTGTCTCTTTAAACCAGAAATGTAATTGGAATTGGAAGAATCGTTTTAAATTAAAAACATATATAATTCTTCTTGGATAAGGTAAGGATGTTCATTAAGAATTATTTAATCTACTATATTAATACGAGCATATATCATGCAATAGATTGTCGCACACGTCAGCACTACACAGCAATACTGTTGAGCTTCAATACACAGATTTGGCGAGTTAATGAGAGGCATAACAACTCGTGGGCTCATAATTCTACTTCTAGAACACATAGGTGTGATGCCATAATATGTTCTGTTACAATTTATGTCTCATACTCTATATTCGGGATTGTGTAAATTTGCATGATTTTTGCCGATGATAATTGAAGTTTGTTTGAAACGATTGTTTGTGACCCCTTCCAAGGTCTGACGACTACTGATAATACTAGTTGTGCAAGTTGTGTGACCATTCGGTTCTATTATTCGGCCATTAAGAGTGGTAATGTTTTTTTCGCTTTTGAATGTGTAAAAATCATAAATTATATTCACGAATTCGCCTTTTGTTCTGTTGTGTCATTGAGAAGATAGATTTTAAGCTCGTGAATTTGTGTCTATTCCCTATCGTCTGAAGTCAACTCTTTATAAAAAATCATAATACACGACATATTTATTAATTCTTGACATTTCTTGATTGTTTGGTTTCCTCTGGAGCAAATTAATACAAATTTCTCTCTCCCTTGTTCAAGCGTCTTGACATCATCTTGCTCAATTGTCTGTTGACAGAGTTCTGTGGCATATTTTTGTGAAGGAAGAGTGTTTGAAACTGCCTACAGAGTTATCTTTCAAAAAAATATTTTATTTTCAATTTAGAAAGCTGTAGTATAAATGGAAATAATTTGTGTTTTTCCAACTTTCGTTGCAAATTTGGCACGAAAAAGTTTGACGTTGTAACAGTAAAAGTCCCGAAACTTGAGAATTTTTATTATTAATATTAAATTGACAATAATTTTCTATATAATACAATAAGATAATTTGTTAAACATTGCTGTTTTTAAGGTAAAAAATTTTTTGTTTAATTCCATTTCTGAATCACATATAGCTATAAGAATGACATAGATTTCGATCTTCCTATTTCTTGAGTATAATAAAGCGCATAGAACAAAACACTGTAATATTTACTTAGAATTAATGAAAAACAGTTAGTATCAATTTCGTCTTTAAATTAACAGTGTTCCTCGAAATATTCCAGGCATGCAAGTTTTAAATTATTTTATTCGGTCCTAAGATAGCATGTAAGTATGAATGTACTTTGGCACAAGAGCTCTTTAGAGCTAAGGCGTACCCGCGGCAATGCTGCCATTGGTTAAGTGGTCCGTGTGGTTTGCACATAGCAACCTTAAGCCGTATCTATGGTCTTTTCAACCCTGAAAAGTGAGTTTTCTCATCGTCACATA
This sequence comes from Gryllus bimaculatus, assembly GCA_017312745.1. NCBI lineage: Eukaryota > Metazoa > Arthropoda > Insecta > Orthoptera > Gryllidae > Gryllus > Gryllus bimaculatus. The sequence goes on from BOPP01000003.1 coordinate 13,510,245, forward strand.
GCAACAGATGCTGAGACATTGCAAGGAAAGCTCACAATTAATTTTGGGCCGACCGGGAATAGAACACGCGGTGGCACCGTGGAAATCGACCACGCTAACCAACGGACCACCGTTGGCCCCTTCTAAGGTAATATAGTATAATTACATAGTTATGTGATTTGTAATTATTATAATTTAATGTTTATATGCGATTATAAGAAGAATATTTTCCACAGATTCCGAGAAATGACTAGTAAAAATAACAGTCCTCTGCTTCGATTTGAGGTTTGTTGTAAACATCTTTGTCGTAAAGATTGCTTAGCAATTCCGGGCTTACCTTCCACAAACCAAAAACGGTTTGATCTCACGCGAAGCTCCTGCACGCAGTCTCGACAGAAGACAATATTTTTTTTCTTTCGTCGAAACAAATATGAGTTATTTGTTTTTTAAATATAACTAAAAGAAAAGAACGATACTCTTCTTGAACTGTGTAACGTAGCGGGTTATTGTTTTCGTTTTCTCCATTTATCATTGGGGCCAAACCTTATAAAAGCTACGGGGTATCTCGTTAGAAGACTCTGGATAAACAAGCAGAATACTTCGTGAGGTTGTGGAGACTAGATCGAGGGCTAAACATTTATACGGAAGTGGGTATTAGGCCTGATTTGCTGAAGATATTAGCAGTGATCATTTCATAGTATTTGGAAAAGTAAATAAGACATGGACATAATTACAAGACGGATGTCTTTAAAATTAAATTGATACTTTTGTTGGTGAGAAAGACTATTATTCCTCATAAAAAGAACCAATTAACGGTAGGTCTATAATGTGTCTGCGGCACTACGACGAATGTAACATTACGTCCTCAATCGTCGAAATATGCTACTCAATTCCTGGGGAGTGGACGCTATCAGAAACAACACTAACGAGAACTTAGCTTCATTTTATGCTTCTTTCCCGTCGAGTGTGGAGTGAAATTTGCGACTTATCTCTTACAAACCAAAAAGTTTTCCATCCGACGCTCGAAAACCCTGCACGTTGTCGCGACTGGAGTGGAGGAAGGTCATAATCCTTTATGAGCAGTAAAGAACATTAACAAGCTCCGGCGCTGGAACCGTTTTGGCGCCGTCTGTACGCGCGCATCGGGCTACGCCCTCGAAACAAGCACATCGTGAAAAGTAATGAGATGTGATGTTCGCACTCGGAAGGACATTTCGAGTGCGTTCTCACGTACGCGGCAGCAACTGGTGAGCTGTGTGTTCCTACATTCTGTGCTCTCCACAAGACAAGTATTTTATTTTACTTTTTCGTTGGAGGAAGGTTGATGGGTTTCGTCAAATAATTAACTTGAAGTAATCTTTCAAAATGTCACTTGATGTGAGATTTTATGGTTCTTGCACTTTTGGCGAACGGACTAATTAAGGAGCGAGTACAAACAATTAAATCATTAGTTTGCTGACGTTTCGGAATATTTTTTTATTTCATATCACTAAATAATTACGTAAATTTACAACCACTCAGAAAAAAATATGATTAGATTCCAACCTAACTCCACATGGAGTTGGTGTGTCGCAGGGGTCTATTTCGTACCACGTCCGACTCGGGACAAGAAACTAAAGCAAATGCGGTCATGCAAGTATTCTAATGCGATCATTGGGATCACCTGTTAATGTTTTTAGGAAAAGACGAATGGTCGTGATCTTGTACTTGGCGTGTTAGTGTTTATTATTCTCTAGAGAGGACGAAGAAGAATAAGGAATGATCGCGCGCGAACCGTGGCCTTTTGTTAAGGTTCTGCTCCGGCATTCGCCTGGCGTTGATTAGAAAAACCACGGATAACTACCGATCAAAGCAGCCTGCCTCAGAACAATCTTCCGCTAACATTCCCTTCCTTCGTTGAATTCGACTTCGTAATGTAGCTAGAGCCGAAAATCAATCTTCGGAAATCGAACCCTAGGACCCTCAGTCAATCTTGCAATTCTTCGACAATACTCCTTTTCAGCCAACCGGGGGCGTTTCTATAGGGATCCACAGATTCAAAGACAGGACATATTCGAGAGGGAAGAAAAAGTGAGAACGTATTAGAGAGGAGAGAACCGCACACGAGCAGAGACCCTTTGATTAAGGTATCCTCTGTTACTCAAAAGAATCTAATGAAACGGCCGATCAGGGATGCCAACCTCTACAATCCTGATCCGGACACCGGCACCGTCCAGTTCTGTTACTTTGACTTTAAAATCTCCTGTTTTATATCTTTGATGAATTGTTTGTTTTTTTTGACTTGTGCGCGTGAATAAGTAATTTAATTCATTGGTTATAAAATGGTTTGGCAAGAAAGGTATGTCAGAAGCGATCTGGTGTTAAATTGATGAAGATAAATAGAGACATTCTAAATAAATATATATAAAAAGTTTCATTTTTTACCTAATTGATTTGTTTGGCATATCTGTAAATATTTAAATATAAAAAGAATATGCGGGCGATATTACCGTAGTTACATAAATATTTTCGTACATGTAACTTATAGGATGAAATATAGCTTAGTTACTCTCGATATCAAAATCGTTTGAAAAATAGCCCATTCGACAGTTTCACATTAGAAATGTGACTTTTCAGTTGCCCTGGTAATTTTCTCTTTCAAACGGCCCCGATCGAACATACAGTACTGACTCAATTACGATTTTCTAAGTGGCAGTTTCGTCTCTGCGCGGCGTAGAACTACAAGGATCAGGAAACGTCGATCAGCGTGCCCTCGAAGCGGAGCAAGTCAAACGTACGCCGTCTCCCCTCAACTGCTCTCCAATATTTCTTCTTTCAACAGCGGCGTTCGCTATCGGATTTAGTATGCACGCCCCACCAGCGTGCGCGGAAACCCGTTCCTGCTCTGGAAGGGGAACGCGCGCCTCCAACCGGGTTTAAAGTCAAGCCACGTTTACACATACAGTTTTTGGTTGATAAGTTTCACGAATAAATTAAATATCTGTTAAAAGGGGGATATGAAGAAGGAGCATAATGATTTTTTTCTTTTTTTCGTGTTGCCGTAAATACCTTTACATGGATTTTTTTCTTGTGCTATTCATAGAAATAATAATGTAAGATCTGGACTATGTAGGTCACATTTTCCAAACGTTTGTGCAATTTGACGTGGAATGACTGGAATAGAGAAGCCCATATTGAGGTCAGTCGGTAGAATTGATACTTCTACACACACACACACACACACACACGCGCGCGCGCGCACACACGTGGATATTCGAATACTACATATCGCGGCCACCAATCAAACTTATTATGAATCATGAACTATTATTAAGAGCCAATTCGCTACGATAATTTATTAATTTACAATGTTTTTAAAGTGTTGTCTATTCTATCAACAAGAATTAATAAAATAATGAAATACATTTAATGTATGTTTAAATTATATACTACGGAAGTATTTTTTATAATAATTGTGTTTACAGTTTTCTGCAGTTTTTCAAGCAGGATGCATTCCATGATATTCATGCAAAAACATGTTTCTGGAAATACTGTTCATTCTTTCAACATGAAAGACATCTGCAAGAATTTCAATTCGGAGAATGAACAATAATATCGTAATAATCAGAAAATTCCGCGTGGAATATTTTAAACCATCGTCGAACATCAAACACAATTTATTCACATTCGCTGTGAATTTATCGTTGAAACATTCACGTTTTAAACTCTCTTTCTCTCTCTCTCTCTTTCTCTCTCTCTCTCTTTCTCTCTCTCTCTTTCTCTCTCTCTCTTTCTCTCTCTCTCTCTCTCTTTCTCTCTCTTTTTCTCTCTCTCTTTCTCTCTCTCTTTCTCTTTCTCTCTCTCTCTGGCATTCTCACAACATGCCAGAAAATTATACAACTTTTTCATCAATGTTAACTCTTTCTCTCAGTAGCAGCGGGGATCCCCTGTCAACGTCCGAAACAGCCCAGCGGCGTAGGCGCGGTGTGGCGTGGCGTGTCGTGGGCTGGCGTGGCGCGGTGTGGCGGGGCGAATCGAGGCTTGGTGGTTCGCTCCGGCGCCTGGGAACGTCGGGAACGGCGCCGGCACGCGGATGCGTAAAAAATGCGAGGAATTTGTCCTCCTCCGCGCCGGTAATTAAAGCAGCGCGACGCGGCGTGACAATTCGTCGGAAGCGGCGAGTGCCGGAAAGGTACAGCTAGTGGCTACGAGAGAGAGAGGTTGAAAGAACCGGAGGAAGGAGGCTGGTAGAAAAGGTGCCTCGCGAGGGGCGGGGTGCGAAATGGGGGTCAAGGGGATGGGGTGGGAGTTCAGGTGGAGGGGAACGAGGGAGAGGATTGAGTGGGGAAAGGGGATCAGACAGGAAGGGAACGAAGCGGGGATAGGAAGGAGCCAAAGATGGGGACGAGGGGAAGGAAATAAAGGCGAGGAGAAGAACGAGAGACAAAAGTGGGTCAGGCAGGGAGGGGAACGAGGCGTGAAAAGAAACCAGGCGGGGGCTGAAGGAGGTGAGGAGGGGATAAAAGGGAAAGTGAACGAAATTAAAAGAGAAATGGGGAGGAGAAGAAGGTGAGGAATGTGTGACGTGGGTGGTTGAGTTAAGATCAGGCGAGAGGTGTGAAGAGGATTGGCGGGGATAAGTAGGCGAGATAAAGCGTGAAGGCAAAGCGGTGAGAGGGGGAAAGGTATGATTCTGGCGGTTAGGAGTTGTGAAATAAAACAAGGGAAAAGCATCGATTACAGTCATGTGACTGAATGGTGGGAAGTAGTGGTTTCAAAATTACTGGTTAAAAGTTACGTTATTTAGGGCTGTAACTGTTGTGATAATGTTTTTATCGTAAATATTAATACACAGGCCACGATTGTGCTCTCAGGCTTACCCAATCAGCATTACACATTATGTTACTCTAGGTCAGAATATATCCCAGCTATCACTAATTTGAAAAAAAAAGATATTTCTGACTGAATGAATCGTCAGTTCTCCATTATCTCGCTCACATTTTAAGTTTTTTTTATGTTTTAGATTTCAATAAAATGGTTTTCTTATTTCTACAGATAGTTACTCCCAATCAGAAAAAGTAAGCAAAATCAAACTGCACTCTAAACATGATTACCTGCATCACGATAAAACCAGCTCTGAGTTTCGGTTAAACCGGATAGGATTTCTCAATTCGTGTTACGTAGTGCTCTTTTGTTTCCTAGTTTGTAGTATATAGTAGTTTGAAATTGATTTTTCAAAATTGTGCTCTAAGAAATAGGTTTCTTTGCAAATGTATATTAACATAAAACTCTTCCTTGCATCTATCCATTGCAAGAGAAACGTAAATTCTTAAATCAACTATGTCATATTACAATACCCACTGTTTCCCCTCCTCCACCAATTGGTAGCTCATAAACTTCTTTAACTCCCAGGATTTGCATCAAAATGTAATGGCTTTCACAGCCATAAAAAAGTATAATGGGATCTAACTTAACAACTTGAATTTTGACTTTGACTATGTCCTAAAAGATGCCACGGCAAGATGCGGAATAGATCTCCGTCAATATCGGTGTACTCTTCCAGATGCATAAAATCTAAAAATATACGAGAGCACGGCGCCGCAGGAAGCTTCACGAGAGAAAAATCACATGTTTGCGACGAGTCATTTCGCAGCGTACCCCTCCTGCCCCCCTCCCCGCCGCCCCCGACCGCGACCATCAGCAGATTGGGGCACAGCGGCGAAAATAACTCGGCTATCGCCCGCCGCGTCCCCGATATGCCACTCCGAGTTATGGGCGATTTTATCTCGATAAGCGCAGCGCGGTGCAGTGCACCGAGTGAGGGCGGCTGGGTGGGGAGGTGGCGAGATTCCAGGACAGGTGGGAGGGGCGAAGGAGTGTGGGATACAGGGTGGTAGTGGTAGTGGAGAGAGTGGAATGAGGGAGTGGCGGTGATTGGATAGATGGAACGCCTAGAGAGATTACGGGCTGACACATTGTGTTATGACCGAAGTGGTGACGCACAAAAGCCAGTGGTTGGTGTAGAATAGTCAAGAGAAGTAGGGTGATGAGCAACGATATATCTCGTAGGAGAAAACCTGCACATGTCTTTCTGTATTTCCTGCGCCGACGATAGGATGGTGGGTAATAATGTCCGGAAAGGAAGAGATTGACAGGATATTGAATGCATCACGACCCACCAATGCAGAAGCTGTTGCTTTTATGTCGTGATTTCAGCGAGATTGTTTCCTTTACTTCGTGTCGTGCTTTTTATCTCAACTAGCGGAACGTGAAGCCATGCATTGCGAGAGGGTTGGGTGGAGAGACGGAGAGATTCAGGAGCAAGAGGAAGGCTGGAATGGTAGAAAGGAAGAGGTACGAGGTGGTCTAAGTGATACGTAGTTGAGTGAAGGAATGGAAGTGGGACACCAGAGGTTGGAGGAATGGAACTGTCTAGGGAGATTTACGGACAGTTTCAGTGTGTTACAACCGATGTGGCGGTCACAGACAAAACACCAATGGTCAGTAGATGGTGAAAGGCCCTGGCAAAACAGGTGATGAACGGAGATGACTCTTGTAGAGGAAAAATACACACGCTGTTGGTTCTGTATTTCATAAGTCGAAGACGCAGGAGGGGAGTACTAAGGATTGGAATGTAAGAAATTACAAATATAACGAATGGTAAACGATAAGCAGATAATGAATATATCCACCACTGCAGAAGTACGGTTTTTGTTCTTTGATTTAAGATGGTTTGTTACCATTACTTCATGTTATGAGTGAGTTTATCTCCAGGAAGCTCAATGCGATACAGGGCACTATGAGGGAGAGGAGACGTGAAAATCGAGGATATGATGAGTTGAGGACAAGGGACAAAACAAAAGTATGAGGAGGTAGTGTAACGACAAAACCCTATTTATGTGTTAGGAGAGTCTTCGTGTGAACGAATCCCGAGTGGATGGTTATTGATCAGGTCCACAAATTATAACCTCCAGTATGCAAGAAAACGACTTTGAAAGTGAGAGAATGAGCTGGAAAAATGAGTGGATAGAATAATACACTAATGGAGAGGAGATTGGAACACGAGATGTTAATGAATTACTTTGCACAGGAGAAATGCACGTAGAAAAATATTACTGACTTACGGGACCGACCAAACACTGAGGGAGAAAAAAAAACTAAACACTGAAATAATTCCTTAACAAGAAACATTGTTTTAAAATTAAGTCAGTGTCTGTATGTCGAGCAACTACTCGTATAAGCAGTGTCATGTTTATTTGTGCTAAGCAGAGAGCCATGACGCATCCAGTTAAAAGGAACTTTTCTATTAGAATTCCATTAACTGAGACGCATAACTAAGGAAATATTCATATTTGAGTGCCGTAGACATTTCAATTATTTACATTTCTGCCTACGAGAATTTTGATCACATATATTGCCATATTAGTTTGTTGTAGAATAAGTATTTTAACAAACTCGCAATGCGAAGATATTCATAATCATTACATGTAAAAACATGGTTTGGCTATTTAATAAAATTTCAAGGTAATTCATAAGAGTCTAATGAATTCAATGTGCATTATAAAATTTAGTTAAAATTCCATTCGGTAGGATTATAAATTAATTTGGTTCAGAAAGGTTGAGTTCGTAATCATTCGACATTAAATATTCGACATTAAATATTCGACATTAATTGATTAGATGAATTCATTAATTGATTAGATGATAAACACATGCTACATCAGCTTTGTCAGTAATAGCAATGAAGTAAATGCATGTAAAGTGGCTTGCAATATTAAGTAAGTTGTGTGTTGGAGAGCAAACTACATTTCTAGTTTGGGATCACGTAATGTGTATTAGTTATTACTATTGATCAGACGATGGATTCAATATTTTTCTATTGTAATTTCACAACTATTGCACTTCTAATTATTATTAATAATAATAATAATAATAATATACTAAAGGGGTTACATTATCTGTTTTATAAATATGTAATGAAAATGAAAACAAATATCAGGAATATATTATTAATATTTTTTCCAACGTAACTACTATGTATAATTACATTATTCGTTTGTAGCTTGTGAGACTAACTTGATATTTGTTCTGCAATTTGTTGGCAATTAATTAATGTTAACTTAATTTATTTTATTTTAAAATTGTAAAACAACAGTATGTAGTATAACTTCTGTAATGTTACGTAAAAATTACATTCGTATATTGTGATTAATCAAAGAGTGTATTAATTTGAGTTAATGTATTCATTAGGAAAGTAATAAACAAATAACTGAAAATTCATGAAAATATTGATTATTAAGTGACAAGTTTTCGTAATTTTATGTGCAGTACATACATAATGCGCTACATAGATTCCAGTAAGTATTTGTGAATGGACAGCAAAATAAGTTTGTGTCCTTATTAGGTATTTTGTGTTTCAGTTATTTACGTTTTGTAACACAGGTCTCATTCTTGTGTTATTATCAAATGTTTAATATTAAAAATGTGAATAACCCTGAAGTGTAAGTATAATTTCAATACTTTTGATTCTACTTTTCGAATTGTAGGTTTATTGTTCAATAAAATATAATTTAAATTATAATAACGCATCACACTTTTTGGGATGATATAAAACCTAAAAACATAAAAACCTCTACAATAGATTTAACCCATCATTATTAGCGATTACTTTTGTTACACAATTAGACTATTTATATTTGATACAAACGCCGAATTTATAATAGTTCAAACTCTTATACTACTTGTAGAATTTAGATAACATTTTATTGAGTTCTACAACGTATTCAGAGTAAGAAATGAAAACCAGTAATCAAATATAGTTGTAAATGGTAATTATTGTAAAAAATAATAAGAGTGTAGATTATTAGAGTGTAGTAGTAATGTTCCAGAGGGTAGGTCAGTGTTTAACTAGAATTTATTGGTTAAGGACTCGGCCTATCCGAAAATCGTTTTTGTTGCATATCTTTGCACCATAAGTAATAAAATGAAGAAAAAAAAGGTTATAATTTTCGTAGTTGCTCCCCGCCAACTTTACTAGACAAGTGCAGAGACGCAGAAAATTGTGTTACAAATTCTATAAAACATTTATTGTGGATATACTGCTCATAACGACTTACAGTACTTTCGGTATGCGACTGCGGATCAGTTAGCCGATTTCGTAACAATATAGTTGTGTAGGGAGTGGATGTTTAGCAGCTGGGGGGGGGGGGATAGATGAGTGTCTGGTGTGATTATGGACCGACGCGTAGTATTTATTTATTGTGAAAACGCTGAATGATTAATAGACAAGAGTCGGTCGAGTGATAAGCGAAGGAGAATTGTATAGTGCGAGGCATTAGTGGTTCAACAAGTCCACTGTGCCAATTCTGTATTAAGATGCGGACTTCTCGGAAGAACGAGATGATTTTCACGAGGTACATGGGAGTAATTCAGGGAAAGAAGACAGAACCAGAAAAATGGGAGGCCGCCGATGGGTTTGAAGCAGGAATGGTGAAGCAACACGATTTAATGCGTGATTGACTTTGTGGGATTGTGCCGTGGTTGAGGTGGGTTAGAGTGGTTGTAGCGGGACGGGCAGGACGGATGGGACGAGCGGGGCGGGACGGGCGACGGGCGGGACGGGGACGGCGACGGCGGACGGGACGGGGACGGGCGGGACGGGCGGACGGCGGGACGGCGGGACGATGAAGCCGGACCGCGAGGCCGGGAACGGGCGCGGCGACCGGGAGCGGGACGGGACGGGCGGACGGACGGGACGGCGGACGGGACGGGGACGGGCGGTCGGCGGGCGGGACGGCGGGACGGCGGACGGCGGACGGCGGGACGGGCGGGACCGGCCGGGACGGGCGGGACGGGACGGGGACGGGCGACGGACGCGGGACGGCGGGGACGGCGGGACGGGCGGCGGGACGGTTGGGACGGGCAGGGGACGGACGCGGACGGGCGGACGGGCGGACGGGCAGGGATGGGGGCGGACGGAGGGGACGGGCGGGGTGAGGGCTGGGCGTATGAAGGGTGCGGGGAGAGGCGGAGCGGGCGGCGCTGCCAGGGCGGACGGGCGCGGACGGACGGGCGGGACGCTCGCGGACGCTGCGGACGGGCAGAGCGGTTTCGGCACAAGGGAAAAATGAATGCGCAGAGGTGTAGGAGTTGGGGTGTGACAGAGCGGAGGATGAACTGCTGAAAATGACTGGCGCGGAACTGCTGACGCGGCGGTCGGTCGGTTCGTTCGAATGTCCAGAGTTGGCTGTGGATGTGTCGCCGATTGCGTGTTGTAGGCGCGCAACTTCACCGTTCGACCAGGTTATGAGTCAAACTCCCTCTGCTTGTCGCGTGTGTTTTTAATCACGATGTCACTTCAACGTAGGGAGCGCTGTATTTCAGGGACATTTCTTCCGGAGGGGAAACTATAAACGCTAGGCATTCAATTAAATTTTAATCTTGATATAGAGTCAGTCACTGAATGTGTAACTGCCATGGAATGTAGAAAAGGATTTTCGTAATATTATTTTTCCAAAAAAACTTTTTTTTTCCCAATTTTATTTAAAATGCATTCCATGTACTATCACTCAGCAATTAGTATTGGCATGCATATCTCGTGATAATGTCAACTTCGTCAGCAGTGTGCTGCGCAAATGGAGAACAAAATTATTATTTCTTCTCGAAATAGCACTATTATTTTTTTTTAAGTATTTCTTCTCGTTCGCCAAAGGTCTTTCGAGGGGTTTCGGTTTTACATGACTGAATATTTGGATTTGGGCATTCCTGACAAATTGAGATTAGAATACTCTGCATCGGTTTAATTCGTTGGTTTGCTTTGTAGAAGCAGCTGGGATTTATTTTTTGATTTTTTTGGGGAGGGGTTAGTAGAGCGGGGGGGTGTGAAGGATGGGGAGTTGTTAGATGCCCTATTCGGCAATAGGAAGGGAACGTGAAAATTCTTTTAGATACGGGATGATATTATTGGTTAAGGGAGTTTAAGCATTCTTTGGGAAATTTGATTTGATTCGCTTGGGATGTTTGCTGTCTCGACCTAGGTGAAATTTTCAGGGCGGAATCGAGATGAAGGAAGGAAGAATAGAAATTATTTGCTACTTTTTTAATGTGTTCGAGCACTGTTTCCAGTTTGGAGTTCCTTGTGAATTTGTTGTTAGGTTAATAAACCGATGGAAGCTTTAATTGATTTTCTGAGGACTTTATTTTCGGACAATATTGCATTTTTTGTTGGTGGGAAGCAGCGTTTCCCCACACTGGGCCAAGCATAAGTTTAGTGTGGGTAGGACGTAATAGATGTAGGATAATAGATTTATATAATAGAATCTGGCATTTGGTATTGAGTGTTGAATGTTGATTTATAAGCTACTATTATTGACCTAATTTATAAATATGCTCCCTCTTTAACATTTATTGTGACAGGAACATGCACTTTCATTGAAATACCTCTTGTAACAATTTCACATCATTTTATTATGCATTCTTGTAAACCCTCTTTTATGTGTACTTTAAATATAGCAAAATTTCCGTTGTTTTGAACAAGAATATTATTCACTTTGATAAATTTTAATTATTTTTATGTAGAAAACAAACGTTAAATAAATTAGATACAAGTACTAAAAAAAAGGAAATACACTTTTAGGCCTATTAACTTTTGTGTTGATCGATATTGTTTTGAAAGACATGTATTGTCATGTAACACACTGCAGATTTAATTTGTGCTAATTTATTAACTTATATTTCTGAAACAATAAAGCTTGTTTGCACAAATTTTGAAATATTGATAAATAGACAAAATAATTGTTCAATCTTTAAAGAAAATATCATTGAATCTTTTAACAAATGATCTTTGATGAGGTTGAGAAGTTCTGAATGGTTTTCACCGATTCCTATTCTTATAAATATTGAAAACATTTTTTTTTGTATTTAACTATACAACAAGAAACCTGATACGTTGAAAGTTAATGCAATATAAGATCAAACAACACAAGACCTTTATAATTACAACAGATAATTCAAAATTGTAAAGTTTATCATGAATAGAACAAAGGAGAGAATATTGTGGAGAGTGGAAAACGCCAAAGAATTTCCAAATTAACTGTAAAATAAAATAATACAAACAAAAGTGAATGGACATGTTTTTATATTATAATAATATTAGACATATTTTTACTATAAATCTATATTTTTTCTTATATTTCTCTTATAATAATGTTTTGATTTTTTTAAATGGAGAAAAATTACTTTTCTTACAAAATATGAGTATATTTTCAAATAGGAGCTGTTCACATTTGAACATCACCCTTGAACACATTTTGTTTCAAGACGTTTCCTCAACTTTATTGTAAACCTATCAAATATGACATTATTGATAAGTAAATAATGAACGTTATTAGTTAAATAAAAAGATGATCACAATACATAAAACAATTCAACACTTTCTCTAAAAAAGTAGTTAACATTCTTGTTCACTTAATATTGACTTAACTCACGCGTTAGTAGCAATATCGTATGTGCACTGTTGCTGAAGCGCTGGGAAAAGCATCATTTGGAGTGGGAGGAAGATATTGCTTGTTAGAAGATATGTTTGAATCACGTGAGATAATCAGGTGAGTCTGGGTGCATTTCTACAAAATATAAAACTATGTTTATTTGAAATGGTAGTAGGAAAATCGAAGAAGTTGACTGGAAGGTTGTGTTCAGTTGCTTTTTAACTTCAATCGAAGAAGCATTAAGTATCTCATGGTTTGATTAATGTGAATAATATTATAAACATACCACTACGAAGGAATATATCATATTTTTCTCCTTATCCAATATTTCTTTGGTATCAACCGGCTGTGAAGGTAAAGATCTCTACATACAGACATTATGGTATCACAATTTGCTGCATCGTATCGTGCTGCGAAACAGTAAAGGCCGCATTCCATGCAAGCAAGGAATACATTTACCTCAGTGATGGAATGTTCGATAGAAGAGAACTTCCTGCACCGAAGGCAGAAGCAGTCCAGCAATGCACCTCATACCGGACATCTCTCACAACTGGCAACCTGTACATTTTTTTCAGATCGGACATACCTTCTCAGTGCGGGCTCTGGCACGTTGCGCATGGCGGTTTAGGCACCAGGGTCTGCCTCTGTTGTAGGCACGGTTGCTTGATTGTTCAGAGATTCCGGGCGCGTCTACTGCCTTGTGTCACGAGTGTAGTGCATTCGTTTTATCGCGTGAGGTGAAGGTGGCCCTCCCTCATTAGTTGGGGTGGTTTGTGGCCCACCACCGTCGGCTTCACTTTCCCCTCAACAAGGTATCTCTACCCAGTGTGGCTCCGCCCCCGCCTGAACAAGCTCTAAACTTCCTACAAAAATTTCCTTGAAAACGTTTAGTCATCAAAAGCTTTTGAGAACCACTGTTCGGAAGATATTAACTCTAGACATTTATTGTCTAGACAATTATATCAGCTGAAAAAGTTAATATATTAATATCGTGTGAGTTCTCTCGTTTTCAAAATTTTATTGTATCACATTAATACGAGCACTGCATTACTACTTAGATAAGTAGACAACTGCACACAACTGGTTATATCTATAGAGTTCTCTACATTTTTCAGTCACAGTGCCATTGTCTTAATGAGTACAAAGTCGGGATGAACTTTTTCCAACATATTATCACACTCAAAAAAAGTGAAAAATTTCGTTTGTAATGATGGTTTACAATAAATATTTTTTCTATTGGAATTAGCATTTCTATCCACTGAAAATTAAGAATTTTAAAGTGTTTTTGGCCAAATGCGTTGTATTGTACATGCAATATGGATACAAGAACATTCGTGTAATGGAAAAGTTCTTAATGCTATGAAGATTAATGTTGTTCATGATCTATAATTCAGAAGAATGTAGTTCAGAAGAGTGGAATGCTCTTCAAATAGTGAATACATTAAGAAGCAATACTATACGGATATTAGCTTTTTCGAAATGGATAAGGATCTTTCCGTGGCAGATGATGCACACATGATTTAAGAGTCGAACTAAACGTTACTACTCGTATATCAGAAAAGGAAATGCGGGCATAGAAGAAAATTGAAAGTTCACATTCTTCGAGACAGATAGCTCGACAAAACCGAGACAAAACCATACAGAAAGTTGGTACCTTGTATTTTTTAATCAATAGTAGGAATTGCCTACAACGTTAACTGGAGTACTCATGAAATGGAGTGATGTTCAAAGGAGGAAAAAAAGAAGAATACTCAATATGAACTTAGAAATAGTTCAAAACAATTATTTTTAATGACCTTTCATGTTTATTAAGAGTTTAAAATGACACATATAAAAAGCCTTTCCATTTCAACCCTTTACATTACGTTTCGGTCAGATATTTATGATCCTTTCCAAATATCTTGTATTTTGTTGTTCAATCAGTGTTAATAATTTAATATAAAGACAATTGAAATAACTTCATGATCTGAATAATAACACATTAATATACTCGTTTAGAAATGTACATATTTTTAAAAGTTAAGTGTTACTTTTGACTATTAATAAATATTGGTAATTCAAATGTTTTGTTAAATTAAACGTTTTAAGCCGTAGAGCAGATGAAAAATCCAATATTTCGTAGAAATTTCGTATGGTTTCATGTAGTTCAACGATAATTATTACTTGCATACCAAAAATAATGTTTCATATTACTCTTAATTGTCGTTCTGAGACAGCTTTTCTGCATGTTTTGCAATGGAGCTCTACATCCAAATGTTACTCAATGTATCTTCGTGTATCTGCGCAGCCGTTGCGTTGCCTGAAATTAAAGAGAACGCGCGCAGCGCCAATGCTACGTACAAAGTATACATGTGGAGTCACGTATGTTTGTCCACATACGCACGATAAATATCACACTAACACGGACGCAGCCAAGTATCCCGACGCGCGAACAAATAACAGTGGGAACGCATGTTCGTGGTCGGTCGGTCGGCAGGCTGACCAACGGCACGCCAACAGGGTCACCGCCCATAAATTGGCAGAATTTTTTGCACAGATTTCCGTGACCTAAAATGTATGAATGTCGACAGTGGAGGAACGTAACATAAAAGTTGTCATACGATATCTCTGAGAAAAAATGTTCAGATGTTTCAATTCAGGATGATCTTTTGTAAACAATTTTGGAGATTTTTTTGCAACGTGAAAAGTAAGTCGTAATTTACGAACTTATCTGCAGTAAATATCGTACCCTCGTGTACATGGGTTTTTATAGAGCTCTCAAACTCAAAAGAATCAGCTTTTATAAACTGCATAAAACAACGTAGGAAGATGTTATTGAACTTCTCTATTTTCTGCATTCTTTTATTTCTAAGGAAATAATTGGTTGTCATGGGATTACAGGTGTGGATCTGAAATAAAATGTAGTCTTAGAATGCTATGCAATTTAAATACATATTATCGCAATTGCATGTTTATTAATGTATGCGGCATGTAGTGCAAATACAAGCATTCACACTTCTTACGAAATACCTTACAAAGATAAAAATTAGGGTTTTCTCCGATAATTTCGCACTACGTCTTTTTTTTAGATTCCTACATCTCGCCATTGTCACTTTTCATAGTGCTACTGCTTAGGAAATGTACTAATTAACATATATTACAATTCATTATTATTTATTTATTACAATTTCTTACTACAAACACGATTCTATTCGGCGTATTTCAGTTACATGGCCACAGTATGTATTCCTACTAAATACCTAATCATCAATTTCTAAAGTACAATCCATCCAGTACAATATTTTACTTTGTAGCCCAAATAAATCGAAAAAGGAAAGTATTATAATGCTGCATCGGAAAATGGCGATATTTTTTCCTAAAACAACACGTTGTGAAACAATAATATATCGATAAAAATGGATCAATGTTGTTCATATCTACTAAATTATTTTCTACATCATGTTGTCCTGTCAGAATTCATGTTTCTGGTTACTTCATCCCAAAAATTGTTTTTCGACTGAACATCCGTATGCCTGTACCTCTGTTTGACCGTCTGTTCTTGTGCTCGACTGCCCTTCTGTCCTTATGTCTGTTTGTTCATCTATCTGCCTGTTTGTCTATCTGTGTGTCCGTCTGTCTACCTGTCTGTCTGTCCGTTCTTCTCTCCGACTGCTCGTCCCTACATCAGTGATCGCCTAAAACGGCCAGACGATTTTCTCCTAAATTGATATTCCCCATTGATCTTGCGGAATATAAAGCACTGCGAAATTTAAATGGACTAAAACTTACCAAGGATTGTTTAAATTTTTTTGGTTAATTTTTCCTTGCATAGAGAAAAGAAGTCTTAAAATAATGCAATATTAATTTCCTTTGAATTTCAATTTTTGGAAAATTACAAACGTTCAACATTTTTCGGGGTCTTCCAACAATTACAGTAATGAAGAAACAGATACATTTTTTAACAAAATCTGTTCTTCAAAATTATATGTTTAAATACAATCTTGCTCAATTTTTCCAAAATACGAATAGTTTTCTCATAATTTTGCGAGAATACTAGGGATTTTTTCAAGTTATTTTCTAAAAATCAACATTTTTTAATAGAATTAAGTACACATAAAAATGGCATAAGTCTCACTTTCAATGAAGTTCCTGGATTTTATATAAATACTAAAAATAATAATTTCAGAATATCAATCTTGATAATAGAGGTGTTATTCATGAAACCAAAAAATATAGATCTATAAATAAGGTTGTGAAGTTAAAGAAAACAAGAGTAGTTTTCTCTTAATTTTTGCTTGAATTGATTACAGTTCTTAAAACAGTTCTCAAGAACAGCTCAAACTTCAAAAAATCATGGATATAACAAAGCACTCTTTCAAAAACGTCCCAAGTCTCATTTCTGTTGAACTTGCAAACTTTTTCACATTTGCAAAAGGTAAAATTAATGCGAGAAATTTGTGATATTGCAGACCCATTAGTTTCTTTGTATTAACTTTTGCCTGCCCAATTTTGAAAGTAAATATTTTCAATATCGTTTGTAAAACACAATATTATAATTTCACTTTCATTTCAAACATTCTGGCGATGTTTATCTCTCTGTAGTTGGCAAAGCTCGATAAAAAGTTATAAAAGTGCTTGTAATGAAATGGCCCGAATGTGTTAAATAACATTATGTAGTATTTTAGTGAGTTTTGTGCAGAAATTTTCGCCTAAAATGTTAAATTATTAGTTTATATGAAATTAGTTTGCATTGAATTTACAAACTGCGTGAGTGTATTGACCAAACAAAATTTTAAACTTGAGTATTTTAAACAGTAAAAGAAATATTGAATTAAATTGACATATTTAATATAATACTAATATTTCATTAGATGCGTTCCTCTCAATGTAGTCGACAGATATGGTATGGTCATGGTAGTCGACAGATATTTGTATAAAAAAACCAAAATGTGTTCTAAGTATTTTTCTATCACTACTTGTGGTTTACTCCGAAAACGACTGAATTTTATGTCGTCCTTTTAACAATTTTCTTTTCCTTGCGTCACAAATGCATTGGGATGTTCTAGGCCAACTAAAGAGATCATTTAGGATTTCGCTTCTCTAGACATTTATGAAATAATTAACTACTTGGATGACTACTTTAGTTAAGTAGCGATTTCCAAGTGCATCATACGAAGAAAATGACCATAGATGATAAAAAGACACCGAACGTATCATTTAAGGACCTAAATGACTGGCGTTTGATACTAATTTTGAATCCCCCATGTCACCTAGAGAGGTAGTTGAAACCTTACTTGAAGGATTACAAGTATAGATTACAGTCCATCAAATTACCAATCAGCCACTCCTAAAATGTAATTATACCCAATTTCAAATCAAGTTATACGTTTCTGCAGAAAGGACCTTAAATGCCTATACTGCGATCCCAAAACACTTAAATCCATCTAATTTTCAGTGGAGTCGTCATGCTTTTCTATTTGAGAATGATGGATGGAAGCTTACTAAACAGTTAAGAATCGATATTTAAAAAAATAAGTATTTTTTTTAAAATAATGAGGTCTTAAAACCAAACTGCTTACATTCTCTGTTACAGTTAAAAAGCGTTGGTTGCAAGACCTTTCCTTGTCAGCCATTAAGAGACAAACAGAGTCCGTTATGAACACATCTATAATCCAGATGGCGCGCTAGGCCAGAGGTTGGGTCCACTGGCGTCAGCAACGCGCCGTCGCATTGCTGTGAAACGACCCGTGCGAAGCTGCGGACTGCGGTTCTCCAGCACCCCTCCCCCTCCCTCTTCGCCCGGCGAGTGATATTTCGGTGGACGCAGCGTTAAATACATCTGGCGCGTTCAAACAGCAAACGATCGTCAGGCAGGAAACGAGTAATATAACCGCTGTCGTTTGCGCCTGACCGACGCTCAACGGCTGTGTTTTCGGATCGCATTCTCAGAATTTGAAATCGCGCTATCTGCTGTTTGGTGAGAGATGTTTCATCCGGGCGTAGTGTGGGTGTAATTGACGCGTTTGTATACGGCGAAAGTAGGGAGCGTTACAACAAATATTGTTGACTGAATTGACGTAAACGTAAACATGTAGTAATCACCAGATTAACGTTGGGTGAAGAAACAAATAGTGTAATTGTGTATTGATATTTTTCATTTCCCATATTCACCAGGTCATAGCCATTATACTCGCAAATTTTCTTGAAATTCCTACCTCTACTCATTTGCGAATATTGGTTGAATTGAGGATAAAAGACAGCAGTGCGAAATGTTCACGTCAATAAATAGAAAAGTTTGCTCACGTAAAAAAAAAGTATTGATCTGCGAAAAGCGAGCTCCAGATTTAATACCGTAATCCTACTGTCTAAATAACAGAACTTCTCTGAGGAGTAGATATCAGGGCTCAAGAAAACGTACGCTACAATGACCCAATTTGAGTGATTTTCTAAAAGAATACTGGCCACCGTAAACGCCTTAACGAAAACTATTTCCTTTCAGTGTTCCCTGTTTTATACTATAAGTTATATTCGTATTGGTGTTTCTTTTTTCTTTAAATGTGTCTCTATCATGTGATTGTTCTGACGTTTCTCTTACGTGACCTCATGCATGTTGGGTTTATAATGTGTTCAATAACCGTGTCGGAAGAATAAGAAAAAACTGAATACATGAGGTGGTTTCAATGTTTTCTTTCTGAATTGATGTGACCTACTTTCCTCTGACAGAATTTTATGCATATATTATTACTTGGTCAATATTATGATACGTATGAACTTAAAATGTTTTTCATACTTCTAGAAATGTGATTTATTGTTGTGATTTACCTCCTAAAAATTTGAATGGGATGTTTTGTTTCAGGTGCGTAAAATAGTGAAAATTGGAGAACTATTAAGTGGCCAATTGTATTCCTGTAATTGTAAGTACAAATCCTAACTTTTCATGTTATAAAATTGATGTGATATTTCCATTAAAACAATGAACTAATGTAAAAACCAACAACTATGTGTGTCAAAAATGTCGATTTTTCTTTTAACCTATTGATTACAATATTTAACAGTATAACAATTTCTTCTTCTTGAAATTGATTTTAAAATTTTACTAATTTAGGTGTTGGAAATAATACAAATTGGTTATTGCTTTGTGAATATACCTTACTTGTTTGTAAAGAAAGAGTAAAATTTTGGAAAAACACAGCGGTGAAAGTATGCAAACGGCTCGGACAGATGTTTTCTTCACAAAATGGTTTCCTGTTATCATTATTATCTGGAGTGCCACACGCGAACCTGTAATGCTCTACAACCATCAGCTACATTGTTTCATCCTGGACAGTATATTTTAATAATATTTTTAAATATTGTTTCATACATTCAAGAAGGTTACCTGTTTTTCCATTTTATCATATATAACTTGTCATTTTCGTATTATTCTGGCAATCTAAAAGTTGCGTATTTTCAGCCTTATATTTTTGCAATTAATATGAAGCGTGTACCCAGCAATCGCAAGTCCATTCGGCGAACATACGTCGTCGTACGCGCGTCCCCTCCACCGCACCGCGCAGTTCGCACTCGCGGCAATTTATACATGCCTAGCGATTATTCCCGTCTTCCCCCTCCGCCAGCGCGTAACGCGTAACAAATAGCGCGCGCCGTTCAGCAGACTATATGACGGTCACGTCTAGCGCGACATGCTGCAGAGCGCCTGTTGTTGCAGATCGCTCGGCCGCTCGCACGCTTGCCCGCGCTGGGCTACGTCTGCAGTCGCCTTGGCAATGGAAGCGGAATCGGGGGAGGTGGAGGGGTAGGCTGCAGGATCGTGGGGGTGGTGGTGACAACGGGAGTAACTCTGACTGCAACGGCGAGGGGCAGAGACGGTGGGTGCATCGGCGGGTCTGACGGGGAGACGCAGATGGCGGAGGTGACAGCGGCGAGGGCGATGGCCAGGACTGACGGCGACAACGCAGGCCG
>BOPP01000003.1:13530653-13573711 GCA_017312745.1 Gryllus bimaculatus
GAGCTCCAGCTAAGCCCCCGGCGGAGCAGGCGGGATAGGCGACAACGTGAGCAGCGTTGCCGGAGAACAGGATGTGGCCGGCCAGGTGCGGGCCGGACGACCGGCGCGTAGATGAATGTGCGGACGTGGGGCCGTGCAGCGGAGGCAACGTGATGCCGTCGACATCTGGGCGGAAGTGGCTCGAGCGGCTCAGCGTGGCAGGCGGGGGCGGCGACGGGGCGCGCAACGACGCGATTACAAGTGCCCTTGTTTACACTGCACGCAAATGCGGCGCTGCACAGGACCGACCGTAACATATGCATTCCAACGCGCGTTGCCCCTGACCTTACGAGCACTCGCGACCTGTTTTTCCATCGCGGCCCAACTAATTGCGTTTCCTTGCCAGAGCGTACGCCCCCCTCCCCCGACGGTCCCACCCACGGCCGCCGCGCTCGTGGCTTGACAGCGACGGTCCACCGCCACACAAGTGCTTGGCGAGCGAGCGCCAGTATCAAGGGGCTGAAACGAGACATTAATGAATTATTTTAATTTTCCGGACCGGGTGCTCGGAGAGTTGGGACTCGTTTCCGATCCGCCACAAGGGTAACTGATCGAGGCCGCTCTTCGTGCGAATTAAAAATGTACGTAGTGGTAAACCGCTGAAGTTTATCAAGTAGCTTTACATGACTTTGGTGGAATATTGGAGCATTTGCGCGGTTATGAAAGTTGATTTATAGGCGTACAATGCATGCAGCTGAGAGGGCGGAACATTATGCAAGTAAGTTCCCTTTGGCTGTTGTACCCTTCGAAACTAGTTACGAGAAGAGACCTCATTGAATTTCATTGGAACACCAGTGCATGGAACCAGAGCAATAAGCTCTACCTTCAACCAATGTTCGTAAGAATGAAGAAGCAGAAGGAAGAAAATGCAAATGAGCAATTATTAATAAAGACCGATGGAACGATAGATAAAATAAAAAAGAAACAAAATAGTAAAGGCAAAATATAAAATTGCCTTCAATAAAGTACAAATTAAAAATCATCATCCATGTAATCAGAAATACATGGAATGTAGGTCTGTTTGTCACCGAATTTTATGGCAAAGAAGAAATGAAGTGTCAGTTAATTAAAGAAATGAAAAAATTATTCAATCTACATCGTAGAATAATAATTACTATATCATACCATACAATAACGTATCTGCAGGAATTTTTATTTTTTGACGTCTAGGCTTTTGTGGCCACTAGAGAAGCTAGCTCTGCCAACGACGCCGGGGCCCGTCACCGGACCACCTAAAGGTCATGAACTCGAGCGCGAAAAGGCAGAGCGCGCAGAGGCCAGGAGGGCGCGAGGAGGCGCGAGAGAGGCGCGAGAGCGGCGATGAAGCGCGAGGAGCGGCGAGGAGGTCGCAGGATCGCGAGAGGGCGCGAGAGGCGCAGAGGGCCGAGTGAGCGCGGAAGCGCGAGAGCGCGAGAGGCGCGAGGAGCGCCGAGACCGAGGAGGGCCGAGAGGCGCGAGAGGCGGCGAGGAGGCGGCCGGAGAGCCGGGCGAGAGCCCGAGGGGCCGGCAGAGTCGACATGAGGGCCGAGAAGCGGCGAGAGGGCCGAGAAGGGCGGCGAGAAGGGCGGGAGGAGGCCGAGGAGGGCGCGAAGCGCGAGGAGGGCGCGAGAGGCCAGAGCGCGAGGAGCGCGAGAGCGGCGAGAGGGCGGCGAGGAGGGCGGGCGGAGGAGGCGCAAAGAGCGAGAAGCGCGGAGCGCGAGAGCGCGAGGAGCCGAGGAGCGGCGAGGAGCCGAGAGGCCGAGAGGCGCAGAGGGCGCGAGAGGCGGCGAGGAGCGCCGAGGAGGCGCAGACGCAGGAGGGCCCAAGGCGCTAAGCGCAGGAGGCGAGGGGCAGGCGCCGAGGAGGCGGCGAGAGGCCAGAGGCGCGAAGAGTGCGCAGGAGGAGGCGCGGAGAGGGCGGCGAGGTAGCCGAGAAGGGCGCGAGGAGGCGCGAGGAGGGCGCGAGGGAGGCGCGAGGAGGCCGAGGAGGCGGCGAGGAGGCGGCGAGAGGGCGACGAGGAGCGCAGGAGGCCAGAAGCGCCGAGGAGGCGCGAGAGGCGCAGGAGGCACGCGAAAGGGCGGGAGGAGGCGGCGAGGAGGCGGCGAGAAGGGCGGCAGAGAGCGGCGAGGAGCGCTAGTGAGCCGGGAGGCGCGAGAGGGACGGCGACGAGCACGAAGGGCGACGGAGGAGCGCGAGAGCCGGCGAGCGAGCGCGAGGAGGCGGCGAGAGCCGAGAGCCAGAGGAGGCGCGAGGAGGCGGCGAGAGGCGCGTGGAGGGAGGCGAGGAGCGACGAAGGCGACGAGCAGGCGGCCCGAGAGCGCGAAGCCGAGAGCCGATGACCGAAAGCCGGCGAGACCGAGGAGGGCGCAGAGGCGACGAGAGCGCAGGAGCGCGAGAAGCGCGGAAAGGCGCGAGAGGCGCGAGAGGGGCCAAGATGCGCGAGAGGCGCGAGGAGGCCGAGAGGGCCGAGGGAGCGCGAGGAGGTGTGAGCCGGAGGAGTTGTGAGCCGAGGAGCCGCAAGCGGCGAAGCGGCAGGAGAGGCCAGGAGCGCGAGGAGCGCGAGAGGCGCGAGAGGCCGGGAGCGCGAGGAGGCCGAAGACCGAGGAGCGCGAGGCAGCGCAGGGCGCGAGAGTCGCGAACGCGAGAGCGCAGGACGTCGAGGAGCGCGAGAGCGCGAGGAGCGAAGGGCGCGAAGCGCAGAGCGGCGAGGAGAGCGCGAGGAGGCGCGAGTGAGCGGCAGAGGCGGCGAGAGGGCGCGAGGAGCGCGAGCGAGGCGCGAGAGGGCGCCGAGAGGGCCGCGAGTGAGGCACGAGGAGGCTCGAGAGGGCGGCAGGATTCCGAGGAGCGCAGGCGCGGAGAGGCGCGAGGGAGGCGCGAGGAGGCAGGAGGCGACGAGGAGGGCGCGAGGAGGCGGCGAGAAGGGCGGCGAGGAGGCGCAGAGACCGCCGAGACGGCGAGGAGGCCGCAGAGCGGCGAGGAGTTTGTGGAGGCGGCGGAAGAGGCCGAGGAGCGCGAAGGGGCGGCGAGGAGGGCGGCGCGAGCGCGAGGAGGGCGGCGAGAGGCGCGAGGAGGCGGCGAAAGGAGGCGGCGAGGAGTCGGCAGAGTCGGCGAGGAGGCGGCGGAGGAGCGCGGAGGAGCGCGAAGGGCGCGAGGAGGCGCTATATGGGCGCCGAAGCGCGAGGAGGCCCGAGGGGCGCGAAGAGCCTAGAGCGCGAGAGCCCGAGGAGCGCGAAGGCGCAGAGGCGGCGAGAGCGCGAGGAGCCGAGCCGAGAGGCGCGAAGCGCAGGACGCGAAAGCGCAGAGCGCGACAAAGGGCGACGAAGCCAGGGAGCGGCCGAGAAGGCCAGAAGCGCGAGGAGCGCGGGAGAGCCAGAGCGAAGCCAGACGGAGAGCCAGAGCGCAGGGGTTGTGAGCGCAGGAAGGGTTGGGGAGGCGCGAGGAGGGCGGCAGAGCGCGAAGCGCAGACGCGAGGAGGCCAGAGGCGCGAGAGAGCGCAGAGCCAGTATGGCGCGAGAGATGCGAGCGAAGAGAGCGCAGGCGGAGAGAACGCGAGGCCCACGAGGGCCGTGAGAGAGCGCGACAGGTCGCCGAGCTCAGTCGGCCATGAGAGGTCAGCACGTCACGAGCGCCCGAGACCCCTCGCTGTCCGAGCGCGAGGGAGGCGCGAGTTATAAACATTGGAAAAGCTTCGATGACCGGGAATCGACACCCAACCGTGTCTCCCCCGAGGTCTGCGGCGAGGAGCCCCGCCGTCTTCGCAGCTTTACCGGAGAGCGCAAAACCCGACGTACTGCCTGGGTGAACGGCGATAGGAAGGAGCCCAATGACCGAGCAGCGCACCAAAGCTGCGCCCCAAATTCAGAGAGACGCTAGCCCCTGAGACGCGCAAGCGAGGAGGGCGCGAAGCGCTCGCTAAACGAGTACCGCGGCTTAGAGCATACAGTCAGGCCGCCCATATGACCCATTTGAGCGCGACGAGTAGAAGAGCGGCTCGCTTAGCAGAGGAGCGCGGCAGAGACAGAGTCCACTGAATACAAAGAGCATTTCGTCACGCACAGTGAGAAGGACCCGCGAGTCAGGCGCGAGGAGCCCGAGTGAGCGCCGAGAGCGCGAGAGCGACAGAGCGCGAGAGGCGGCAGAAGCGCGAGAGGCCGAAGGCGGCAGAGGCGCGAGGAGCGGCGAGGAGCGGCAGGAGTTTGGAGCGGCGAGACCGAGGAGGCGCAGAGGCGCGGAGGCGCGGGAACTTGGGAGCCGAGAGCACGAAGCGCGAGAAGACGGCTAAAGACTTACCATTTCTATGAGCTTGGCGAGTACATGAGTCGCTCTGCAAAACTCCCGAGCTGAGTCAGCGTGCAGATCGCTACAGAGTTTAGTAGTACGCCAGAGGAGCGCTAAGTAGACACAGAGGCGGCATTCTACGAGAGGCTGCTACAAAAACCTTAATTCCCAGAAACTCAATTTAAACCTAACACGGAGAGCCTCAAACAGTTTTAAAATCCGGTCTGCGAGAGCTTACCGGACGTATTACAGATTATATACAAAATGCGGCTGAGGATGGCCAGAGACTCAGGCCACAGAATGATAAGGGGCACTATTACATTCGTCAAGCATCACAACAAACTAGGAGTACAACAACGACCCTCTATTACTTTCTGAGATCAGGAGGCAGCCTTCCTAGAAGCCCAGGCCAAACGGCATTTACAGAGTAACACACAAGTACACAACATCAGCAAACAATACACGATTGTTTCAAAACGCGAGAAACTGAGGGCGGCTAAGCATTGGGAGGCGGCATGTAAGAGCCGCGCATATTTCCTGAGTAGATGGAGTCCCGAGGAATACAATTACAATCAATATCCAACTCGAGGGGCCGGCGAATTGTATCCCTCCGCGAGGGCGCGAGTCCTCCCAGCTTCCAGTTCGAGTGGAGTCCAGGAGGCCGAGGAGTGGGAGCGAATAATAGGATAAAGCACAGATCCGAGCGCGGAGGAGCGCGACGTCTTGAAGAAGGCGGCGAGCTAAGTCGTGCGTCCGGAGAGGGTTTGGTTCACAGAGTGGCGGCTGGGGGCGCTGGGGGTCGAGTCCCGGCGATTCGAGCGGTTTTTGGTCATGTGCGGCGGGGGGATGTGGGCGTCAGAGATAATGTCCGAGGGCGCGAGGAGGGCGGGCTAAGATTGAGAGGCGCGATAGCCTGAATTATGGACCCATCGGACGCAGGAGGCCCGAATTAATCTAGATTTTACGGAGGGCGGCGAGGAGGGCCTGAGCAATTTCAACCATACCAATGATGTGAGAGTCAGTTTGAGCGGCTCTACCTATGGAGCGAGGCGCGAGTTTCGAGCGGCTCCTAAGGAGGGACGCGAGGAGGGCGCGAGGTAGAGATAAGCGTCGAGTATAACTTCTGCGAGGGCGGCTAGCAGAGAGCGCGAGCCCAGATAGATGCGAGCGGCCGGTAGACACGTCTTTAACCGATCGTGCACGCAATAACTCATGAGAGCGTCCACGAGGCACAGAAGCGCGAGAGGGCGCGATGAGGCGCGAGGTGATTTCGACTTAAGGAGGCGCGAGGAGGCGCGAGGAGTGCCAACACCGTTTCTCTCTTCCAGCCTGTCTTTGAGTAGGCGGCCTGGAGGAGTCGCTGGAGGGCGCAGTAGAGCGACCGAAGGGGCAAGCGCATGTGCCTAACCCCGGCGATCAATGGCTGCATTGAGAGTAGTAAGGCGGCGAAGGCGCCGCAGCACATAGCGCCGGAGCGCGATAAAGAGAGGCGACAGTCCCTAAAAGAGAAAGGCGTCTGAGGAGGCGGCGAGCGAGGCGGCGATGATGGGACGGGCGAGTCGAGCGGCCGAGCGAGGGTTTGTTGAGCCCGAGGAGGTTGTGGGGCCCAGCGCAGAGGGCGCAGGAGCGGCGAGAGGCTGGCAGGAGGCGCGAGAGGCCGAGAGGCGCAAGCGCGCGAAGGCGCGATGAGCGCGAGTAGGGCGCGAGAGGCGGCAGAGGGAGCGAAGGAGCTGCAGGAGGCGGCGAGAAAGACGGGAGGCACTGAGACGTCTCTATATCTGGCTAGAGTGCGCTGAGGATGTTTGTGTTCGAGCGACATCGCGATGAGCCGAGTGCTCTCCAATCTTCAAATTCTCATTAGCCGATGCGAGGGCGGCCTTCCTGCGACCGAGACGGAGGGCTACCCTGTGAGTGTCTCCTTTCTCTATCCCCGCGGCGAGAGGGCGGCAGGTTGAGGCTGCCGAGGCGAGAAGCTGGCGGCATAAGTCCCCGTTGAGAAGGGCGCATGATGGATGGCGGCGAGAGTGATATCTCGCTAACCGAGGCGTGGCGAGGGGCGGCGAGGGGAGGATCAAGAGCTGCCCGAGGAGGGTCTTCATATCCCCGATGCTGAGGCGGCCGCCCCCGAGGAGGGGAAGCGGGAGGGATGGCACAGCCGTGACGGAATAGTGGCTCACGGCAAGGTGAAAAAGCCCGCGCGCCCGCCAGCGCCCGTGTCTGAGGAGGGCGGCGAGGAGGGCGGCGAGGAGGGCGGCGAGGAGGGCGGCGAGGAGGGCGGCGAGGAGGGGGAAGGCGGAGGGGATGGCACAGCCGTGGACGAAAGGGCTCACGGCAGATAAGCGCGCCGCGCCGCGGCCGTGTCTCGGAAACAAGCGCCGGCCGGCGCGGCGTCGAGCGGCGTCGCGCTGCCGCCAGCTCGCTGTCCTTTGTCTTCGCGACTGGAGACGGCAGATAGGCGGGAGGGCCGCCCTGTTCTATCTCTGCGCTGCCACCAGCGACGACGGCAGGTCCCGTACTGTTGCTGTTGGTGAAAGGATCTTGCGGTGCTACAATCTGCCGCCTTCATCTCTGTTCTCGATCCCCTCATCGTTCACGTGTTGTCTACCAACTTGTTCCTGCATCTTTATCTTTATTGCCACCGTGTCGATCGCCGTCTTGATGATCATCACGGTGACACCCTACATTGACGCAGTTACTATTATGTAATTAATATTCAGCTGTTGACTGTTTATAATATGATGCAACATTAAGTACTGCCATACTTATATAACTTTGGAGTTCTACCAAATTGAGGTCCGCAATAGTTACTATAGTCATCTGCATCATGACCGTAAACGCCACAATCCTTGTCAATGTCACCATCTTCTAAAGCAGGGTTGTTCACCTGGCGTCCTTCGGGCCGCAAGCGGCCAATTTTTATATTAAGGGCCTCAACACCCCATAATGTAAATATTGGTTAAGTTTGGATGTAAGTATTTTTTCTTGTGAATTCTGTAACTCAAAATCATCCCAATGTGTTTCACTGCGTTATGCATTGTACGGTCTGATAACATGGTTCCATTCATCAACAATTCGGGGATGTCAGATATAGGTCGCCCGAGTAATGCAAATATAGCCCGCAACAGTGTTAAATGATTTAGATGTGGCTTGTGAGGCCTTGGATGTTGAACATCCGTGTTCTACACCATTATTATAGTCGCCTTTATCACCGTCATATGGCTACCGTCACGCGAGCATCGTTGTGAGCGTCACTTTCGCCGTCTCCTTCCGCGTCACCGTTGCCGCACCATCCCCGGCGTAGCTGTATTACATTATCACCGTTATTATCAACCGTCGTTGTCAGCGATGCCGCTATCTCAACGTTGTCTCGATCCACAAGTGGGTCTCTGCGCGTAACTTCTGATCACGCAGTCTCATCGGTGCTTGCGCTGTATTCACAAGCAATCCAACACGAAGATCGCCTCGACTGCCCTTGAGGAAAAGGCAAAGGCCGTGGAGAGCGGGATGAGTCGGGTGAACGAGTTAAATGAATGACTTGTAAAAATCATTAATAAAGTATGCATATTGTGAAGATGTGAATAAAACATAAAAAGAAATTCAATAAGCAACTATAAGCCTTGAGACCATTTCAATATAAATATAGGTGTATCAAAGTGAATGAAGTAAAAAGTAATATTACATTGAAGCCAGGTTTATGTAACGATCATGGCTGTCCTGCTGACGCCGCATCAAATATTTTGTTACATGGTGTGCTTTGAATTTATGGAAAGGCGAATCTGAACTTCTGAGCTATAGGCTGCAGAATTTAGAAAAAGACGCCATATTATCACTGTATATTTTGCCATGCAAGGCATTTCATAATTCTCTGGAGAGCATTAATGTCTACATAAACTCGTTATGTTTTGTGCAGATATTGTGACAGATTGCATGTTTAGGATAATGGTATGAATGAGAGAACTCACTTTTCGAATAACCCGCCGAGTCAAGTTACAACAAAAGCTAACGAACTCTCGACCATTCTACTCTCCACCAATAAGAAAGGAGTAGTGAGTCAAGGGATTGAAACAGAAAATCATTAGTTTGCGGAAGACCACGGAAGTAAGTGGCAGCGAAGTGTGCGACGTAACCTTTCATTTAATCTACGGGACAATTGAATTGCATTTGCCGAGATTAAGAAAATACGAGTGAACATAATATGAGGTAAATATATTCTCATCTAATGTGGAGTATAATTAAATATGTTATGTTAATTATACGCATAACTAAAAACATCTCCTTTAGTGAATTATTCAAATCGTGCACAATACGAGAGGTACACATATTAATTAGTTGTGATCTTTAAGCTCTTTTAGTTACTATGGAAATTAGTAATTATAATTGAAATACAAAATTGTATAAAACTTTAACATCTATAGTATTTTGTGTGAATAGATATAAAATCTGTAACATATCATTATGAGTTGAGGGAGATTGGAAGGCCAAGGTTCATGAGAAGAGAGGAGAGGAGTGGCAACGTAGGAATCTATTCAAGGCGACGATAAAAAAGTTACGACAGAAATTCAACGCATCATGATGGTATTGAGTACTAAAAAGTCAAATTTCTCTAAAAAGCGAGTAGATATTACAAATCTACATAATAACCAGTAGAAAAGGATTCTAATAGCTAGCCAGTTTTCATAAAATCAATTGTGATAGGAACGTGTAAAGCTTATCAAGTTTTTAGTTTATTTACAAGTATAAAAAGGAATAAAATCAGTAACTGCGTGAAGAAGCTTTGCACCAAGCGTGATGCAATCGTAGAGCAGATGGAAGCAAGTGTCAGGCTTTCAAGGTCGCTTCACAGGGGAGCCCGAACCAAATTAGTGAGATAAGATCGCTGGACGAATAAATCGTGATTATTAGTAAATTTTGTAGACATCTGAAACAGAAGAGAGAAGATCTATAAGTTATTTCGAAAGGAAAGCTATAAATTCTTTTTAATAATGTCATTGTAATTAGTTTTGACAGGTTTATTGTTTCGTAAATAATAAGCCGTGAGATCTTAAAACGTTTCATATGCTACGTCAAGAAGCAAAATATATATATACAAAATATATGGACTGTCATTTTGTTTTCTTAAAAATATAAACCATGTCTACCAATGCAACTGACGATAATTGACCGGCTGATGTGGATCAGGGCATCAAGTGATGACATTATAGATGGCTTATATGGCAGGTTTAGGGTTCCAGTCCTAATAAGGTCAGAATATTTGACGCTAGCAAATAGCTAGGTCGAATTCAGCCGCTGTTTGGAGAAGAGTTCTAACGACTGGCAGCGCTGATCGTTAGTTTGTGGTTTCTCTAATCAGCGCCTGGTGTTGATCGAAGAAACCAGTCAAAACTACTGATCGGAGCAGCCGGTCGCCAGAATTGTCTTCAATTCGACCTAGCGACCTAGCTAGTGTCGAAAATCCTGCCACTGTAGGGACTCGGGCACTAGGAAGAAGACCAGAAGTACTACAGTGACATCTGTTGTTGCTCCTGAGCTACCTAAGCAAGGTTTTTTGTGTATGTTTTTTTCTGTTTTATGAGAAGTATTAAACAGCTCACGGTCGACATCGCAATAACGGACTTGTTGGTCATAAAGGTCCACTATTGCTCCGTAGTATTAACTTCCAGAATCCATTCAACGGGTTTTCTCTATTGGATGGTAATAAGTATTTCAGAAATAGTTTGAAGGTCCTTTTTTAGGCAGACATTCATTCACATAATACATTCTTATTTAAAATCATGCAATATTTAGTACAAAATAAAAATAAAATGAAGTAAAAATGTATTATTCTCACTTAATATTTTTAAAATTTTCTGTAAGACACGTATTTCAGCCTTCATGACCTCGTGCGGGGTCCAGCAAATGGCTGTGGGTTTAAGTTTTTTAGAATGAAGATAGATTAATGGTTCGGACGTGCTGTGAACCTATCTTTCTGGAGTAACAATATCGTTAAAATTATTTTATTAGTAATTCACTCCATGCAACTGCTGGTCACTGGGGAATGTGACAGCGCCTTCGAGGAAATGTAATTCAGGGTGAAAAACGAACCGAAAACAGTGAAAAATAATCGGTCATTAAAAACCAAACTACTTCTATATGAAAGTACATAAGACCAATGATTAC
Source organism: Gryllus bimaculatus (assembly GCA_017312745.1). Lineage (NCBI taxonomy): Eukaryota > Metazoa > Arthropoda > Insecta > Orthoptera > Gryllidae > Gryllus > Gryllus bimaculatus. The sequence goes on from BOPP01000003.1 coordinate 13,541,106, forward strand.
ATATGCACGCTCTGCCTAGTTAAACACTGCACCTAGCAATATTCAAACAATCTAAGTTTTTCAAAAATAAATGCCTTGGCAGACTTCTTAGTGCCCCTGGTTTATTCCCATCAGTCAGATTCACTATGAACTTCAAATGCCTTTTATCCCTAACTATTTAATAAGCTTACCCTCAACATTTTATTCACTTCTTCCATCCTGTCACAGCCCTTCTTTTTTTCACCTTGGCCAACAAGCCAATACTCCTAACAGAATAAAATCTGATTTTTCCAAAGATATTTTTAGATCCCCTTGATTCAAACCTTAACAATATCATACCTAAATAATATTCCATTTCTCACCTCACAATAAACATTTTTGTTGTTGTTGTGATTTTAACACCTGAGCAAAACACTAAATCAACTTAGGAAATTTTCCAAGAATTATGTATATGTATTCCCAACTCTGTAAGACTACCAGGTCGATCAGATAGAAATAAATTTAAACATAATAATATCGGTTGGCTCTACCTTCTTGCTCCAAGGAAAGACGTCAAACTGGGCCCGCTCGCGCTACTTGCTGCTCCTCTTCCCCTGATTCCGCTCTCTCCTCCCCTCCAATTCCGGAAAGGGGTGTACACGCGCCAGGTGATGCGGCGTGTGGCGGATAATAGTGACTTCTTGCGAAAATATATTTTTTTGATCTGCTCTATCAAATAATCGTGATAGGAATTGAAAAATTTTTACTTTATTACTATTTTGTTTCTTTTTTTAAATTCTAAAGTAGTCGTATTTATACTACGCTAGTGGGTACTCGTAAAATATAAACTTTTGTTTTACAATTTTATGGGAAGATAACCCCATTAGCCTAGGTGATAACCACTTTCTATCCTATTGCCCGGGAAGGCAGTATGACTCCGAATATAGTACGTGGATTTCGTGCCTATACACATCAGGGATGTGAAAGTAGACGGTGACCGTTCGGATTGATTGGTTATTTCGTGTTTCTCAGCAAGTCAGTTACTATGCTCATTGCTCTCGTGTTTGTGATGCTTCTTTTATCTTCTGAGATAGTGGTGATCTTTCCCATCTGGTTGGTGAGATCCAGCGCCGACCTACAGATCGCCTTGCGAGGATTTCCCCGAGATATCTCCTACCAGCGAGCCACCGCTCTGTTGGAACAGGCAATAAGCTCCAGACTGGCGTCCCGGCATGTGTGGTTGTGTAGTGCATGGATGTGTAAGTGGTGAGGATAGGGCAAGGAAGAAGATGGCATTCATCTGGAGTTGATCAGAGATACAACGGAAAAATACTGATGAACGTAGCCGACCGCGACATTTCTTCTCCAGAATTCGACCTTGGTAAGGGGATAGTGTCAAAAATCCTCCCACTGTCGGGAATCGAACCCTACGTCCTCTCGGTAATTGGCACTGCAGTACATCAGTTGATGTCTTGAGCCATCTAAGTCGGTGTGTGTTCTGAGATCAACTGGAGCCGTAATAAGAATAGAAGCTTTACTTAATGAAGGTCACGCTAATACCCGAACCAATGCGTATCCAGTGGCAGAAATATAAATGTCAACAGACTTGCAAACATCCGCTTTCTAGCCGTATAAATTCAATGTATTGAGTTCTTATGTTTGACTAGAGCATTACAATAAATTCTTTAATAACTCTAATAACCAAGAACACACACACGTATGCATATTATACAGGTATGTCAAAATTTAACGAACATTTATTGAACGAATTAAAGTTTTTGTTCTTGGCTAACTTTATGTAATATTCTTTAATAACTCATAATTAACTTTTGTAAAAAAGCCAACTAAAAACGAGTCATTATGAAATGAAAGAATAATACATAAAGTTGGCTAAGAACAAAACCTTTATTTTTATATTTCCTGCTCAGAAAATCACATGCCTTCAGAAACCAGCCCTTCTATTGTAAAATGTTTGGAAATAAATCATGTAATGTGTCGTAGTATTCACAAAATTCAAAATACGTCAAGCAATTGGATTTTAATACATTTTAATAACGTACTTTCCAGATGCAATCAGTAAAATTATTTCTGCTCCAGAGAATTATTTTTAAACAACCAAAGTATGTAATATCAAGGCAAAACGATTGAATAGCAAACAAATAAATCTAAAAAAATCACTTAAATGAATCACAATGAGAAAAAATCATATGAACGGATGTGCAATGAGTTAATACACATGATATGCCACAAATGCTCTGCACCAGCGACTCTTTTTAACTTACGTTTTACAGTCGTGCATTCAGACCGATTTCGTTTTGCTCTTGTGTGTGCACACTAATGTGCTTCTCGCTGATATGTTTGTCTAAACCGTAAATATTAAACTACAAACAATCAATGCATTACGCCGTTTTGCTGATTTTTAAGCGTCACGTTTGTTTGCGAATTCCGAATCTATACTGATTTAAATATTCATATGTTGTGCATTATACAAGTTTCGTGGAACACAGGCTACATTTAAAATGGTAATCCAAATAATAAGTTAGTGCAGGAGATTGTGGTAAAAATTCTGCAAACCGACATTTCGCCAAAAACAACATCGCCCGTACGCGAACCCAAAAATGTTAGTGGTCCCGTTTTTTGAAAGTCCCTTGCGTACTGACGGAGAGTTCCGTTAAAATTACATTTGGCGGTTTACCCGCCGCCCGGCCCCAGTTAATTCCAGCACATTACCAATTTTTACTCGTCTCAAATCTCCTTCCTCTTTTCCTCTTTCCTTCCTTGTAGCCTGATATCGTGAAATCAACTTGAAATAGATATTTTGATTTTTGACTGGGAGATTCTAGCCTCTCTGGCCTCTGACCGGGAGATTCTAGCAAAACGATTCGTTCACAACGATCACAACGCTTCGTTCAACGATTGGATAGGAAACAAAAAAGAATCTGAAAAAAATACTTAAATAAATTACGCGGAGAAAAATAATCGTTTGCACGGGTGTGCAATGAAATAATACACATGATCCAAATAATACGTTACTGCAGGAGAAAGCGGTGGAAATTCTGCATACCGAAAATTCGTCAAAAACAACATGACCTGCAAAAGAACCCAAAAATGCCAGCCGGCGCGTTCTTTGCCAGCACCTCGCGTACGGGTAGCGAGTTCCTTTAAAATTCAGTTTGTCGGTTTACCTGCCGCCAGGCTCCGGTTAGTTTGCCCTCTACTCCCTCCAGCCACGTTTGGGTTCCGGAGCCGCGTGTTTACGGGTGGTGTTGGCGTAGGCCGAGCGATCGGCGCGGCCCATCCGTCAGCCCGTTCGGTCGAACGACCTGCCTTGTGACATGTGACGCACGATGTCATCGGCGCTCGAACGCATTCCCGTTCGGCACACTTCCGCTTCGCCGCACCGCGTGCAAGATGAGCGGTGGAACGGACAGGGGTGACATTTTTTGGGTCGTGAGACGTCTTTAACCTCCGTTTAGTGAGTGGGTGACGTATGTATTCCCACCATTATTTAAAAAAAAAGTTAATGATGCCGTTAAAAATATAATGCTGACAGTTCATGTATTTGTCCGTTAAGCTTTTATAGGAAGTTAAAGCAACACTTAGCAGTATGATTTTTACAAATTCAAAAAAATAAATACTTCAAAATGGAGCCTGAGTCAAATAGAAAGCATGTACCGGTAGTGCTTTTTCTGAAAAAAATTGATCCCTATTTTAACCTTATCATACCTACAACTATTTTAAAATGTACAACAAAATATTTCAATTAAAGGATTTAGCACCTCCCAACATTGTTAACATCAAGAAAAATTTCATTTTAAAATAATGAATGAATAATATTGAATATAATTATATATTTTACTAAACATGGAAAGTACATATCTTTCCTACAGATAGGAACAACTGAATCTTCAATTTACATAATCTTCATCTTATATTGTCTAATAAATATATTAAATATTGGTATTTAATATGAAAAAATACATAGGGTCCAAAACGCACCCAGATCGTGCGATTTGAAAATATTTAGCTTAGGAAAATGAAGAGTTTAAACAGTACCCGAGCTTCCCAGACGGTCACCCATCCAGAGTACCGCGGTGTCTCGAGATATCGTTAACTTACGTCACTTCACGGATTTTTTTTAATAACTGCTTCTGCTGGCGCAAGCTATGGACTTAGAGTCCATAAATAGTGTGAATTAACTCGGACAGGAAAACAGAAGACTGTCAAAACGCGATCATCCTCCTTGAAAGGAAAACTTTTCATTTTAATCAGAATGGAGTCACTTACTAATGCAGCTTACAATATTATTTAACACAGCTTTCAAATTGCCGAAGTTTCTTTCATTTTTGCAACCCCACTGCCTACAAACCGTACTTAAACATTACTGTGTGTAATAAATAAATATACATTTCCTTTATTATGTAACTCTCGAGGGAGACGGCGCTGTTTAAGAGAGTTTAACCAATACGCGGTAGATATAAACCACATTTACAAATGTTAAAAATATAAGTTATAATTCTTAACAGTGCAATTCAATTAAGAAATAGTGCATAACATGTGAGACTGCCGTAAGTTGAAATATCAACTTTTGTGTGTAAAACATTTGAAGATATTCCGACTGCTAATTATCAATAATTATTTTAAATCCCAAGAAAAATTAATAAATATTAATTTATCAAAAAACAATATTTACAATATGCTCTCTCTCTGTGTATATATATCTTAATCAACTAAATAATTTTCTGACTACCAAAATTCGTTGGAAGATGATCATTCAATTTTTAAAAGTTATTGGAATATATAATCTGATTTGAAGTCAGTACACCTGGAAACGCCAGTGTTATGTATATATCATACAATTTATTGTAGACAAGAAGTCCCTGAAGACCTAATGTTAAAAAGCGACACAAATTAAACTTAAATAAAAAATAATTTTTAGATTCGATAATTTTCCATGAAGTTTATGAATGAGTTTTTACGTATCTTGCTGTAAATTATTGCAATAAAAAAGCATTGACCTTCATGTACAAAATTAATAAGAAAAAAGTAATTTATCATACTCGTTATAATTGACACACCGTCCAGATAGTATTTAAACAAACTGAAAAGGATTCCGTCATTTAATACCACTTGAAATAAATATTTTGATTTCGCGTTGTGCTGTTTGGTGTGGACTGTTATGTAAAGGACTGACGGGAATTAAAGCTTCCCGTTTAGACAAATTATGTACATTTATGCGCAATTTAAACAGAGTCACTAAAACGTCACTTCAAGGAGGTGAATGGAGATGGGAACGTGTCATCCACATGGGAGTCCCAGTAGGAAAAGAATGTTTCGTAACGAAATTCTTGTTCAGATGACAGTGTCCTCCTCTCCGTCCAGCTCGAGACTTTGAAGTGCCACTCTGTACTTGACCACGTGAAGTACCCCTCAAAAAATACTGTAAATGAAAGAAAAATCTCCGTTCTCCAGGGTGGTAAGAAAAAAAATTGTATTTTCTGACCTAACGTTTTAATAAAAAAGTTTCAATTAGTGCAGTCTGTTAAGGGAAAATTTCGCGGGTATAGATTTTTTAAGTTATTAAGGAAGTTATGCTGTGAAAGTACCTTGTTATTCTGTTCAATACGCAGTAAATGTTTTCAGGTATCAGAAGATAATAAATGTAATATACCTCACCGAGCATTCTGAGAAGTGATGTATTAAAATAAAAACTGCTGCGAAATTCATCGCAATCGAAAGTAGTCTCTCGGCCTAGAAATTACGCTGGACAAATCATTCTATTGCCAACATTGTTTCTCTTGGGTCCCTAGAGAAATCCGCCCTAACTTAAAATTTTGTACCACACACAAGCCCAAACCATTTGACGATAATTCACTTCCAATTTAAACAATATGGACTAGTATTCAACTAGTATTCAGCAAGAATAAAAATTCGTGCGCCGAAGTCAATCTATCCTCTATTAGGTATTGTAAACTTATGAAAAGGAAAAGATCATACGAGAGACTAAATTTAATAATTAACATATATTTTCTAGATCAACTGTTCAATACTTCTCTTTCAACTATTTACAAATAATTATCTAAATGCTCCGTTCACCTTTACTGATGTAGTAAATGGTTGAGTGTTTGACTAGCGACTGGCACGAACACACCACTTTAAATCGGAGTACTTTGTTTTGCATTCGGGACGCGAACAACCAATTTCACCCGAGAAGGAGAGGGGCGCCTCGCTATAGTCACTTCTGTTCTGAGGAGAGGTGTATCTACTCCCAGTTGTGTGTCCAGACACGCGCTGCTACGTCAGCTGGGATGTCTGCTGCTACCTGACAAATTCTCAGGTAGGAACAAACCCGCCCCTGGCGGAAGTCTGGGAAACCACTCCCCGCAGTCACCCTGGCCCGGTATATATAGTATAAGTAATAAGATCGGTGTCAAATATGTGCTTGAAAAAAAAATGAAGTTTTTTCTCTCATTCAAGCTAAGAAGTACCTACGTTATATATGAAATAGTCGATTTTCTGGCATTTTACTCCAATAAATTATTGTTTATTAATTGGGTGTTTTACGGAGGAATCACCTGACTGAAATATTGGAAAAAAATGGAGGTTGATATTCAAAAGATATTTGCCGAAAATAATTAAATTACAGGAATACTGAAGTTCTCTGAAACGGACGTAGAATTGAAGTATCCTCAAAACGTTTGGGTTTACAATGTTAGAACGGGATAGTGATATTTCATTGACTATACAACATGTTTAAGTTATGCTTCTTAAAATAATGAATATGAATGAATTGGAAACAATGATTAAAGTAATGAGAGTATAGATTTCTATTTATTAGTACTGTCTAATATTCTTTCTAGTATACGTGAATTATTCCTCGCCAGAAATGTTTCTTATAAACTTGCCTCCAGTTTTTGAAGAGAAGTTTAATTTTTTTCGATGCAAGGAAATATTTATTTTTTAACAAAATACTTTCTTGGGCACCGTCGTTCCGCCTCTTTTGTATACAAAATCCTGTAAACAGAGTAGGATTTCTGTAAGTTATTTTGTGGTTTAATCCTTGAATACATTTGTTTAAATTTCTTGGCATAAAGAGTATGCATGTTGATTTGTAACGTATGACTCTGTGAATAGACATTTCTAGTGATTTGTCCCCGCCGTTAAATTTTTGGAACTCAGCGTTAGTTGTCATTAAAATACACAAAAAAAAATTGCTACCTCCAAAAGTTCGAAGAGGTGAAACTACATTACACACAATGTATATGTGTTCCTGTAAAGGATACGACTCGCAGAACTACGAGAAATGACTCCCAGAGGAGAAGGATAAATCGATTTGTTGCACGTCGAAATGTCTGGATGCATTACTGTTTGTCACACAATCGTAAATCGCTTCACAACGTAGCACTCCGTGAAACAATTGTCAATTTAAATAAAAGTGAAGGATTTGTTGCCTCTGAAAACTATATTTAGGAAAGATTTTCATTTCTCAAAATACGAAAGAGCTGCTAAAATATCAGTTCACTCTTCAAGTTTATTCCGATTCTTAAATCTCTGTATATACTTTTTTAAACAAAATTTGTATATAATGTTTTATCAATTAATATGTATCATTCATCAAAATTAAGTGCTGTAACTATTTGAAGATAGTGAATTTATTCATTTCTATAAATTTTAAATTATAAATATTAAAGGCCATTTTATGAACTACATGCAAAAAATTACAGAACCGTTATTTCTGCACCGGAACAAAATAAGTAATCAGCAATGTTTCATTCCTAATTATTTTCTAGTTTTCTAAGATTTTTCTGAAATATGCAGTATTCTTTATTAAGAACATTCTGTTGTTAATAAATTCATGAATATTCCTTCATTGATATCTCCAATATTTGTGATTTAGATCGGCACTTTTCTTTGACACTATTTGTTTATGGCAAGGAAAAAGTAAACATAATTGACTTTTACATTGACATCGGTGAATAGTTAACCTTCTTCAAAATTTATTATTAAAAACAAATTAAATATAAATCATTGAGACCGTATCTTAGAATCTGCTCTAATAGAATAAGTGTAATAGTAAATATCAGTTACAGAACTGAAAATTGACAATATAAATACGCACACAAAAATATCGAAAAGTAATATTTTATTTTAAATTGAAAAGTGAAACATATTGAAGGTTGGAAATTGTAGATTGTTAAGATTGGTAGATTGGAAATTGTAATGTGGTATAGTCACGTAAAACAGTTCGTGCAGCAAAGATAAAAAGAATATTTAGACTGAGATATCCGATTATTATAGGAAATAGTGACATTACAATAAATAAAAGGGACATATTAGACTAGAACCACGTAACAAAATAATATTAAATGGAAGATATAAATTAAAATAAAATAACACCAGAAACAATGGATTAAAAGAGTGAACGAGAATGTTTGACATCGAGTGAAAGATCTTTTTGGTTCGCTTCAGTCTGATAGTTCAAATTCGCAGACTTTCGCAGACTCGAAGATATTTCTGCAATTTCTTGAAAAGTATTAATTATGGTGTTTACTATTTACTAATAAACACAACAGTAATAGTTTTCCGTTCTCTAGCTAAACTAAAAAATATACAGTAGTGCAGAATAATCAGAGATGGAAATGGTTACTTCGAACAAAAAGATATAGACGAAAAAAATAACGGACGGTTCATGACTAATTTGTTGCCAGACAAACTTAACAAGTATATATTTTTTAATGCTAAAGTTAGTATATTTTGTAAAATAGATTAAAAATTATAGCTTAAAAATTTTTGTAATTGTACTTGTTTTCATAGTATTTCTGATAAGACTAGAAAATTGTTTGCCCCTTTGTATTATTTCTATGTCGATCGTTTTAAGTGTATTGTTTACACAGAAATTCATATAATTTGAAAACCTTCATTCTGAAGATTGGAAGATTATAGACAAACTATTCATAAAAATGTCCTAAAAAGATTTTGACAACCACAGACATTTTAGATTGATACCTTTTGTTTTTTCATTTTTTTGGCAACTCTCAAAACGCATATCACTTAATGCCACAACTATGTACAGGCTTAAACTAGTGGGACTAAAACACCACATACTTTCTCGTCCGTATTTGAGGCGAAATTAAGCGAAAATTTGTCAAATTTTCGAAAACTTTTAATGACCTTATTTCAAAATATATCTTTAAAGTTCAGAATTCATTGAGAGAAAAATCTTTATCTTTGTTGTTTTAGTGGTATGAAGACTCCGAAAAAATTTTGAACTTTTGCAGTTTTCAAAAACTTGGGGTATATAACGAATATGTGACATGCACCATTCTCTTAAACGCCCTTTATACTTCTATCCAAGAACAAAATTTACTCCGAAACTCTATTGTTTTGAAAATTTCGAAAATGTCCCAGGAACGTCATGTAAAGTATCACCCAAAATATGATATAAATTTGAAATTGAAGGTGTTGCAACATCGGCCAAATATATTGGGGAATATCAAATTTGGCGGAAATGTATTGGAGGGGGGGGGAAATGGCGGAGTGGTTTAGCCGGTAGTGTTGTTCACAGACGTTTTGCCGACATTCGATTTTCGGTATCAAGAATTCACAAAACCTGAATTCTGGCTACACCACGTGCAATTTGACAACTGCATTTATCCACTTTTTAGTTATCAGAGCCCTGCAATAAGAGTCTTTCTCCCGAAAATGCGCCGCTTTTGCGCTCAGCTTTACATACCTTTCTCTCTACTGTGTAATGAAAAAGGAAAAAGAGTGGGGGACAGTACATTTTTCTGGACCTCTGTGAGCTCTTTTTTCCATGATGTTTTATTAATTTGACTATGATATTTTCACAGTAAGTAAATGAACATGCTATTAGGATAATAAACTTTTGGCTTTAAAATTACAATTAACTGCAATACAATTAAAATCGATTTGATGTTTAAATAATTACAGGATTGGCAGATGGTTTGGGGAGCTTATCGTCCAAATGTGTACAAATTGTCCAACGTATCGGCTTAAAAAGCGGAAAATTATGAATTATTATATTTACAATTATAAAATTTGGGCTAAGAAACTCTTTCTAAATTTGAAGGAGGGGCCACAACTCCCCCTTCCATGCATAATCAAACGCGTATCAAGCGGGTCGTTCATACTACCACTAAGAGTTTAGAAATAAAAGTTTATACAATTAGTTTATAAGGTTAAGCTTTATTGCATGAGTACATGTTTTGAAAACGAGTGACTGGAAGCAGAGTTTTCAAATGTGTACGAATGTAATAAAGCAACATTATAAACGAGTTGCATACTATATTTTTTGCATAACAGCATTATGCATTTGTAAGAGAATTAAACTTAGTTTTGCGATACAACTTCCCTGTGACCACTCGGGTATTTGACATCGTGCGAGTAAACGGTGGTCCGCTGTTCCGTTTAGCTCTACCTCCCCCCGATTCTCGCGCTACGATTAGTGTGATGACGCAATCATTCGTGACATAAAATCTAATACGTCATCATTTGTGCCGTAAATGACCATATTTGACCGATTATGAACGATTTCTTGCAACAGAAAAGGTTATTTCATAATGCTAGTATACAAAAAATATATTTTATACCGGTAAGGTATTAATTATTATTATTATTATTATTATTATTATTATTATTATTATCATTATTATTGTCTTCGACATGGATCTCTACATACACTACATAACTTATCTGGATCGATAGGTTTTTAGACGAGGAAAACGTTAAAACAGTTAAACGATGTAACATGTTCTATTATGGAGGTAATTAGGAAAATGACTTACGTAAGGGAAATAATGTAAAGACACCGCCTAAGCTCCTGTTGCCGGTAGTGTCTTCTGTCGTTGTTGGTTTTTTTGTATCTGGGTGTAGATATGAAGAAAGGAAAAAACAAAGGTATGAAGTGTGACAATAGCCTGCGTCAATGTGATAATTTCAATACATTTCAATACATTTCAAGACTCATCATTACAAATTGCTCAATTTATTAATAAAGTATTTTAATTTAAGATTAAAGATTTTTTCATTGAAGTATGAAATGCACTGTGGCATTACACTTGAAGAATTTTCAGACTTTCAAAGCATACTTTCTGCTGCAATGCTGAAGTTCCACAAGATGCGGTAACTGGAAATTCGTTATAAAATTCTTTTCGTGTCGAATGTTTGCAAGTTTAGCGTTGCTTTATTCTTTTAAGAACCCACATTCTTTTGGGATGGAACTTCCGTTCTCGCTTTTGTAGTATTTTCACCTTTTGCAGTTTAAAGCCAGAGGTATTGTGACATTACAGCAAGCTGTGTTAATCTTAAATTATAAAAGGAGATAGGTTGTTTTTAAGCTGGTGTTATGCGTTAGTATATACTTCTCACAGAAATTTAATTATGAATGTTCGCTGATGTTGAGGTAAAACTCTTCTCTTTCCAAATGTAAATACCCTTGCAGCCATGTCCAAGTGAAGTTTAAAAGTATAATCGCTTTTATGCATATTGAATTGCATAATTATTTTTCAAAAGGTCAGTAATTATATCTTGGTTTTTAAAAGCATTCTTTAATAATGATGGTTGTATAGTATTACATCGCACCTCAATATTTGTAAAGTACTTAAATATTTAGGAGAAAAAATAACCTGCTATTAATCGTATATTCCATTTTCGATATTTCACGTATCTTCATGTTTCATTAATTTTAAGGTGTATGTTTTCATTTAGGTACCTCTGAAACTGAATGTCCCTGTGTACAAGAATCTCAACGTCACTCTCGTTAACTCTCTCAGGATCACTCACAACAATTCTCTCCACGCTACACTTAACGATTCTGTCAACGTCACACTCTACAACTCTCTCATTGTCACTGTCTTCAACGCTCTCTACGTCACTCTCTGCAACCTTCTCAACGTCACTCTCTGTAACTCAGTCAACGACTCTCAACACCACCAGCACTATCTACAACCGCCGCCATAACTACCATCATAACGACCCCCTACAACAACTACCGTAACAACAATCGTAATTATTACCAACGGATTATTGCAATAAACGGATTAAAATTTGAAAAACAGAATGCGGGTTGTTTTACGATACTCGTAGATGTGTGTACTAGAATGGGGTGCACCCGATGCAGAATGCAGTTCACCCGATGCGGAGGCCCCTGGGTTCGGTACCTTCCACCCCGGTGCGCGCGGCGAGTAGCGGCGCGGGGGTTGGCGGCTGCGAGACAATGGGGCGGGTAACGAGATCACCGCGAACCGCACGCCGCGCCTCCTGCGGACGGATGACGAAATTAACCCGAGATTACATAAGCGTCGCTTATTGTGTCCGCCCACTGCCGCTCCCGGAGCCCCGCCTCCGCCGGAGCTCCTGGACTGCCCCGTCGATCCGTTGACGCGCCTTGCGCTTTTGTGTTCGCGCGCCGCATGTGTCGCTGTCAGTTGGGGAAAAAAAGCCGCTTACAAACTCGCGGCCTCGCAAATGGGACGCGACATTGTGTAGATAGCGTATTATATTTTAATTACGTTTTTCGGTTGCGTGAAGTTCATCATACATGCTATACAAACCCGGAATATGAAAGAGGCTTCGAATTACGAAATAGGTTTTGTTTGTTTAAATCGAGTATGTCAATGTCATTTATAGTTTTTATTCTGTGGAATCTTGGGGGATGATATACTAGATTAATGCATGTTCACAAATAACTGATTTCGAAATATCAAATGAGCTCTACGTAATCATATCCACATAGAATAGACACTGCATAGAATGCACATGGCTAATGATTTCACGTTCACATTAATTATATGTACATAAATGAATGAAAAGTGTGGGGTAAGCGATTTTTAATTTTAAATCTAAGAACAGAATGCTTGAAATATTGAATGATACTGTAGGGTTTTCAAGGTTGCCGGCTTAATACGCGTTAATGTAGTAAATGAACACGAAGCGCCAACAATTTCTGTTCACTTGGTATTATCGCGACATTATGTCAAACTTATCGTTTCTCCCGTTGTGACGTCATTTGGTGAACAACAACTGATAAAGAGACAAAACAAGATATCAATAACGTCGCCAACAGGGTACTACATGCAACCAACTCATAAGTTGAAGACCAGCAATTTAATTTAGATATCGGAAGCACTATTGTAGGAATTCCACATAATGATACATCACCTGTGAATATTATGACATGAAGAATGTGGGAATTTGGGAAAAATGTGCCTATTTGACACCTGTAACCATAGGGTTTTTTTTATTTATCAGAATGATCAAATACTAGAAAGATTTTATTTTACATGTAAAAAGGTAAATATTCTTGCAATGTTTATATAAATGAAAAGTGGTGTTAAATAAAAGTAATTTTAGTTTATTGTCTCAAATGTATTTTAAATTGCCTAAAACTGTAATTGACTAACATTTTTTACAGTTTTAATTTCATTTTCAACGTTTCTTATTCATCTACCCTACATTGAATTTGGATTGTACCGCGCTATCTTGTAAATGCGCTTCACGCTTCTTGTGTTTTCGAGTTTATCTCGTACACTTCCTTCGTTCGATATGCGTATTGTTGATTGTTTTTCAATTTTCTATGCCGGCATTGTTTTGAAATTTATTTTTATTCCCTGGTCTGCCATAGGACTTTACGTGTGATTTCAGGCGATAACAATATATACATTTATTCCGCAATTTGCATTTGAAGTTAATCCAATGGGCTCCTGAGATTTTAATTCGTTAATTTTATCTACATTTTGGTAGCCGATGGTAGAGTATGTTTAGGAGAGAGAAATTATAATTTTATGACATAATTGATTTATTGATTCCGTGCACGTCACCTACCAGGTTCATTAGTCCCGAAAGTAGCCATAGGCCTCGGCCTTAACAAGCAGGATAAGAACCGTGCCCGATCTTTCCTTCCTCTTCCCAGACGTCTTCTCTCCCTTTGCTCTCACACACTTTCATGCACTACTCTACCACACATGTCGGGAGCTCAGAGCTCGTCGCGTCTGGGGCGGTGTCCGGGTAGGGCCTTGCCGGGAGAGGAAACTCCCCGCTAACTGGTGCGTAGGATCTCACATTCAGCTTTGAAGGAAGATCTCCACCTCCAGAATAAAGCATTCACTACCCAAACGGGGCTAATGACGTTAGTTGACGTGCCCAGATGCATCAATCATTCGAATAGAAAAATTAAAATGTTTTCCCCTTTATTACCACCACTTAGTTTCTTACTTCTTTCATCTATATTAGTGTGCTGACACACCGTCACCTTCATTATGGATACTAACAGTCCACAAAAAAAAGAAGAAAAAAAAGAAAAAGAGGTTATAGCCACCCCTCGCTAATGCGTCAATGGCAACTCGCGCTGACGCTCCGCCGAATGACGGAGACAAACCGGGCCCGGAGGGGGAAGAGGGGTGGCGGCGAGGTCGGTGCCACCTCCGCTAACGCGAAGCGATTATGTGCGATAAACGGGGAATCTGTAGGATTTGGCTGCAGGTCGTTGACGCGGCGCGTCAAATAACAGTCGCCGTCGAAAATTGCGACCGAAGCTGGATAATTGCGAATTATCTTTCATCCTTTGCAATTACGCGGGAGCACGTTTTTAATTGCGGAGTTGATTCTATGTGGTTATTTTCGACTCACTTCGAGACTTTGGATGGCGTTATCTCGTGACGGTTTCAGTCGAGGTATAAAAGTTAATTGTCGCAATAGAGCTTTGAAATGGATATTTCTGTGGGTGATGAGACTTTATAAGTCAATTCTGAAAAGTCAAAACATGAAGATTACTACTAATTGCTCTATAAACGGATATTATGCAAAATACAAGTGTTTTCTGTTTACTTTAAATGCAAGTACAAAAAACACCCGTACCGAAGATGTTACGTGATTGTTTATTTCCAACAAAATTAACCTCTATTGTAGCGCAAGATAAGCTCAGATTTCCAAGCACAAAAATTAATACTACTTATTTGAATAGGAAGCATTTTCTCATAGTCAGAGCATTCTTGATCATATGCAGTGAATATTCCAGAAACTTTTGTCTGATGTGGAATTAAAGAAAGTCAGGACAAAAGTCGCTACTTGTCCACAATGAACTAATTATTCACATATTTACGAAAAAATAACAACTTATTGTATTAAAACTAGTACTTCAAGTTATTTAATTAATTCATTACAAATATAATTAAATCAACTGTCAAAATTTTCAAAATAGTTTTTGCCGCAAGTAATTTTTGAATGTGAAAATGTGTTTGTGGTATAAGTGAATTAAATTACGTAAATGCAGTATTTTCTTTTAAAAACAGTTAGGTGGAAAAGTATATTTTCTTTTAATTATTTGAGATTCAAAATATGAACATTACGTTATAGTATTTAGTATTATATTAATAATTTGTTATATTTTGTTGATATTGTCAGATTCAACATTTTAAAACATTTAAGTGGCAGGCGTGTTCTTATTTGATATATATTAATGTTCTGGAAAAAATATGTCATATAAAAGAGCAGCTGTTTACAATCATTGAGAAGTCTGTGTCCATTTATTTTTAATAGAATCGTATTTGTGTTTCGTCTTGCAAATAGAAGTTGTTGTTTTGAGAATCCGTTAATGTCATTTACCTGACAAAGAAAACTATTCAATTTGCTAAAAAAAATAATAAAAACCTCTTTGGAAATATATTCAATAATGAATATATAATAATTTTGCATAATCTGACAGCGGCAAGTTTACAAGCAATTATGAGTTATCGAAAATGTACCAAATGAGAGTGATTGACGAATAATATATACCGCATACATCCGAGATTTTACTTCGAACTTAACGTTCATACACATTTCACTGTGACACTACTTAAAATTCCGCGGTTTGTCAGACACGCCTATGCATTCAGTTCTTTGACGATAAATATTTATATTCCTACAATTGCAACTTATTTTCTTCAATTTCTCTGATTTTGTGCAGGAAGGCATCGTGTATTATTATATTTCCTTACCGATTTAACAGAAAAAAAATACCATTCACTTCCTTGGCCACGTTCGGAGGTCTTAAATTTCATCAGCCTTCTGAGGGGGATCGTGACGGCTCGCGGAAAAACTGCGGCCGATTGAG
The DNA here is from genome assembly GCA_017312745.1 of Gryllus bimaculatus. Classification (NCBI taxonomy): domain Eukaryota; kingdom Metazoa; phylum Arthropoda; class Insecta; order Orthoptera; family Gryllidae; genus Gryllus; species Gryllus bimaculatus. Next base: position 13,557,175 of record BOPP01000003.1, read on the forward strand.
GCTCTGTCCGCGATGGACGTGACAGCTCGCGCCTCGCTCAGTTCGGGCGCCCTTCCAGTCCACTCAATGCATTTTCAGCTCTCCAGGACCTCGATCTTCTCTCCGCCACCAGCGCCGGATCCCCTGGCCCTTTGTGATCCCATCGTGCCTGGGACTACCGCCATCACTTCCAAACATTCTTCTAACTGCTTGAGAATCTTTATATTTTAATATGGATGGAGTTACCAAATATATTAAAGACACTTTATGATCAAATGAACGTTTTATTATTACTTTTTATTACGTTTCGCATTCTCACGTGACTATATCATCACGAACACACTGAGGGCACCAGTTCTGGGATTTCTAATAAATACGTTTCATAACCCTTTTCAACCTGTAGCTGGTTGCCTCGAGATTGTAAATGATAATGCAATCTCATTAAACTGCGATACGTCATTATGAAAGATAAAAATAAAATATTTATATGATAAGAAAATGGTTGTTGCTAATATACTTGGAAACCTCATCCTAATGACATTTCTTTCGTTCTATCCCGTTGTTTTAGCCACCAATGCCATCTATATTATCATCGCTCTTGGCATTAATCGTTCTCATTTATCGTGGTGATACCGTTTCGCATCATTCTCACCCCCCTCTTTCGTTCCAAAACTCCGACTCTCTTGTCGCTGTTCCCCCTCGGCTCTTGTTTCCATGCCAGGCCTAGATTCTGCCCGCACTGATGTGCTTGCCACTTCAATCGCTCTCCATGAGTTCCCTGCTTAAAACACTCCCTTTCTCGTCATAACACTTTCCCATATCATTTCCTTCGCTTCTCTCATTCTCATCGCTTCCATAGTCCCTTCCATATCCCTCTACATCGGGCCTCCCGAAAACTCTCCCTGCTCCACAATCCAGAGCAGACGCTAGAACTCACTTTGCCATCAGGAACATGTGCGATGTTCTAAGCTAAACTAAAGGGTTGAGGGAAAGAGAACAGAAGAAAAAATGGGGCAGTGGGGAAAAGCGGACAGTAGGGAAAAGCGGACATTGGGGAAAAGGGGGCGGTGTAAGGGAAAAGGGGGTGATGTAGGGGAAACGTGGCCTGTGGGGAAAAGGGGCAGTGTAGGGAAAACGGGGCGGTAGGGAAGCGAGAGCAGTAGGGACAAAGGTGCAGCGGAGGAGAAAGGGACAGTGGGGGGAAAAGGGGCGTAAAGGATAAGGGGCAGTGGGAATGAATAATATCCCTCGACGCCCTTGGTTTTTTTCCGAGTCACAATGCCCTGGCCCTGCGAATTCACCTCGTTGAGCAGGCCTGGTCCACGTGCTCGTATTCCCCCGCTATCTTCGACGCCTCCATTGCCTTCGCTTCCTCTGCCGTCTCCCCCTTTACCGACTCTCTCGCGCACAGCGACGGCTTCCGCCGCTCTCATAACGGCGTGTCTGAGCGGATGCCTGCGGACGCGATGCCGCCGCATTCCTGGCTTCAAGGAGCGGGAATGGCGCGGCTGCGGGAGCGGAGGCCCCACCGGCACAGAGGGCAGCACTCGTGACAGCGCGTTGCGTTACGATGCGTTGCTTTACGATGTGTTGCGTTGCGATGCGTTGTGTTGCGCTGCTTGTAAAAAAACGCGCTTGTTGCGCGCTGCTGGCGGAGGCTGCGACCTGGCGAACGCGAGGTTGTGAAACGGTTCATGGTGGGAGTGCTGAGAGAACTTAACTAGAGGGGCTTTCAAAGCAAGTATTTTCCCCCATCATTGACAGTGGTTATGAGATATAATACTACAACTCAAAAACAACCTACGGACATAAACACTGATAGGCGGACAGACAACTGGGATGGAACGGACGGATGGAACAGCGGGCAGATGGCTGGGACGGAAGGATTGTCAGTCGGACGAATAGACGATAGGTTGGACAGACGGACGGACGGACAGTTGGGCGGGCAGATAGATGCTTGGCCAGACAGTCGGACGGCCAGATGTTTTGACGTAAACAATTTTTCAATATCAATGCCCCACAAAGCGGACTGATGTTTTGAAACAATTACATTTTTTCTTAAGAAAAAACATTTCTTTTTACTTCAGCAATACGATAGTTTTTCTTTACTACGTAAGGAGTCACTCTGTCTTTTCTACATTCAGTTTTAATTAACATATCTACGAAAACAATAATTAAAACATTAGCCCAACTTAAAACAAACGTACATTTCTTGACGAATAATTACGAATGCAATTTATTCTTGCCTTGGAGGTAATCAACTCACAAAGTTACAAAACAATATAATTTTTGACAGAACATTTTAACTCGTCAATTCGCAACTGAAATGGTTTAGTTTTAGTGTTTTAACGCTGAAAAACCATTACTACATTATTTTAGCTTGTACGTAATTATTGCTTTGTTTGACTTCATAACTCGATAAAATAATTACTCAACTTAGCGGGAGAATGCTATACTTCAGCACACTTTGCAAGAACCCCAGCATTACAAGCTTTCTGACGTCAGTGACCTCTAGAATATGTCCCAGCACTGATCACATATAATGCAAAATAAAATTAAGTAAAATTGTGTTTCTGAAATTAATTATAATTTTGCTGGAATTTTTTTGACATTTCCCTTTCACCCCGACATACCATTGTTCAGGTGAAGCCCTAAAAATTAGATAATTGACGCCGCTTGCGACAATGAAGGTCTCGTGCTGGCGCTGGCATTCTCTGGGACACGGAACTTCCTTATCCTTCTGATCTTTGAAATCCACTTCAAAATCTAGAGGAAAAAGGAATTTAGTTTTATATTTGTGCGTATGAGAGGAACATAATATATGATGTGAAATTGATTTCATTGTAGATTAATCTTTAAGGAAACATCTGTTAAATATTTGAAAATTGTTTATATATTTATAATACTATTTATATTCATTTTACCATGGTTCAGCATTTCTGCACGCCCTTTAGTATCATCGTATGGTTTCTGTAAAATAGAAATGTGTTTATTTACCGTCATACGTTTTATTTTGTATTATTCTAGCACCGTGTGCTACGAAATATTTAACAAAATAGTCATGTCCTGATGTTGGGGGATATGTATGTTAGAAATCGTTCATAACCTTCGAATATTCTAGAATCGCTTTGCTGTATAATAACTTGATCTTAAAATCTCTTGCATGCTTCAGTCTTTTAAAACTGTTTCGAAAGTTTGTGTATATAGCAAAATAACCCCCACATATAATCGCCCATCCTACGGGAGCGCCTGGAATACACACACCAGGCATCGGACCTTTCACTCCGGGATTTTTGCAGCATGGCGATATTTTAATTGGTCGTGGAATAAAATTAAAAACGTGTTTAAATAATCACAGAGGAATGTACGTAAAATTATTTGGAATACTTTTCACAAATAACTTTCTGAACGATTTCTATTTCAATGACTAATACAAATTTCATTACGAAATTACAATTATTACATGAAGTTTTGACACTAAGAGTATTGTTTATATTCGCTAATGAAGCATGAAATTTTATCATAACTTTTTGCGTTGTGCTTGCGTACGAAGTGTCCAAACATTTTTCATCTAATTCTTGTCGTTATCTACTTGGCTGCGCTGGAAACGTCGCGTCCTAAGCACAGATGACAACGTTTCGGGCGTCGTGCTGTGACCTTCCTGAAGGCGAAATGCATCCTGAGGAAGGGAGCGACATGATGACCGATTCGTTGGCCTGTGTACATAAAACGCGACGTCTCTCGGAGGGCGATGCAGATTCAGACGAATCCCACGCTTTTAAATGATGTAGTGTTCTTCCACCGGCTGCTAGACAATAATTTTTCAAGAAGGCTCCATTTTGTTTTTAGAAATTATTACAATACCATTCGGCGACCGACACTTGAAAGTGGGAATACTCTCGTGATATGGTACAGAATTACCATTTAAAATATTAAGAGGTAAAATGGCACATATGTTTCACTTTGTACAAAAAAGCTCCTGCTTTAGAGTTAATTTTTCTTTTATTCCCTGTTCAAATTGTGTCAGTTTTTACTTTTATTTTCAAAATCCCCGCCTTATGTCGATTGCTTTATCGATTACTGTCGATAACTGTGTTGTCTAGCTCATAGTCATTGACCTTCCGTTTACCGTCTACGAACTGTCAGACGTTTGAAGGATGATTTTTTACCGTGAGAGATCTTTTCGATTCCGATACGAACTTTGTTACATCGAAAAGCAAAACGAAGAAGAAAATATAAGTTTTAAATTTGAATGTTCTCTACAGTTAACACAGATATGTTCTGGAAAAATCATTTTATTACCAGTGTGTTGCCATATTATTTCCACCAATTTGTCTTATCGTTACCTCATCGAGTATTGCAGTTAATGGTGATTCAATCAATGTGTGATTTAATTATCTACATTTCTGAGTGAAACCCTGGATTTCCACACTTTTTTTTTCTTTTGTGTGAGGGAACATGACTTTCACTCTGATCGATGAGAAAATAATTTTGTAAAAATAACTTTCATTAAAAGACAGCCCTGAAAATAAATTAATGTTATTTTCATTTGAAATGTAGGACATCCAATCGTTGCGGTTGCTGATCCTGTTTCTGATTTAGTTTCATTTTCAATACCAAAATGTTCCGATTTCGATTTTTAAATGGTTCGTAATTTAAAAAAAAAGTAATGTAACAAGACACAGTCAAAACAGTTATTTTATAAATTTAGAAATGGCATACTTTTTTATGGTGTAATTATCTTTCGTAACTTTATTTTTGAAGTTAATATTATTTTTTAAATGGTTTAATTATATTTCTATAGAATATTGATATCCCATTTGTTTGGCGATTTATTTCTTGTTCAGAGAAAAAGCTTAGATAATTTCAAGAAAAATAAATATTAACAAAAATAAAGCAAATTGTGATCTTAATTTCTTTAAACACGTTTTTACTTCTTAAAAACTGAAACCAGAATAACAAGTATCTATTCTTGTGCTCCATCGGTGACAACCAATGTAGCCTCTAAAGAATTAATAGAGACCAGAAAGACTTACCTTTACTAACTTATTCAAAAACTACTGGAAAAAATTAATTATTTGCATTAAGTCTTGTGACAATAAAAGAAATGTTTTTCAAAATATGCAATAATTTTAGTGGAAATTATCAGATGTTATATAATCAGATGTTTCCAAATGTTTACTCATAAAATAATTCAAAAAAGTATAAAACAATATAGGGAAATAATGTTTTATGAATATGTGCGTTGAAGAGATTAGGATAAACGTACAAAACGTAGGATAAACGTACAAAAAGGTATTTGAAAAGTTTGAAATTATGTAGTCATTCAATCTGAAGGTTCCACCCCAGGGGGGTAATTATATGACAGTTCAATGTCTTTGTGAAATTCTGTAATAATTACTCGCTTTTAATGACGCTCATTAAGTTTGAAAACAAATATGACCACATCCAATTTTCCGTAATACGCGCGTATGAATTAGGTATTCAAATATGAATACCTGCGGTGCTGGCATGCGGTTAATGTCAATTTCATTTTCATCAATCTGCATTACCTGTCGTTTAGCGACGTTTCTGAATGTGATAAACTTCCTTAAAACCGTGAAATATGTTATTAATTTTCACGAATATATTTTCGTGCTGTAAAAAGAAAATGTTTTGAAAGAATTGGGGATGTTGCAACCACGCGTATTTTGTTAAGAGTATATTATATATTATATTATATTATATTATATTATATTGTATTATATTGTATTATATTATATTATATTGTATTATATTGTATTATATTATATTATATTATATTATATTATATTATATTATATTATATTATATTATATTATATAACATAAAATTTGTATTTAACAGATTACCTCACTTTCCCGTTGCAAATCGAAACTACAACTTTGTCTCAAACTACGTCATTATTTATTTTGATTTCGACACGCCTGATTAGGAGCTACAACATTTCTCCAATTTGCTCGTTTCAGATATCCACGTAAATGTAGATCCCACACTTCTCTGAAATATGTAGTTTGATCGGAAATCCGAAACTTTTTTGTCCCATGATGCACTGTAAGAAAATGGTAAATATCTTTTTGCTGCCATCTGTATCACCGACTGGGGCTTTGGCAGTCCTCGCTCTAGTAATAAGCGTCTGCGGTCTTCAGTTTTCGCGAAGACTGACCCCGACCGGGAGCGATAGTGCGTAGAAACGAGCAGAAGAGTCGCGATCAACAGCTAGTCCTGAAAGTGTACTGCGTGTTTTTATCACGGATGGTGGAGGAGTTCTTTCTCCACTGGATGGTGGGATCCGGCCCTGCCCTATTCGTTGGTTTGCGGGGTTTTCCCCGTTTCCCACCACCGGGACATTGCTCCCGCCGGGACAAGCTATCAGCTTCCGACTTCAGACGCACGTGATAGTATAGTGCATGAAAATGTAAGTGTGTTTAAGTAAGGGGTGAGGATAGAACAAGAAAAAGAAAGGCCTATGAGTGAGTGGCTGAACAAATAAATTAATGTTTGTGGACGCGAACTCTTAGATCCGGGATGGCACGAAGGATAATTTTGGATCTAGAAGTCGCTTTGGACGATACGAACTGCGTTTAAATCGGTGAGAAACAACTAGTCTTGGGCGGCTGTCCTGAAAACTCGGCACGAAGGATAGCCTGGGAACATCTTCGTACAGCGATCCTGACAATACGTAGCCGTGAATGAGAAGGATGTCTCTATTAGTTTTGCAGGTACATTGTAGAAGCTTAATAAATAAATATAAATAATTTTGGAATTTGATAGATCAGTATTGCCCTGATGTTGTAATACGTACGGTGTCATGGCTTAAATCTGAAATTTCTAATGCAGAAATATTGCGCGATGATTATACCGTGTGTAGGAGAGACAGAGATGGACGGGGTGGGACGTTTATTTGTGTTAAATCTAGTTTGCGTGCTAAAGAGGTCTGAAATGATGCGGAATTGTAGATGCTATGCGTCAAAATGAAATGCAAGCGCTCTCATACAACATTGGAAATAATAGGTGCTTACAGGGTACTAGAACGTGTGATTTTCGAAAAAGAATAACGAGAATTGTCAAGAATAAATCAGTGGGCCCGGACGGCATTTTTGGAGACTTACTATAAGCATGATTCCTTATATGTTACAACTTTTTGATATTACATTAAATAATGCAAGAATTCCTCAGGATAGGAAATAAGCATTAATAGTTCCCATTTATAAGGGTGGGTCTCGATTAGAAGTTAAAACTTACTGGCCTGTTAGCGTAACATCAGTTGTCTGTAAGCTGATGGAGCACTTAATCGCTGAAAACATTAGACACGTGTGGAGTAGAAAAAATAACTATTTGGGGGGCAGCATGGATTCAGAAAGGGTTACTCATCTGAAAGACAAATAATAGTTTTTTGTCAGTACATTGCGGATGCACTAGATGCGGTTGACAAAACCGATGCTACAGAAATAGACTTAACGAAGGCTTTTGATCTCGTCCCCCATAATAGACTACTTGAAAAATTAGACAGAATAGGGATAGACTCGACAGTGATACTATGTATTAAGGATTTGCTAAATAACCGGCGCAAGCGAGTAAGGGTGGGAAACAGCCCGTCGGAAAGAGTTAGTGTAAAGTCTGAGGTTCCGTAAAGGAGTGTATTTGGACCTCTATTATATTGGGTGTATGTAAATGACATAGCGAAGGGAATAGGCTCAAAATTTAAACTTTTTGCGGACGACTGCCTTATTTACAGAAAGATCTAAAACGTATCGAATCAGGATAAATTACAACGTGACTTGCAATGCTTGGAAGAATGGACGAAAATCATTACAATGATGATAAATTCGAATAAATGCAAAATAGTTTCACGCGGAGAAGAAATCAAGGGACAGCTAAGTATTTGCTTGAAGATAAGATAATTTCGCAGGTAACTAGTTGTAAATATCTGGGGCAATAATCAAGGAACAACTTGGATGTGGGGAGCACGTCCACTTTTTTGTTGGGAAATCTTTACACTCTTGAATGCGAGTGAGGAAGAGAAGTAGTAAATCAAGAGAACTAGCATATACAACCATCGTGCGTCCGGTATGAGAGAACGGAGCAGCTTGTTGGGATCCGTACAGAAAGGGCCAAATAAACTTCACCGAAAAAGTTAAGAAAGTAGCAGTAAAATTTGTTAAAAAGGGAATTTCGTTACGAAATATTTTCAAGAAAGTATGGGAAGCATTGGCGAGCCGTAGGAAAAAAAACAAGGTTGTGTACATTTCACAAAGCATTAGATAAAATAACCGGCGTGGAAGGAAAATCAGGAAAGAATGCATGAACCCGTTTACTTAACACGTCACGACCATATTAGAAAAATACGTTCACTGAACCAGAGAACTGATGTTGGAAAATACTCTTTTTAAATAGGACTACCGGGTAATGTAATAACTTGCCTGCAGCACTAATGAAAACTTTTCCCTTAAACAACGTTTTTTATCTTAAGATTAAATCCTAGTAATAGTGTTTTAAGCGATAAGATCAGTAGTTTGTGAAGGGCCTCTGCATTAAGTAGGCAAACTTTAAATGAAAGAATATTGTACTATGTACTATTGTTTTGAATGTATTTTATTTGTCTTTATTGTTTTGTATTTATGTACTAGATGTATAATAAGTGTGAAGAATTTGCCACCTAGCTTAACGCCCAAAGCAAAATTAAGTTATCTATTTATCGATTAAAATATTTTTTTCTGTCAAACACACTCCATTTTCGATGCATTGTTGTAACTTCTCTATTCTATGTAAGTAGTGTTCGAGAAAGTTGAAATGTAATTCATAATTGGTTTTTTATTATATGTAAGTGTTGCATTAGAATTCTATTGTTACTCATTGGTTTCAACAAACACATTCTTTCATCATAAAAAATGCTATAATGAATGCTTAATGACTCTAGTATATTAATGAATTAATTTTAGTGTTTGTGAATACATAATGAATCTATACAAATGCACTAATTAAATTGGATAGAATCGTTATAGATAGAAGAACTTCCTTTCGCACCTATTGTGAACCATCGTGGCGCGTGTTGCGGCTGACCGACATCATGCAGCCTCGTCGTCACCCCTCCAAACCCCAATCTTCTCCGCCCTTCCACCCTCTTCCCGGACCACCCTACGAACCTCAACGCGCTTCTCTGAATATTCGTCCTACCAAAACACATCCCGCCTCATCCCGGCCTTCCCCAGTTCACCTCGAACCACCTCAAATCAACCTATCCCGCCCTAAAACACCTCACTCCACCCCAAATTATCCCGTTCTTTCCCAATTCACCCCGTCGCATCAAAACACACCCCGCTTCGCCCCATCCCTTTCCAGTTCATCTCTTCACACCTCAAACAACCCCGTTCCTTCCCTATTTACCCCGAACCTTTACAACTCACTCCAGCTTTCCCCAACTCACTCCATTTCGTCACATCACTTCAGCTTTCTCCAATTCAGTCTGATCCATTCCACCTCACCAAACGTTACCCAAACATATACGTCGCATCCCAACTCGACCTACTACACACCGCCCCAAATGACCATACTCCCCCCCCCGTGCCGTCCCAGTACAACCCGCACAACCTCATTCTGCTTCGTTTCTCCCTATTCCACCGCAGCCCACTCTACCATACTCTACCCCAATACATTCCACCCAAAACTGCCCAACTCCACTTCCACCCCAACTCTCTCTCCAACCACTCCTCCATCCTCTCCCACATTCCCTCCTCATCAGCCCGCCCAGACCCGTTATGCCATGCATCATCTCTCCCTGCCCCGCCGCCCCCCATTCCTGCTGCAACCCGCCGCGCCGGTCGCTTCTGCTCCCCACCTCGCCCTGCCGCTCCCCGCGACACCACGCCACGCCTCGCGCCGTCGCCTCCCTCCAGCTCTGCGGCCGCGGTACATCGATCAACAGCCCGCGGGGGGCGGCGCGGGGCGAGCGGGCGGACGAGCGGGCGGGCCACGCCCGGGGGCGGTGACCTCTCGCGGTCCCGCCCCCACCGCCCCCGACGCCCCCGACGCCGACACAGCCACCGCGAGAAGCGCGGGCCCGCCGCGCCGTGTCACTCAGTCGCCCCGCCGCGCCGCGCCGCGCAACGCCGTGACGCCGCTTAAGCTCTCGCGCCGGTGATTGGCGCTGCGGTCTATGCGCGTCTACACGCGCGCCCTATTTACGAAGGAGTTTATACTCCGTTCAAAACGTGTCCCTTCAAGGTCACAAGCTGGAAGAAACGTGGCGGGTTCTCTCATCCAATTTGGAGCTTCAGTGTCAAACAGTTAGGTCATAACGAAGCTCCCAATTGGATGACAATGTCTCTCTCGTCTACTAGCTCGTGACGTTCAAGGGACACTACGTTTTTTTAGGAGTTTACTATCATAGTGGTTAGATGTTACTTCAAACTCTGTCTACTCATTATAGATTTGAATCAGCTGGAACAGAAGATGAGTTAATTGCAATAATTGAGCAGTTTGTCTTACAGTAACATAACCAGGTTATTTCTTCGACGAGTATACCGTTACGTATCTGAAGTATTTAAATTAAAAATGATATTCAATAACTGTTCATGACAACTCCTGTTTTTGTGAAATTCGATACCTGTAATTCATATGTTTTAATTTTAATATTTTATCAATAGTGAATTATATAATTTACAGTTTAGAAACGCACTTAATAGTTTCTGAGCAATTTTTTCTTTCATACATTCTCATTTATCGTTTCTTTGATGAAATTTAATAAACAAGTTAGTTAAGTTGCAATATAATACTCTCAAACTAACTTGTTACTTCTTAATATTGTTACTTCTGCAGTACAAGTATTGTCTTAGATAAATAAGAGAATTGATAAGAAACGAATAAAGAATAATACATTATGTGCAGTTCGTACTATGACGGATATGACTTTTATTTCTTCGTGTAATTACGTCAATAATACCTCGTCAGAATTCCCTCAGTATGTATTACCTACTGATTCGATGATTGTTCTGTAGGTACTCTTCATCGATCTCGCATTTTCTTCAAGAAATTGTGAAATAATTTCCCAGTATTAAAGGGGTTCATCAATGTTATCATTTTACACAATGTGATTAAAGGTATCCGGACACATGGCTGAAAATGACTTATCAGTTCGTGAGGCCCTCAATCGGTAATATTGGAATAGAGCGTTGGCCCACTCTTAGCCTTATGACAGCTTCCACTCTCGCAGGCATAATTTCAATCAGGTGCTGGAAGATTTCTTGGGGAATTATAGCCCATTCTTCACGGTGTGCTGCGAAGTATGATGTAAGTCGGTGAGGCCTGGCACGAAGTTGGCGTTCAAAAACATCCGAAAGGTGTTCGACATATTTCAAGTCAGGACGCTCTGACGGCCAGTCCTTTACATGGATGTTATTGTTCTGTAAGCACTCCGCCGAAGGCCGTGTTGTATGCATAGGTGCTCGATCGGGTTGAAATATGCAATCGCCATCCCTTCAGTGGCAAGCAATAATGTGTTTAAAACATCAACGTAGGCCTGTGCTGTGATAGTTTCACACAAAACAATAATGGATAGAAACCCTCTCTATGAGAAACATGATCACACCGTAATTCCCTTTTGAACGTGTCTGAATACTTTTGATCACATAGTGTATATTATACTAGCGGAAACATGCCATCTCTCTCCCTCTATCTTTCTTTGCCTTAGTCTGTATCTCTGTGGCTCTATCGGTCTTTGTTTTAGTCTGTATCTCTGTGATTCTCTCTGCCCCTAGGCGGGAGGGCCAGAGGGAGAAATAGCGATAAATGATATGGGCGTACACAGCGTGGAGTTCAACTAGGCAGCGGGGCGGGGAAAACTGTAACAAGGAAAATACCCGAAAGGATGGGTAAAGGGGGATTAACATTGGTAACACGCAAGCTTAACTATTACTTCTGAAACGAATAATTATGATGAAAGAAACCTGAAAGAACGGAATATGATAAAGGATAAAGATTGCGAGTGAAAGGAAAATTGAAAATATTGGGAAAAGTCCAAAAAAACATTAAAAAATTCGCAAGAGTGATAATGAATGAAAAAAGGAAACGACTATGGAATTCCTGAAGCATTTAAAGACTGCAAAGAAGCGAAAAACCAGAACCTCCAGCAAAACTCGTGGTCGCCGTGTATTGTCGGTGGCATAAAAATACTGGCTCTCCCGCGCAGTGGGTGCGACGGAGGGCGCCAAAGGGGCGAAATGCGTTAACGCTGTGACCATCAACGCGCGGTTTCCTCCGCGCCGCTGCTTCTTTCCATTACGGAATGCATTACGAGGGCGCCATCGCGCAAACGCTGCTCAGGCGCTGCGCACTCGGTGCCCTCTCCGGTCCCTTTGCTCGCTCTCGTTTCGCGTTTGTAACTTTCCCTCATTCATCGCCCTTTCTCCTTCCTTTGCTCGGACTCATCACCCGGTTGGAGCTTTCTCTCGTTCGTTGGCCTCTCTCACCGCTTTGATAGTGGTATTTTCGTTTTATACTTCTTCTTCGTCCTCTGTTTCTAACCTTTCCACGTTTTTCCCTTCACTCTTATCTCAATTACTCATCACCCCCTCGCTATCCCCTTCTCAATCTTTCCTCTACATTCTTCTCTTGTATCAATCGTATTCACATATTTATTCCCTCTTCTGTTTCTCCTTTTCCTGCCGCATCCTGTCCTCAATCACTTCTGACATCAGTTTTCTAACTCGCTCCTCGCCACCTCCTTTCACCTTTCTTTACTTCATTCTCATTCATACTCTCTCCTCCTTTTTCATTCTTCAGCACCGTCTCACTGCCTCCTCCCCCTTGTTCAATCAAATCTTTTCGTCCCTCATTTCTGTTGTTTACAGTGTTGTTTACAGTCTAATGAAGTCCGCGCGTGTGATTTCTCGACGCTCGCACTTCAGGTCTCTTTATCTCCCTGAACCTCTTCACGCACCTCGAATCCGACCTCTCCATGCACCCTCACTTTATGTAGCTATAATTGACTCTGTACGTTTTTGTCTCATTGCAAACCTACCTCCAAAAATTCACAACCTCTTTACAGCAACATTTTTCACTTCCCCTCTTGCCAGTTCCATCTCATATTTTCCCTCGTATTAGATTCTAGCAAACGTGGTGGTAAACGCGATCTCTATTCCTTCAACTATTGTGTACCTCCATGACTTCCACAAAATACACAACCACCGGAAGATGGTTTGATCGCTTTCTCAATGCTCTTGTTGAGAACAGATTCTTATTCTCCATCCCCATTACAGGCTTCTAAAGAACATTTGAGTGTTTTGTACTCGGAAAGCTTAACACACAATCTTGCTCCAGGTCCTTGTTGCGATCAGACTGCTCTCCCTTCACCTCTGTGACGAGATGTAGTTCCCAGACAGTATTTGAAGAATTTGTGATTAACAATGCAGTTCGTACAGATTTTGTCGGCATTCTTTTTGTTTCTCCTCTGTGCTATTCTACTATTGTTTTATTCGCTTTGACGTTTCATCATCAATATATGCCCACTGAATAAAGCGGGGCTGTGATGGTGATTAGTAAATAAAGTGGTGCTGTCATATTGATTGTGAAAACTGGTGTATCCCTACATAAATGAAGGGTTTCTGAAAGTAAGAAAGAAAGCCACACCAGCCAAAGCAAGCATCCCCCATTCGGAAATATATATCGATTTTTGTCGAAGTTGCACGAAGATTTCAATAAAAATGAACGACTATTACGTAACAAGGTAAATCCCACTTTCTTTAAGAGGGAGATTCCAACATATTCAATGGCGGAGACTGGCTGTGTGTGCAGTGGCTTCTATTGTTACTTCCTCATGCTCTTCATATATTAGATACTCCTTCGTTCCACAGAGAAACATTACCTTTCCATTCCATTCTCACTATCCATTCACAGAGAGCATTCATCGCTGTATCCACTGACCCGTTCAACAAACCTGATCAGCGCAGTTCGCCGCCAGAGCGCGCTGCATTCGCAGTCAAATTTATCGCTTCTACCAGGCGGTTATCTCTCCGCTCCATTATTTATACGATTGTTACGTGGGGAGCAGTATAATAAGGCCGCACAAGAACAGAAGTGGAGTTGAGGGGCTTGAAGTACCAGAGAAGTACGTTTACTTACTCACATTCATCACTGCTGTTTAAAATTCAGAATGCAGAAGGTTGTTTAATACAATCAGTTAACGATTGCAATGAGTGTGTTGCAATGAATATGCAGAGAAAATGTATCTATATTAAAAATATCGACGTCCCTATGGTTTGACAATAATGTTTTAAGTTGATATCGTCATCTAATATATATTTTATTAGACCATACTTTGGTTAAAAACAATCAAAGACGTATTTTCCAAATAACTTTTTTTCGTTTTTGTGTGCAAAGTGAAATTGATTCAAACGTTTTGCGAGCGTTTTGCTGATTATTATTATTATTATTATTATTATTATTATTATTATTATTATTATTATTATTATTATTATTATTATTATTATCTCTCTCATGTATATATATATATATATATATATATATATATATTAATTTGCAAAAATTAATAACAATAAAAACACATTCACATTTATGATACAACCTATTGAGTCCAAAATAAAACCTGGAAGTGAAGTAACCATAAAAGAAAAATACAATTTAAAAAGACACACTAGATGATGCATTTTGACGGACAGATTGAATTGATCGGACATACTGGACAGACCAGATCATTTGGCGTACTTCTGTTGAGTTAATGCCCATATCCACAATAAATTAGAACGAGACAAACTTTTGTATGTGATGGCGTAGTGCCAAGAGGAAGAAAAGAGGGGGTAATAAGAGCTGGAAGAGGGGGGGAAGAAAGGGGCACAACCGATCAGAAATTTGAATGAGAAAACAATATTTACAATTACTTTTTTCAGGGAAATATTGTCCTAGATTCTGGGAATCTGCTTCTATTGTAATGAATTCATTTTTATCCTGCCTAATAGACCATTATCACAAATAAATGTGTGGGCAACGCGGGGTTACTTTCGACAATACTAAAATATATTGATATTATATTTTTTTATATTGTGTATATTGAACGTGTAGTATTGAATTGCATATTCACATGTTTCCCAATTAATTAATGTACATAATTTAAAATATTTCATCTAATCCATGGAATCATCTAATTCATCTAATTCCATTTATTTAATAAACGACAAATTTTTACCTGTTATGTATATATCAACGTTCTACCTCCTGTTTGTTTAAAATTCTCCTGCTCGTCGGGCATTGAATCAGCGAGGAGGCACGCTGTCTCCAGACAGCACGTCGTGTCCCGCGCGCAGTGCGGCAGGGCGGGGAGCTGGCGCGACGAGGCGTGGTGCGGTGAGCGGTGTGTGTTGGGGCGCATCGTGTCGCGCCGGAGCGACGCGACTCGGGCGTTGCCCGACCCGCGCGTCGGGACGTCTGCCCGCCACCGCCCGACGGCGCGATGTCGGCTTTGCGCTTAGCAGCCGCTCGTTGCGCGCCCCGCCCCTTCCCCCTCTCCTCTTGCCACCCCCTCGTCCTCACGCCCTTTCCGCAACTCGTCGACCTATCACCCTTCCACCCGGCCCGCCGCAGCAATAAACCGTCGCGTCGGGCCAGGCGGGCCCGCCCCTGGCAGTTTCTCGTTCCGCAACCCGCCCAACGGCAGTGTGTGTACGCCCTGCCGGTAGCCTAACCGTGCCGCGCCAGGGGCAGGCACATCGCCCACGCTTTCCGCCTCGCCGAAGCAGTGGATGAAAATCCAATCTATATGGACACAGGAATTGGATTGGATATTTGAATCGTTTTGCATATGGGAGAGGGTATTGCATGCAAAACTCCTTTACACTCAACAATTTACTCTTTGTAACGTAGAATTAGAAACATTGGGAGCTTTTATATCTCCGCCAGTACATTTAACATTGTTTCTGGTATTACAGGTTGCAAAATAATGATTTAAATAATAAACTGGAATAACTACTTAAATGATTACATATAACAATTGCTGTATGCGTATTAGAAGGTTATATTTTATTAAAATCATATTAATATTTCCTTATGGTAATATTAAAGGTGAATATTGTTTTTCTTTGCTTTTGTTGAATTTCAAATTCATACAACGTAATTTCTGCTCAGAGGCACCTTGTGTATAGAAATGATACAGCACCCACGTTTTTCGTATGATCCTTCGGATATTTCTATAGATGATAAGGGAATTTTAGAACCTATACCAAAAGATAAGCGTTCTTAAGGTTACATAAGATGTATAATTCATTTAAAATACAATGCGCTGTGGATTTTGATCGTACTCCTATTCGTCTTTGGCCTTTCTTTTGCATTCTGCGTACTGCAACTTTCCTGAAAGCATCAAAATCATTGTTAATAGAAATAGTTAATAGAAATAGTTAATAGAATTAGAAACAATCAATCAAGCCACCTCGATCCCTCCACTTACTCCAATCGCCCTTACTTGTCGTCTGCTGGGGGCCCCATACATGTATAATTACCTGCCATTGGCCTTCCCCGCCGCCACCCCCACCCC
>BOPP01000003.1:13573815-13599085 GCA_017312745.1 Gryllus bimaculatus
CAGTATCACCTCCGGCCCCGCCGCCGCCACCACCACCGTCCCCGCCTCTCCCAAGGCCACCGTCACCCCAGCCTCTCCGCCACTACTCCCGCTACCCCCGCTCCCACCATCGCCACCGCCACCACCGCCCATATCACCGCCATTACCAACGTCGACTCTGCCGCTGCCGCTGCCGCCGCCACTACCGCCACCACAACCTTGGCGTTGCGCTGTAACACACGCCGCTCGTTACAGTTCCGCCGGCTTCGCGGAGGCGTTAAAGCACGGCGCGCGGCGTGGAAAGTGCTCGTTGCAGCTGGGTGGGGCGCTGCGAGCGGTCGCGGAGCCTTCTCCGGCCACCCCACTAGCACCGACGGCCATCCCGTCTGTCCCGCTACGGCCACCGTGCATACTCGTATCTCAGAGCCACTGGGCAAGTCTCTCTGAGGATACGGTGCCCGGGACTGCTGCCAGTAGCGTTGCCTTTACAACAGACTCGGACGTAATATGCTCCTTCTGGTTATTAATGATTGTGTTCACGAGCTGTGTGGTTCTAAGACTGCACTGCACCGCATTACCCAGATTGCTTTTTTTGTGTGACATGTTTGCATGCGCATACAGCGAAGTGGACATCATACTATCCGTTTAGTATCCACATAATATGCACTAAATTAGGTGTAATATTAAATGATAGTGTGGTATATGTTGTACTTGTATTTTTAATTTGAGAAGGGAGAGAGTCAGAGACCGAGAAAGAGAGGTGGTAATAATCTCGATGAACCCTTCTTTTATTTTTTATAAATAATTGTTAGGTTGATTAAATCAATAAAATTGCTGCTGAGCGTAACCACACAGTTGGTAAAAAACGTTTTCCAAAAATAGCAAGGACACTGCTAAAATACTTTCGTGTAACTCTTAATAAATTAGTAAAGGAAATCAGCCGTACTCCTTAACCGGTCTGGTGATAATTACTGCATTCATGGAATGCATGGCGAGCTCAAATCTGAAATTCGTGGCTGCTCATAGTGTTCGCCGTCGGAATATATATTTCATCTGGGGATAGTTCTCATTAGAAACGAATCGTTTTTCCAAGTCTGCTAAGGACAGCTTGACCTTCTAGATCATTTCATTGGCAGCTGGAATCAAATAGGTAGTCAATATTATGAGTCGCATCCAGGAAAGTTAGTTTACCTAGGTCCTGAAGAGGAAGAAAATACTATTTCGAAGAAAATCTTAATTGTTGCTGATACAGTACATGTTGAACTATTTTTCCACATTATCGTCCTGGATATAAGGCATTTAACATGCCATGGGACCAACATTTGTATCTTTCTTTCGTAAAAGTCCGCGTTCTGGGAAGTATCAGAGTTCAATAATCACCTTTATTTTTACATCACTGTAGTATGTTTAATGTTGACAGGACAGGAATTACTTGAGATGTAGGAAGAGATGGAAATTGCTGAAAACGTGATCCGGATTATACAGATGACCCTCTCGGAGGAACTGTGGCTGAAAATCTGTTTTGAGCTGAGTCATGTATGGCCTTTCACATGACCTTTCACCCATTAGTCCGGATTGTCTTGACGGCGTAAGGATCGGGTATCTGGTTGCGCATGGTACAATATGTAACATGTGTCTTGTGGTGCAACATAGTGTTGGGGATTAGTAATGCCACGATAGACCTATTTAAGGAAATAAAAACCCTGTACGCATTTTGTTATAAGAATTTGGGCGTGCACATCTATATTATTAGTTATATCAACTTATTTATTGAACAAAATCGCACAAAACAACACTTTGAGGTGGAAACTGGATCCTCTCCTTCTTGGGATAGCACATTACCAATTATACCTAGGGATTATTCATTAATTTGCAGAGTGACACCTCATCTCAGACGAAATGCTCAACAATTTTGTAATAATATACCACATGTTAAAATGCAGAAAATTTATTCCAAATACAATGAATACAAAATACAATAAGCAGAATTTAAAATATTAGCATTGTTGTTTTCCATATCATTTATTATTTTCATTTCCGATACCTGTGAACAAAAATATTGAGAACTGCATTCAATTGTTGCGGATTATGAATTAAATTACAAAATGAAAGTTAAACGAAATAAAAATCCATGTCACGGAATCTATTGCTAACAATTTAATTCTATAAAAAACAATACAAAAAATTTAAAGAAAATATATAATTAAATGATCGGAGATCATTTGCTAGTGAATATGCAAATTATTTAATCATATTAATTTTACGTAAATGTCTCATTTCGGGCCGCTTGCCTTCAAAGGCCATTCATGCCGTAGTCCGCTGCGCTGCCTGTTCTGGCGTGCCGGCTCCGCGTGCCGTAACGATCTGCGTCGACGACTGAATCAGACGCGCCTCGCCACCGAATTGGCGCTGCGAAACGGCGTTCTCTAATCATCCACCGACGTGGTTTCCAATGCAAGCAGTTATCGCTAACTGTAAATAGAAGATTCTCCCGCTGAGGATCCGCTACCTTCGCGTTGGCTGCTGAAATCAGGCAGGTGCTAGTAACCCTCTCCAGAGTGAAATTGCAAACATATTGCCTATTCTCTGAGTGATTCAGCATTAACGCGAATGTCCAATTCGTGCACAGATCAATGGGAGGTAAAATGTCGTCCAGCATTACGATTTATAACTTTCGGAATTAATTTTCAAACATTTCATACTGATTTATATTTCTTCTCATGTCATATTTATGTTCATCGTTTTCATTCAATATATTAAAATATACTTTAATATAATATATTTTAAGCATAGTGGGAAAATTAAAGAAATTCATGTTAACATATTTTTAAAGTGTCGTGTTTAAACTCAGTCATTGAAATAGTAATATATGAAAATGCAAAGACCAGTTCAGTATTCTTTATTTGTATCAATATCTCTGCCAATTAAGTAAATGATTAACTAATAATATGATAACTAACTATCTGATAAGTAGTATTTTTTGTAATTTCTGTTACGAATGTGTCAGAATACCATTTGGGAATCGTCTATTCATAACGAAGGTTTTAAAAATATAGTGCCTGTCACTTTGGAAATTCAGTGGATTCTTCCATGCATCAGCTCAGATTTCTGGTTAATGACGGTGTTTCCTTGCTGGTGAAACATTATATGCCGCATATTCTCATACTAGAGCATCACTGTTTGCAAACCAACTGACGGCATGCGACAGGAAGGCCCCGAAGAAGATCCCGCCCCTTTTAAATATTTAGTGTTAGCATGTTGCAGTATAGAACTACATTCTTTTCGATATAGTTGATACGTAAGGAACATATTTGCAGATTTGCAGTGGACTTTGTTTTTGGTAAAATATAGTGATATGGTTGTTTTGTTAAAATTTGTAAAAATATTGGTGCAGTATTCTGCTCGACTTTATGTATCTACTCTTCTTGAGTACTGTGCGTGCTACTTATGTGGTTCTTAAAAAACATTTTGTGTGATTTTGTTTAGCACCTTCTCTTCTGCTGCAGACCTCGCAAATATGACTCGTCAAATTATTATTTAATAGGACCGCAATATTTTATAAGCAGCAATGCAAACGTTTCACCTAGCGCAAGTTTTCTTCCGTAGTTAAATGATATCATTGTTTGAGGCAAGGAAAGAAAATACAATTGATTCATTTTTATAATCTTAAATCACTTTTTATGAAACTATCATCAATTGCCTAAAAATGAGTTATTCCGTGGTCCACTGGAACATACTTTAATCAATTTTGCAATAAATAGTATTGGAGCTTAAATGTTTTAATGATGCAAGGGTTCATTTCCAGCACTTCGTAGTACATCAGTCGGTCATTTTTTCTGGATGAAAAGTGAAATTTGAACAAAAATCATAGTAGTTTTGAGTCTGAACAAACTAATGATACGTAGTACGATATTCATAACATAACACTTTATTACGATACAGGACTGATTCATAACTAGATCTGGTGACCTCTTTTGAAAATTGTATTAAGATATTTCATTCGTATTGCATTAAGATAGTTAATTCGTGAAGAACTATTTGTCAAGTTTCGGAGAAAACACTGTAGAGATTTCTCAGAACACAAGGGCACACTGTACTCACTTGCGATGAAAGAAAAAAGATATAATTTAACAGAATGAAACATTTTAAATCCACATTTAACGTATATTATTATTGTGCAATAGATGTGCATTGTAATGTTATCACTTCTTTGTATTGTCATACGATCTTCAACGGACTCATATTGTGGGTCTTATAACTCATTCAGTTTTCATTAAATGCAATTTTCTGAACTTCTGGGTTCGCCGCAAATTCTCAGGTGCTTTCTTATTTCTAATAAACCTTTATTAGGCTCCGTCGTAACTCGAGTAATATTACCTTCCTAACTTAGTTGGGCGCTTAAAATGTAACTAATGATGCAGCGAGCTCTTCTTTTTTCTGCTTCCTTACCAGACTCCTCCTGGATATTTTATTGGCGCTAGAAGTTGGCAGAGGTTGGCTGAAAATAATGTTGAAGCATGTTAGTAAGAAATACGATGACTTAAATGGTCGCGTAATGTCTTTCTTGGAATATTTATTTGCAAATGTTAAATAGTAGCATAGCTATAAAACTATCAACAGGATGAAAAATGCTCTGTTATTTCCAAACAACAGTGTCAATAGTTAAAAGGTGCCTTATACATCAAACTAGTAAATATACATTTAGGTAATGGTTTTTCTGACAAGCAAAGCAAATATTTTATTGCGTGAATTAGAACTATAAAATAACAAATATGTAGTATTGTATGAAAAAAGACTAAAGTACACCTGTGCTGACTAAGCGTCTACTACATTTCTGGACCCACTTTAGCTTAAACGTTTGTTTTTGTGCATAGGATAGTTTACTAGTAAATAGATAAAACATTACAAAGAGAATGAAATTATGGCATTGATAATGCAATTAGCACCTTTTATTGATGTTATGTGCAACCTTATATACAAGGTTGAAGATGGCTTGGGGAGCTTCTTTTCCAAACGTCAAACATCACACTATTTTAAATTAATATGTACAGAAACGTTTTCCTCACTGGGTAATGTCTCCAAAGTCTAGTGTAAACAGTAAGAATGACTGCCCTTCTGAAAATTTGATAATTTCCATCTCAATGCCTCGAGAGTGCGCCCGGCAGCATCAATGGATGGAAATGTTGCTTGATGTTTCCGAAGGGACAGAAGAGAGGGAGAAAGAGAGAGAAAGAGAAAGAGAGAAAAGGAGGAAGGTAGAGAGAGATGCTGTCATTGACCTTCCAAAACTCAAACACTTCACATTCTCGACAAACTAGCGTATCATTTCTCTCGTTACATTTTTTGAGAAATTATAGTTCGAATAATTCCAGTAGTATTGTAAATTAGCTTCCTGAATCATTATAAACTCTACCTTCATGGATTACTATGGACCATGGTAAATGTCAATGGTAATCGTTTCTAAAAGATAGGAGATTATAGTCTTTCTGTTAACCATTGATTAATTTCGTATCTGCTCGCATATTGCTTACTGCCAGATACTGTGTGTCATGGGGCACATCTGCCAGGAGAATGAAATCTGAGTACTACTAAGGTGTTGCTTTGAAATACTTGAAGCATGAAAGCGTATTCAAATTTTCTTGGGCGATGACTCGTGGCTACGCAATTCTTTCACATATAGCAAATGCACGACGTGGGAGAACTACTCTACTTTACATCTACAGAAAAGCGTGGGAATGAAGATTTTTCTGCTCCCTCAAATCCCACATCAGACAGGTTTGCATTCAGCGACGCGTTTGAAAGTCCCCCTGCATTCTCATCAACCATAAGAGTAATTTCTTCGTAACAAATTTTTTCGTGTTCATTTGTGCTTCAAAATATATTCATTAGTGCTTCCGTCATAACACTGCTGAAATACGTTTGCGCGTGCAATATGCATCAGGTGGGATGGATTTGCAAAATTGTAACGTTTGCCATAGTAACGTTATGGTAACGTTGATTGGCAACGTTGATTGGCAACGTTGATTGGCAACGTTGATTGGCTGCGGGTTGCGGACTTTGCCATCTTCGTGGTGCGACGGCGGTCGCGTCCGTTGTCTGACGCTGTCGGTGGGCGACCCCAGAGGCGTGCCGCTGCGGGGGAGGGGCTGCTTTGTTCGAACGCAGCCGCAGCGGACGCGAAGCGCCAGAAAGGGGGAGGAAGTCGCTACGATTTGCTCACGCCCCTCAGCCCCGACTGCTTGGTTCTGGCTTCAACCGTCACCGTCTCAGACACGGTCGTCGACCTGACACCGTCGCCTTAACCCTCACCGTCACCGTCACCGCCTCACCGTTGGCACCGACAACGTTACCATCACCGACGTTACTGTTACTGTGACTACGATACTGTGACGACCATGACGTTACCATCACCGTGAAAACATTACTATCACCGCGAGAACATTATGATTGTGATGTTTATTAGAGTGAAGTTATCATCACAGTGATGTTACCATGACAGTGTTGACGTCACCATGACAGTGTGAATGTGACCATGACAGTGTTGACGTCACCATGACAGTGTTGACACCACCATGACAGTGTTCACGTCACCATTACAGTGTTGACGTCACCACCATGACAGTGTCATGGTTAACATAACAGTGTCATCGTTACAATGACAGTGTCATCGTTACAATGACACTTTCAACGCAAACATCTCCGTCGCAATGCTACAATCAAAATGAAAATACAATCATCACTATTGCTTCCCTCACACATTAACACGAATACCACGAATGCTCATAAAAGGCTTTGCATTGACGTTCGCAGGCGAAAGCCTCCCTGGCTTCTCTGGGAGATTTTCTCGGTTGCAGCAGAGAAGTTGGTGAAAGCTTAGCTGGAGAAGACGAATAGTGATGTCGGAGGGAGGAATATAGTGCACAAAGTACGCATTCGCGGAGTGGAGCCTTGACAACCTAATTACCACAACACCACCGCCACCAACACAACCATCACAATTTTCACCACAATCCCTCCAC
This sequence comes from Gryllus bimaculatus, assembly GCA_017312745.1. NCBI lineage: Eukaryota > Metazoa > Arthropoda > Insecta > Orthoptera > Gryllidae > Gryllus > Gryllus bimaculatus. Next base: position 13,580,814 of record BOPP01000003.1, read on the forward strand.
CGCCTCCACGGCCGCCACCTCCCCCCCCCCGCGACCCCTCGCCTGCGGTTCCTTTGTGCGGCAGCGTATTGTGCGGTGGCGCCCGCGGCTCGGTTATTCGCGGGGCCCCGTCATTAATGGAGTGCGTGCGATACAATGCGTCCCCGCGCCTTTGGCACCTCCTCCGCTCCTCGCCCCACGCTCCAGCCCACACTCCCCCCCCCCGACCACCGCTCCCTGTGTGGCCGAAACTCTGCCGGAATCAGACATCAATTATTCGTTTTTCCATCTCCCGCCAGAGGGCGCCTGTTTATTATAAATCTCGTTTATGGCTTTTCAATATTCGAGATACAAAAATAGCAATTAGTGTAGAATTAAGTATTGCACTTGAAATGGAAAGAGTGTTATTGTTTGAATACTCGTTATATTTTGTTTAAAAATAAAAATGTGTATAACGGTAATATTTTCTCCTTTTTGGATTGATTTCCGTTTTATAACACAGTTTATTAATCACCAATTCGTAATGAAATGCTATCATATTTACTTCAATAAGTTGACCCGATTTGAACAACTTCTAATAATATTTTCCTTATGAACTCTTTTTAAAAACAATATATTCGCTCTTCCTGCAGATAACGCTTTCAGAGTCACAGTCATTGTTTCAATAAGTATCTGCGCCTATCTGATATCGTAATTAAAATTGGTATTGTGTCATTTTTTATGTATTGGTAAAATTAGATATCGATGGCGGTTAAGAATTGTGCTCTAGTGTGAAGTAGCGATCGTGATTAAGAGAGGAGTAAAATATTCACCAATGATACAGACAATCGTTAAATACCGTATTTTACTTTTAGAGTCTGTAAACAAAAAAAATAATTTTAGAATGATCCTCTGGTATGAAATACATTGATATTACAGCTCTGTTACTTCAAACTTCTCTTACAAATACCCCAACATTGGTAACCCCAAGAAATTCTCATGACAGAACATAACGCGCAGAAAATACCACTCGAGGCCCTAAACGCATGTACAAAATATTCCGATGACTAACCAACTGCAATCCAATACAATTTGATTGCTCCGAGATCATTCACCCACTTAAGTTTAATACGCGCATCTAATGGCCTGAACCGATTATCATAGATCGTTATGTTAATGGAGCACATTGAAACAGTGCATCATGTACTGAATAGTATAACTGAATCCTCTAGATTCAAGATACACTGGAGACTATCAGTCCTCACCTATAGGCACCTTCATTCCTTCTAGCATATCTTACTGCTCTTTCTCTTTCTCTCTCTTTCTCTCTCTCTCTCTCTCTCTCTCTTTCTTTCTTTCTCCGTCTGTCTCTTTCTCATGCCACTCCTTGCTCTTCCGCAACTACTTCGCGAATCCCTGATTGATTTCCGAAAGTTCTTTTTTCCCGCGAAGTTCAATATAGTATAAAGCCGCCTTTTATAGAGGCGAACGGCGCTTCAATTTATAAGAGACTCCGGCCCCATTCCACTCTCTGCCCGTCTGGAGCCCTTCTGCAGGGCCTTGTATCTCCGCCCTGCCCCTCGCGGACTAATACGCCTCGCAAACTCTTTCCATTATCAAATGGTGCGGTTGGGCACGGCCGGGGCGAACGGACGGACGAACGGACAGACAGACAGGCGAGCGAGAGTTGGGCGGTCTGACGGGCGAGCTGTTGGTTGCGGAGGGCGAAGGAGATTGAGGCGTGGGAGCCGGGTCCTCCAGATGAGCGAGGGCTGGCGTGTGGCGGTGTGAAACGTCGACGCCTGATGAAGGATGCGAGTATGTTGAGCCAATGCTGTGTGAGGTTGTTGTGAGGCCTCTCTATGTTGGGCGGTGAATGATGATAAGAAGTTGGAATATGTTGGAGTGGGTAGGAAAATGGTGAAAACAACGTGCGAAGTCAGGGTGCGAGGTAGAATGTGAAGTAACGAGAAATATTCAAGGATACGAAAGGTGTCGGAGTAAAATGAACGAGCTGAAACGTACCTGAAATTCGAGAATGGAATGTACAATCTGGAAGGGCGCATGGGATTGTCAACTACGTCAATTCAAAGATCTTAGTAGGGGAATTGTAGGATAGTATAAAAATGTTATAAGAAGTACGATGCGAAGAAGGAAATGTTTGCATAATGATGGTAGGTGAGAAGGGAAAAGGGCAGAGTGTACAGAGAAACCGTTGAAGAAGGAGCGGAGGAGTACCACGACAAAAATAGAAAGGGGATGAATTCGGACCAAAGTATTTGGCGAAGAAAGGTATATTGGAGGTCGAACATTAATGGAGCAAATAAGTAGTAAAGAGTATGGTAGAAAAAGGTAAAAAAACGAAGATTATGACGAGTCATAATTATTGTAGATGGTCTTCAGGTAAATAGACGCCAGAGGACGTAAAAGGGCATCAGATGAAAAAAGGAACCAAGGACTGATTAGCTGAAATATGTAAGAGATGAGTAATTTAACGAAATAAATGAGAAAAAACGAATTTCGATCCAGGGGAAGTGGAGAAAGAACATCGGAAAACTTGAGAAGAGATTTATTAGTCAACCACGGGTATAACATTCCAAGCAGAAAATAATAAACGTAATATCGACATGGGCATGTAAATGAAGTGTAAATCAAAGACTGAGATGAATAATAAAGATACAGATAGAAGCGATGTGTATTGAATAGTGGTATACGAAAAGCTACGTACAAAGACAACGATCGACAAGAAAGAAAACTTATTCACAATGGTGGATGCACTGTCAAGCTCGGGATAGAAATTATTTAGGGTTCCCAAACGCGTCAACTGGTATGGCTATTAGTTTGCTATGTCTAGTGAGTGTAGTAAATGTTGTATCCCAGGCTGCAACAGTTCTCCTCCCTCTCTAGAATTAGAGTTGAGGAGTCGACCTAAAGGTCAAGTTACGGGTTATTCTCCCAGGTGTCATTCCCAGTGGGGAGCCGCCTCAGCTGGGACAAGCTTTATACTAGCGACTGGTCTTCCGATGTGTGTAGTCATGTAGAGAGTGTAAGCGTACGTGTTTTTTTGTTTGTGTATGTGTCTAAGAGGATATTAGAATGTGAAAGGAAGAGATCGCCTGCGGTATCATCCCAGTTGTTAGGGTGCTGTTCTAGCATTTGTCGTATTTTGATCGTGAAAATCACGTAAAATTATCGATCAAGCAGCTGGCCGCTACAATTCTTCTCCAGACTGTTTGAAATCAACCTGACATAAAGATAAGGAAATTACTACCGTCTGGTCTTGAAGCCTTGGATCTTCCGATCAACGACGCTTTAGAGGCATCGGCAATGATGTCTCTGTGCTTTTGAGGCCGGTGATGGAAGATGTAGGCGATTATTACAGATTTCCACATCTCCAAGATGGGTTAAAAGAGATGCGCGTCAGCCTGTGAATAGACTCTCGGTGATAATTTAGCAGCCGGCCAGATCCGATCCTTATCGCAATGGGCCTGGGGGGGGGGGTCTCGGGCGGAACGGGCGGTCCCCGAAGGGCGAGCGCCGGCGATTCAGGGCGAATGGGCGAAGGGCACTAGCCATGGCTTCCGCCCTTTACCGCCTTCCCCCCCACTCCAGACAGCGTCTCCAAGGGCCTCCGGAGGTGACTGCAATTTCCAAAGAGCGGGCGCCACCGCCGACGCTATTCTTCGCTGGGAATGGATTTGTGAGTGGACGTCCCGGCTTCCGTTCAACGGAACAACAGTTTGTCCTTCTAAAGATTGCAAATTTCTTCCTATTGGTAGTGCAGATTGAAAGTGTATTATCAGAGAAAATATCATTGAGTTGTATAGGTTGAGTATTCTTATATACTGATGTTTAAGAAGCATAATTTTGAGAATCATGAAAATATCAATTTATGGTTTAAATTCAATTAGAAAGTTGCCGAAGGAAGAAAAATGTATGCGTAACAAAGCATTCAGCACAATCATGCCCGAGGCGGGACTCGAACTCACGATCCTTAGGTCCGAGATCGCTAGGGCACTAAATAAAACTTTATTTTCCTCTTTTTCACGAGATGGCGACATACTTGTTAATGCAAATGGGAATGAAAGAGAAAAGTTTCAATGATCATATACCAGCGTAAATTATGTATCTAGTGAATCAATAAAGATGAGTCACGTATTGTGCTGGCCTGCCGCAAATTGTAAGCTCTACATCGAGCATTCTGATGTGTGTGGCGGTTCAGTGCGAAAGCAGTCAGCATACTGTCCTCAGATATGGGAGTCATTTTGAATATTTCTTGTGATATCTGAGATTCGTGCTAAAAGAATAAGTCTGATACGTCTGTAATAAAGTATTTCGGGCCCCATATTGAAATGAACTTTCTCTCTTATTTCTGTATGATTAATTTGTTCCTGATATTTTGCGGTTTGTTACATCGTCTGCACCTGAAACTCGCGAATTCGAAATCTCAAACTCAGACAATATATTTATTTTCGTTCTCTCACAGAAGAGAATATGGAAAATAAAAACACACGTTGGATAAAACTGCTTGAGAAACTAAATAAAAGTTCGAAATTAATTTTGGCGTGTTTAATATAACATTTTGAAGGGAATACACATTAATATGAAACTAACAGTTTGCTTTGTATTTTGTTTCAGGTAAAAACGCTTGAGAAAGTTGAGAAATATTGTTTACGTTTCTGAGCATTGCGTGAGTATGAATACATTTTATTTTCAATTAGGTTTTACAGGAATTTAAGTTAGTATGAAGTATACGTTTTGTATTTTTTACATTTTTAGTAGTGCGATGAATTAATCTAGTAATGTAAATGCGTATCTGGGAATCAAATGTTACTACGATATGTCAATCTAGTTCTGATTAATATATCATTTAAAGGTGTCATTTTTATAAATTAAGTTTTAAATTAAATATGGTAAATTAAAGGTGTTGTCTGATCTCACAGACAACACCTTTAATTTAGCATATTTAATTATTAGTAGGTATCTACTTCAGCAGCGATATAATTAATACCTTTTAGTTTGGTAAATAAATATGCACAAATAATAAATATATATATATATATATATATTATATATACTATAATATACTATAATAATACTATATATATATATATATTCATTATTTTGAAGGTTTTGACGATGTGATTAAATATTTTTTGAAATGTATGAATGCTTCTTCAAGTCTACTTTTTGCGCATAGACAGATTTGCTTTGAACGAACTCCAATGTGCTATGAATGTTGATTTATGCAATTGTAGTTAAATTGTATTTTTCGCGTCACGAGAAATAGCAAATGTTATTCTGGGTCACCATTGGATGGTGTCATTTAATCTACTTTTAATTGATTAACAGTAATATGCTCAATATTATATTGCAAGGGAACCAATTTAAATCAACCTAACCGATAACTCCGAAGACGATTTCGTGAGACTTTGATCTTTCTTTATGTACTTATTTATTTACAGTAGGTCGCTTTATTCTGTAATAAATGTAATAACCATACACTTTATGTTATTTCTTATTGCGTTATTCTAATAAATGTAAATCATCGTAAATCCATGATATTGCTCGAGTCAACAGCTATTGATTGTGAATGGTTATTTCCTCAAATTAAGCCTCTAACTTCAGTTATGTTACACTAATACTAATGTACAAAATAATCGTCGCATTACAGTATCTTGAGTCAGAGATGAACCTCCCAAAATATTGTTCGCAAACTAATGTATTTCAAAAAAGATTGTCTCCTGAAAAGGTTGCAGCTGGACAAGCTTCTATCCGATAATGTCGTTATGCAATAGAAGACACTACACGTCCCATGGGTGAAGACCTTTCGGTTCACTCTCACCATAGAGCCCTTGTAGAGAGACGAAGCGCCAAAGAAGCCCTCGAATGCTTTCAAGTTGGTAGTAAACCCGGCGGAGTGCCTCCAAACGCCAATGTAATTAAGATGAGTGTGTACTTCACGCTCAGCCAAGAGATGACGCCATCTCTAGACCTCGTTATTCCGGTTATTGAGTCCCAATGCCACTTCAGACGTTGTAAACCGGCAACGGAACCACCCACGCTCGAGATTTCGTGCACATCATTGAGTCTTGCTGCTTGCTATTACACTACGTTGTGCGGCTTGATATTGAGGCAATGCTTACACGCTAGAAAGTCTGTGGTAAACGCAGGATATATTATTGACAATATTGTTAATAGTGTTAAGTTCTAATCTTCTAGAATGTGAACAATACCTTTGTACTTTCATACAAGTAAGTGTAAGTAAGTAACTTGTGATTTTGTAAAACCTTGTGTTAGATTTATATTTCATGTATTAGAATACTACTCGACGAGTGAAATGTTTGAGGTTCAATTGTGTCGTGTTAGGACACCGTGTGGGGTGCAATTGGGTATTACATAAGATACTATTTTATAAAGCCACCAGAAGATGCAGTTGTCAGGACTGTAGTGTGTATTACACCTTAAACTACTCCAAATATGTTGAAGCTGTTTGAAAATAAAGTCTTTCTAGAATATATCCCAGAGCTAAAAATAACGAAACGAATTTACTAGTAGAATTATTTTGTAATTTTTCTTAGACTTTACAATTATTCTTTCTGATATTCTAAAAGATAAAATTTTTCTCTTTGAATCGATTATATTATTTGAAAAACAATTACACATTTATTAAATTATTAATTAAAATTATATTAATTAATTCAAATGTATTAAATTAAAAAATAATAATATAAAATATATCTTAAAGTAGTGAAACATGATGCTGTGAAACCTAGGTTGGTAGAGCATATAATCGTGTAATCGATTACATTTCCTAATACAAAATTCAGTACTTTTAGAACTCATGTATTGTTTATGAATAATTATTTCTGCTTTCATCATAAACATGCCAAAATACACTTGATGTGTAAATGCGTCGTTTTGCCAAATCTATAATTAAGCGATAGAATAACGTTATTGGTATCTCTGGTGTATTGATAGCGGTCGGCAAATAGGTTTGAGAAAATGACTGAATAAAAGATGGGATCAATTGGAGAGGCACTATCCTAAAATGATGAGTTATTTTGGAATTTGCACGACAGCTACTTTCGATTGGTTTCATTCTATTTCTAGAAACGTTATTAACAAAATATTTTGAAAACATCTCTACCCGTTTCGTTTTAATAGTTATAACTAGTGAATGCTTGGAAATAAAATAGGAACGGAATTTACGAATTACTCTATAATGGTAATTTTCAGAGAATTGTTAATTTAATACAGAAAGCAACTCAATAAAAATCTATTCTTTTATAAAGGTTGGTAGATTTATTCTGGAGCTTTATTAATTTATTCCATACTGCATGCATTCATAAACGTCTTGGTAATGGCGCGTCTTAATAAACATAAAAAATTGATAAATATACTGTACTCTTGTGATTCATTTTATTTTGCGTAGCTTTTATGTTAGTAGGCAGGCATAGTAGACGACCACGCGTCCTACCCATTAGGCGATGGTAGAGTACAACACATTTGCAAATATAATAACTGAACCATAAACCTTGTAGACAATACCAGGCATTATGACTATCATGCCTATTGTGCTATCAACGGTAACCCTGATTGCGGAGATTGCGGGTTCGGCGCGTTGCGATATGAATACCAGCCTCCTATCAGGGCGCCGTCGTCGTGCGCCATATCCCTTTAAGGCGTCGTCGAACGCTCGTCCCGCGGGACCTCGAGGCGGTCGCAGACGCCGCGACGCGTCGCAGGGCAGGCGAGATGCAGCGCCGCGCAGTGGCAGCAGGCAATAATGACGGGCGGCACTTAATAGAAGCGCCGGGGCGGGGTCAGGGAGAGAGGGAGAGAGGGAGAGAAAGAGAGGGAAGGAGTCTAGGCACGGCCGTTGCAGGGTCGGGCGAGGCTCGGAGAAAGACGGAGCGTGCCTCTTAACAAGGGAAGGTATGCGATGGCTGAAGGAGAGCGAGATCGTGGGATGACAAGTGTTATAACCGGTTAGAAGAGGGTGATTATGCGGTGGCTGCACGTACTTCATCATCAGGGTGGGCTAGGTGTGGGGTTGGGTGGAGTAGGGCAAGGTAGAATAAAGCGGGTAGTTGTAGGTAGAAACATTCGCGGGGTGAGGAGGGGCGGTATCAGGGTGGAGCGTTGGCGAGGCGCGATGCAGCGCCCTAGCACTGGGAGGAGACGATTAATGAGAGGGCGGCAGTTAATAGGAGGGCGCCGGGGCGAAGAAGGAACCTGAAAGGTGCATGCTACTTATGAGGGATCTCCCAGGGCGAGGACTGATCCGATGGCGGCAGAGGCACAAGGCAACAGGGGTTGCGAACGGCCGAACCGGGCATGAGACAAGTCACGTGGTCTGTAATGGAGAAAAACGGAGGCGGAAGGCGACGATGTAAACGTGGAGAACCCTTGGTGGGTATGGGACAAAGTAGGAGACGCTTAAGTGACTGTCAATGAGTTTTGAGGAAAACGGATCGGGAAGAGGCTGGTCTGGCTTGGGAGAACTGGATGTGCGTTTATGGGGAATGCGTCAAGGTTTAGGGCCGAGCGCGGAGTGGTGGCGGCCTCTTGTTAACAACTGGAGTAATGCGGCGGAGTCGGTGGCGTTACAGCGATGTGAGGGTAGCAACGGTTGAACAGTGGTCGTAGGTGACGGCAGGTAGGATACGGCAGTGGTGCGGCAACGGCGGTTATGTGGCAGCAGAGGTATCCAAGGCACCGCCAGTTGCTCGGCTGCGGCCGGTGAAAGTGAAAGTGTGAAGAGTCGACGCCAGGTCGGCGAAGTGGGGGGCGATGGATGCAGTGGCCCAACGGTAACGTAGCAGCGGTAGTAGGCGACGGCAAAGAAACAACGGCAGTTAGGTGTTGGAGTCTGCGGTTTGAGAGTGTCGGTGGTGGCATGATGATGAAGCGTGGGCTAGACGGAGGCGTCTCGCAGGGCGGGGCACCGAGAGCAGGAAATGGGCGGGGCGGGATGTCGTGGATGGGGGTGGGTCGCGTGGGGCGGGATGGGCGTAGGGTGGGCCCGAGGGAGGAGGCGCTGCGGGCAGGGCGTCTTGTTACCGTCCTAATCGAGTTCCCATTGATGCGACGTCTCCGCCCCCGTTGTTACGAGCCGTCGAGTTACGACTCAGGGCTGCCAACTGGCTTTCGCCGCAGGCTTATCGCTCGAAATCATGTTCTATATTAGGTGGCTTTCTTACTTTAATGTACTGAGTTTCCTATTTTCTTTATTATTTGACTTAGAAATTCTTTGATTGAATGTTAAAAATATAGGAATTATTCTTTGTGGCTTGTTCTCATTATGCTTTGAAAAAGTATTTTACTAAAGTATCGTCTTGATATATCTACTATTGGTAATCTTAAACAACGATCTCATGTCGTTTTGCCAATGTTTTATTTTGTCATTTAAACGACGGAGTACAAACTGTACGCGACACTTAAAATTTACTGTAGAGAGAGAAGAGACCAACTTAGCAATATCGATAGATAAACGAGAAAAAAATCGTAGTAATAGTATAGGGAGTAATATTACACCTTAATGTGTCTCTCGCTTCCCAGCCTTCACATCTCTCTGTCGGTGTTGTCATCATTATTTAATCCTTTCTTCTCCATTGCATCATCCACTCTCTCCCCATGTAAGTCTCGTTCTTCCTCTTTGTCGATGGGTAGCTGGTTGCCATTTCCACAATATTTTCGGCCGCCGCTCTTCGTTCATATTTTGTATGTGCCCATACCATTTTAGTCTTTTCACTTCTATGGTGTCAATTATATTAAAACTCACTTTCGCTTTACGTTTAATTTCTTCATTTTTAACTTTATCCATTAATGTCAGTCCGCAACTTAAAAGCCAGAAATCCATTTCCATTGCCTTCAATTTTTTTTGTTCTTTTTTGTTACTTGTCATACCTGATCCATAAAGGGCAATAGTCTATACAACAGTCTTATATAATTTTGTTTTTACGCTCTTACTTAATTTATCTTTCCATATCAGTGGATGTAATTGTCTTACAGCCACTCTACCTTTTGCAATTCTGTTTATAATATCTTGCGTACTGCCTCCATTTGCGTTTATTTCTGAACCGACTTATATGAATTTTTGACAGGGTTTTACTTCCGAACCATCATCCAGTTTTTTAAGACCTTTAGTACTTCGCAAAAATTAGCCGCTTAGCAAAAATTCGTCACATTAAAATAATAAGGAATATAAATTCTTTCAGGTAAGATTTTTATAGAAATATAAGTACCGAGCGCAGATAATTGTGAATTTTGATTTGAAAAATGTTATAAATTGTTTCCATAAACAAGCCTCCATTAGTGTTATGAAGAAATACTATATTTTTAAATCGATATTATATATGCTACTACACAATATTTGCGATTTACCAATTTTAAATTCAAGGCATGCAGATTATGGTAGTCCAATATTGTTATCGTGTTAAGGTGTATTAATTCATCAAATGAGTACTTACGTACCCATAAAAATAAACAAAGAATATTATATAAAAATTACCACAGTATTTTGCGTTTACTACAATTGAAACCTACATCGAAAATTGGAGATCCCGCTCAACAATTTCTGCAAGAGTTCGTAGGAATGCCTGCACTAAGAATAGCCCGTCACGAGCACAATTAGTGTCATCCCATCGCAATATCTCGTTGAGCGACAGGGCAGCCTTTCTCCATCGACGCGCCATATCTCCCATGCAATTAGGTTGCGTCAACATTTACGCGGCACGTGGCGGCGCGGGCTGTCAGCGATAACCGGAGGGGGGGGGCGCGGTGGCACGGGCGGCGACGCGGACAGCGGAGTCGAGATTCTTCCGGGTCGATATCGGTCTAAAGAGCGGTGGCCGCGGTGGAAACCACAGGACATAAGTGGCTGCAGTCAGTGCGGCCTCGGACCATTAGCTATGTAGGGCACTCTTCTTACATATCTTGCTCTCGGCGCTGCAGATTTCTTCTCTATACCGAAAATACGAGTGTATTCGCATGTATATGCACTCTGCCATGGATAGGATTAGCGTTTTGGTGGGGCCTTTATTCGAAGTTCTGAGTATTAATGCTACTGCTTCGATGCTGATATTATATGCGACTGGGTCGTGGAGTTTATTATTTTTGAACAATTGCAAGTTTGTTAATTTTGGAGCTTAAATCATTTTACTTATCATCATTCAATCAAATTTAAAATGATAGAAAAATAATTTTTAATCCATAGTTCATTAAGATAAATGAGCTAATTAATGATTATTCGTAAATAACTGTTCGTAATTAGATATCTTAATCCAAAATACTTACTAGAATTGACGCGAATACGTACTTGAATTGACTTCGAATTAAATGTGTAGGTTTAATTTACAAACTATCAAGAAATTGTTCTTATTTACTACCCAATTACGGTTACGTTCTTACAAATCCCGCCGTCTGCGCTGTAGAGTCCACCCCATACCATTACCCTTGCGCAATTGTGCACACTACCATGAATTGAATTAGTTTATTACACTGGATATATTATTCGAAATTGGTATGGTACTAATTACTGTTTATTCACATGTTAAACAAGAGGGTAAAGTGAAATTTAATGTTTATGAACGTCTACTTATACAGTAGATTTCAAGTCTTGGTTAAAATATTTACCATATTACCTGCAAAAGCTTAAAAGATAGAAAAAACTATGTGGTAAGTTCTACACAATAAACCAAAAAATTAAGGGAAGTTCAGAAATTTTGGAGAACGTAATTTCCAACCTTTAAGCATCGCACATTTACAGGAATTGACAGATTAGATGCATAGAGTAAAAAGTACTCAGAAAAAGTATTTATTTAGGCCATTAACTTTATCTGTCACCATCTCGTCCCTACAGAATCCAATTCAAACCAGAAAGGGCTCCTTTTTACGTGAATTCTACCATAAATTAAATTAGTATTTTGCCTTGAAATTTTTATTTTAATGTCTGGGTTTTATGCTGTTTTTTGAAAATAAAAATATTTTCTTTTGGGTGATGTATCATTGCGAACCACTAGATATGAAATACTCTTAATTAGAGTTCCGGACTCAGTTTAATTATTTCTCAACATTACTTTGTAATAAATTTAAAATCAGTATAAACACATTTTTGGCCTATGGTTTTCATACAAAATGTTTAAGCCAAGTACTGAAAGTTTTCTTAGTAGGAAACCAAATGCAAAAAATAAGAGAAACGTGTGAAATAAGTTACAGTTCCAACATAAAGAAACGGTCTCTATCAAAAATGTATGCTCAGTATTTTCGAGTCTCATTTATATAGTGATATAAAAAGTATGTTCCACTTCATTTTTAAATTATAGTAAAATATTTAATCTGTTTTCCGAATTGAAAATATAATAATGACGTAATATTTCCAATACGTGAGTTTTTTCTATTCTTCTAGTATCTTCATATTTTATTATAATATAGTTTATATAATTTGTACATTATTACACCGAATTATATTTATTGCTTTTGAGTAAGTATTTGTGAGTAAGTGTTTGAGTAAAGGTGGTTTCTGGTCCTTTAGCGATAGATGCAGGATTTAATGAAAGAAACCGTTCAAGTCAACCATTATAGTAGTATTTAACATGAACTTGAAATACGTATTCATCTATTCTTAATCTCTTTGAAAGTTTGAATTCAAGATTTTCATTACATATCCCCACCATCCTTTAAATGGGAAGCACCAAATGAAATTGAAAGTAGGAGACTGAGCCAGGCGTATTCAAAATTGTTAAGTTCAATTCAAAAGTGTCTTTTCCGACTTTCTCTCTCATCCAGTTTATCTATTTGTTTTTATGTATCTCTCATTTAAATGGCCATATAACACTATTACTAGTCTGTTTCAATATTACATTTTATAACATTGAAAAGTTCAGCGGGCTATTTTATTCCATATTTGCACTTCCATCATAAGAATTTCAATACGTGTCGCCAAATTTACCCCTGCTTATAAATAACGTTTTTTAAACGAGGATAAACCAGCAGAATGTTTTGTGAGGTTGTGGAGAGCTTTCAAGTTACACGGATTGTGGGTTTTATTCATTTGTATGAATCATTTGCTAGAAACGTTGGCAGGGATAACTTCCGAGTGTTTAAATACGTAAGCTGTGATATATTAATACGGAAGTCTTGTAATTAAATTGTTAATTTTTGTAGTTGGGAAAGACTATCATTTTTCATAAGAAGAAGCGGGCGACAGGAGTCGATGGCGTAACTGTGACTGCCTGTCGACTGAGACGTTACAAACTAATTACAAAAATAATTGTGGATCGAATTCCCACACACTGGTATGCGTAACAAAGCTGTAATAACTGCACTCTTGAACTGCTGCAGATAGTAAACCAATAAATCAATATAAAATGGAATAATTAGCACAAAATGATAAATAATCCAGTCAATATTGTCAAAAATGAAACGAACTTGTGTGCCCATAATAACGCACAAATTAATAAAACAATATATCCATATACAATTATAGTAGGCGAACATAGAAAACTAGTATTGACGTTCTCAGCCACTCCACCATGCCAGCTGCAGGCGCTTTCTGTGATATCGCTACCGTACTAAAACGCACGGAGATTGGCCCTCAGCTCCCATAGAGACGCACGAAGTCTCAAGATCGTGCTTCGCGATATTAAACCATGGCTGCTATTTACATTACTTTATAAGAGAGACACGTCACACCAGTCCGTTGCCTGGCTTGCAATGAAACGCCAGACTGCGTTTGACAGGCACCTTTAGATTTCAAAACGTTTTAACACATCGACATTGCTCTAAAATCGTGCTTAGTGAATGCCATTTAACGGAAAAGATAAATTTCTAAAGCGGAATTTTGTAATTAAATTGTTCTTTTTTTGTGGTTGCGAAAACTATAATTTCTAATAAGAAAAAGAGTACGACAGGATTTGAAAACGTACCTGTGACTATCAGTTCATATCTTACAAACTAATCATAAATATAATTGTGGATCGAGTCCCACACATACACACTGGTATGCCTAACGAAGCTACGATGACTGCGTGCAAAGAACTGCACGGAATTACTTAGGATGATCGAAAGATCTTATCGCAAAAGAAACTGCATTCTTCAACTGTACTTTGTAAATAAGTGAATTAATAGTATTTTAGGATTTTCTGAGGCTGTGTAATCTTGCAACGTAAGTACGAGTCACCTCTAGGTATAGGCATAAGGCTTTGGTAGAAGAATCGTGTTAACTGGCATTCGGTACGTGCATTCAGCACTCTTATCAGTTGATATTCAATCCGATTTCATGTTTAAAATATCACGTCCAGTGATCTGTCCCGATATCACTTCGTCCACCTTTGTCTCTAACATTGCTCAACGCCCCACCTACATCCGCGTGGCCAGGGCCATTGTTACTCTTTGAATGCCGGCGATCGTCGCTTGAGCGCGCGCGATGCGCCGCGCGTCGGGCGCTCGCCGCGCCGGCTGGAGCCCGCGCGGCAAATCCCGCTTTGCAGCCAATGCCGCGCGGCGCGTCCCCACAAAGGCCGGAGGCGCGGCAATTACGACGAGTGCATTGTGGCCGCGATCCCCCGGCCGCTGCCCCCAGCCCCCGCCGCGGGCACCGCCCCGGCCCCGGCCCCGTACCAACCCCTGCCCCGTGTCGCCGCCTGTGAATCGACTCCCCCCCCCTCACGCAAGGCGGATGCCCGAGCAGGAACCTAACAATCGGGACACGGAGTACGTGGTGCTCCTTCCTCTTCCTGGGGTGGTGCCATGCTGGTGGGGGATACCTGGTCGGGGAACACAAGCCAGCGTACGTCGGTGCCGGACGTCCCCATCCGGCGGGGGTAGACACCTCCGGCGACGAACCGTCTTCTTCCACGCTAAACATGCACCACACTTACGGGACTAATGATCTGCGCAGTTGACGTGCCCTGAATCACTTATCAATCACAATCATTTACTCAAATAACTCACATGCACTTTACCATCACTAACGATGTGAAAACAATCGGGAACTTGGAGATTATCCCGGCTGAGGCGGTGCCACTCTGAGGGAGGTTTCGGGGGAGAGAATAGCTCCCGCGAGCTGTCGGGGAAGTCGGCGCTGGATCTCACTCTCCAGCGGGGAGGGAATACCTTCCCCTTCCGGGATAAAACTTTTCCTACCCTACCGGGACTAATAACCACTGCAGTTGATGTGCCCGCAAACATTATTCATTCAATCAAAATGGAACAAGGTGGGGCAGAGAGTGGTGGTGATATGTGGAGGAATGTCACGTGAATGTGTGTGAAGTTGTGTGTGTTGGAAATGCTTTTGACAATATTTCCTAGCATAAATGTGGCAGGGTGATGTGTGGTGGGGGTAGGTATGGCGAGGAGACTGGTGGGGCCCGGGGAGAGAGAGCAACGGGGAGAGGTGTGTGACGGGTCTGCCAGGCAGAGATGTGGCTGGGAGGGAATACGAGTGACAGGATATAGTGTGGGTGTGTATGTGTGTATGGGTGCGCGCGCTAGTGCACGAGAGGGGGGCGAGTAGGGAAAAATGAGCGACTTGCGTTGTCTAGATACTTGTTGGCACCATGTAACCCCGCAGAAGGAGACCCTCTTATTTTCTAGATGCTTTGTCACATATATTACCCTGCAGTCCCTCTACGCGCTGGATATGTTGACATGTTGATAGTGAGAAAAAGAGTTGGACTTTCAATTAAAAGCCCGGGAAACATGTCAAAAGTTTTAAAATGAATGTCTTGTCTGAGAGAGCACGAGGACAGTGATAACAGCAGGACGTATGCGGAGGAGGGGCGAGACAGGTTAAAAAAGCAACGGTGTGTCAGACAGCAGGTTTCTGAGACTATTGTCAACATTTGTTGCGTAAAAGCGATGCGAAACTGGGCAAGATTTGGAAGGTACAAAGGGATAGCGAAACGCAAGGTTAGCCTTCTCTTAGAACAGGGCATTTTGCCCCGAGGAAGGATGCAGTACAACGGCGGAAACGTTGGCAACCACGCCTAGGACGCGGCGTCTCGCAGATAGCCAAATATCTATTGACTCCGACCGTGGAAGCCTACGCTTTCATTAGAATTCTCTTCGTTACGACTCTTCAATCTCCCTGAATGTGCGACCAATGAGAGTGTGGGTTGGGATGAGAGATGTTTTGAAAAGTTGTATAAAATCATATTTTGACAATATTCTTGTTTGGGGATGAGCGATGGCTTGGATATTTGCATCGATTGTTGGGGCCTGAAACGAAAGAACGCGAGAAAAACTTGGGAGGGAGGGCGCAACGCAGAGAAGGGAGCTGGAATCGCTCTCCGCAAAAGTAAAGTGGTAACGTGAGCCCTACAATGGAGAGAACTTACGCATTACGTTGACTATTACCTCTCGCTGTTATTGCCTCCGCCCCTCCAGCCCATACCGTTGCATTGCTATCGCGCGTCAACTAGTGAAATACGTTTCATTGTCGGTGCAGGTGGTGTTCAATTTGGTTTGCGATAGGCATTCAAACTCTAATAAGCCGATAACGAAAGCGAAAGTTTTGTACAATGGATGAGCCTCTGATTCAACTGCATTCATTAATTTTTGCGGTAAAATGTCTTTTAGTGTCAAATTCGGATTTGACCTATGAATGGATTGCATTGCAGAAAGAATGTAATATAAAGTATGAACAATGAATAGTGAACAGAAATTAATATTTTAATTAATAATACTTTTGGAAACTGAAGGAGAAGTGCATATTATGTAAATTGTGATTAACTCTGCGTTACCCTGTATCAAATAAGATAGGTTCTGTTGGTTTTATTTTGCAGGATTTACTTTATGAACGATTAATAACAACAATAAAATAAATAATAATAATATAAGTAATAATAATATAATTAATAATAAATTGAAAATTAAAATATTGCTAGAGCAATATAATTTCGTTCGCAATTGTGATTTAAATTTGAAAAGTATTCCACATTAAAACAGTTAAAAATATTTTTATTATCGTGTATATTAGAAGTTTCCAATAATTACATCTTTTTTACTGAATAGTTATTGAACGTAGAAGAGCTTACCCATACGCATATCCTGCTGTTGAAAAAGTACACTAATTTTGTAATTGGCCTATTCAATATATCTGCCTGACTCCATTCGAAAGAAAAAAACGTTTTCGATAACTAAAATAATACTAATTGTAATGATTAATTAAAATATATACTACTATAGATTTTCCTAAATCCCGTAGCACGACGTACATTTTTAATTAGGAATTGTAATCGAACTTCTATTTGTGGCTACCGTTTTCTCTTTCTCCATGGGATCGTGAGTTACAGTGTGTACAAACACGATCACTTAGGCATTTCGCCACGCGCTAGAAACTCTTAGACATCAATATTTATAAGATGATAGGAACTTTATTAGACATCAATAAAAATAAAGTGATGAATGACTTGCATATAATAACGATGACGATGCTGACATGAATGATGTTGACGATAATGGCAATGTAGTCAACAATGGCAATATTGGCGCCAACGAGAATATCGACTGTCACGATGAAGACTACGAACTCGCCGGTGTTATTGACGATGACACGAAGATGAGGGAGAACAAAATTATGCATCAAGGAATATAAGGAAAACGAGGGGAAGGAAGGTGAAATTAGCTCTTTACATTCTGATATTATGGACGGTTGAAACACTAACATACCCCCAGACAATTCGCTCCTCTCTTTTGCCTATGCAGCAGATTTTGTCGCAGAAACGTTGCGCGCCGTACCCAGCCACTACAACGATGGAAAATGGAATACTGGCACAGGAAAGTCCGCGCTTCTGGTACAAATCGAATTTCTCGCACCGACGCGCACCCCTCCCCTCCCGGCAAAACCCAGATCCACTGCAACAGAACAACGGGTCATCATAGGGGCGGGCGGTGAAACAGATTACGTTTATCCGGTGCAAAACGCGAGGCGGCGGCGCGCGGCGGGGCACTATCGCTGTCGCCCAACGTCCTGTTCCGAGCAGACGGAGCGTGATGCAGCTACTGGAGGAAAGGATTGCCACCGTTATTTATTCGAATGTAAATAATGAAGAGATGGGGCGGCGGAAATGTATGTCCACTCATTAGAGAGAGAAAGAGAGAGGGGGCAAACTAACAGAACGGGAGAGTGAGTCATGATGAGAGAGACGGAAGGAGAGAAGAGAGAGGAGGAAGAGAAGAGAGAGGCAGGAGGGAGACAGAGACGGAGGGAAAGACTGGGGGAGAGACGGAGGGAGAGAGAGGAAGAGACGGACGGGAAGAGACGGACGGGAAGAGACGGACGGGAAGAGACGGACGGGAAGAGACGG
>BOPP01000003.1:13599912-13620692 GCA_017312745.1 Gryllus bimaculatus
AGAGGGGAGGCAGGAAGAGAGGAGGAGACAGAGGGAGGGCAGGAAGAGAGAGAGCAGAGGGAGGCAGGAAGAGAGAGAGCCAGAGGGAGGCCGGAAGAGAGAGAGACAGAGAAGAGAGATTCAGAAAGAGCAGAGATTCAGCAGAGAGAGAGATTCAGAGAGAGAGAGATTCAGAGAGAGAGAGATTCAGAGAGAGAGAGAGATTCAGAGCGAGAGATTTCAGAGGAGAGAGAGATTCAGAGAGAGAGAGAATTTCAAGAGAGAGACGATTCAGAGAGGAGAGATTCAGAGAGAGAGATTCAAGAGAGAGAGAGATTCAGAGAGAGAGAGATTCAGAGAGAGAGAGATTCAAGAGAGAGAGGGATTGCAGAGAGAGAGAGATTCAGAGAGAGAGAGATTCGCGAGAGAGAGAGATTCAGAGAGAGAAGAGATTCCAGTAGAGAGAGATTTCAGAGAGAGAGAGCTTCAGAGAGAGAAGATTTCAGAGAGAGCGAGATTCAGAGGAGAGAGATTCAGAGAGAGAGAGATTCAGAGGAGAGAGAGATTCAGAGAGGGAGATTCAAGAGAGAGAGAGATTCAGAGAGAGAGAGATTCAGAGGAGAGAGAGATTCAGAGAGAGAGAGATTTCAGAGGAGAGAGATTCGAGAGAGAGAGTTTCAGAGAGAGAGAGATTCAGAGAGAGAGAGATTCAGAGAGAGATGAGATTCAGAGAGGAGAGTTCAGCAGAGAGAGAGCATTCAGAGAGAGAAAGATTCAGGGAGGGGGGAAGTAGAGAGGGAGGGAGGAAGAGAGAGGGAGGGAGGAAGAGAGAGGGAGGGAGGAAGAGAGAGGGAGGGAGGAAGAGAGAGAACTAATAGAAATAAGATGAAATACTTGTAACGCAAAGTACAATTTTTTGTGATTAAATTGAAGAAATGTTTTATGTTATTTCATTATATAATGGATAATTATGTATCAATGATTTACTTATGCGTTAAATTTTAACGGTTGCGACTACATTTTAACGGTTTTTAAAATACTTTTCAAAATTGGTTTGTTTTATGAAATTGAAACTGAGTTTTTCAGTAGTTCAAGAATCACAAATGTACTTCTGTTTTTAAAAGCGTCTGTTTTTAATCAAAGTTTTTTGTAGTGTGGGTTATTCGTTTGAGTTATTGTTCGTCCTTCTACAAAACAGAATGTACTCTCATCATTCAAAAATAATAAATTCAATGTAATTTTTTTCATTAGTTATCAAAATACCTGACGGTTTATTTTTTAAGATATTTTTGAAATTATTGCTTTTGATCAAATCATAGCATTGATCAGAGCTCCCTTTAGAAAATTTGTTCATCTTCTGATTGACTTACGAAGACGCCTTATTCTTATACGAGGAACTTAGGTTCAGGTGAGAACCGGTGCATGTGGCACTAAGTACTTCACATCTCAAATGGTAGTGCGGGATTTTCATGCTCTGGAGTATTCTCTTACTCGCCGGCGCCGTTTCAAGAACCATACATGAGTCCATATTTTCAATATTACATTTTAGTTTCCATTACCGAAATTGTACAATTCTTTCTCTATAACTCAATTCATAACTCAATAACACTTTAGGGTTTGATTTCTCACGTAGATCAGTTTTTAAATATAGGCTTGATACATTACACAGTCTCAATATATTGATTTTGGACAACCTTTTGTTTACATTCATTTTGCCCCAATCTCTTCATATACACGAACTTTCAACAACGTCATTCATATTTTGTAAGCACATTGACCAAAACAAAAATATTAACAGTTATAAATTGGAGACATCCTGTGAATTCGGTTTTCCTAATCCCCTAATATGAACTTAATACGCATAAAAGGTTAAATTATTCAATACATAATTTTTGGTTTCGTGGGTTTTTCCGCGGGTGTATTAATTTCATTCTATTGAGGTTATTGGTGCTACTGTAATCAGTTTGTTAGTATTCAATTAACAGGGTAATGTACTTTAAAATACGGATTTAATGTTACGAGCAAACTGTCAATTTTGAAAAAAGCGTTCTTTTTGACGGTGGGTTCTGCTCCACAGAACCACAAGCTTCCAACAGCAAAAAGTCTGCACCGTCAACGCTATCGTCTCTCTTACCACTTTGCGTGCTCTATCCCCGAACCAAGAGGTGCTTTCGGATCCACGTATCCTATTCGCCCTCACAAATCCTCTACTGCACGTCGATATTGAAATTACAGCACATCCCTGGAACAAAACCCAGATCCCCCCCCCCCCAGCAATTCCGCGTCCGGGTCAAGAGTCCCTCAGTGAGAGGGGAATGGAGAGGGGGGGGGTTGCGCGGCGAAACGTCACAGATCGCGCGCATCGGCGCAAAACAGCTGCTTCGCCGGCCGACCGGCAGGGCTCGCAGCGATCGCACTCAACGGACAACCTGTTTGAAAGAGACGGATACAATAACGTGGCATTAGCGGCGCGTTAACGCGCTGAATGCCGCTAGTCGCACAAAGCGACAGCACACACCGGGCCAGTTCGTGCGCGACCAATGGGTAGGATTGCGCGCCCGCGCCCGCACACTCCCGCCCGCCTGCGCACGCGCGCGTGTCGTTAACAAAGCCCGAACGGCACCCGTGCAGCACAGTTGCTCCAAATGAGGCGAAACACGCGCGTAGAATGTGGGGGGTCTGTGAGTGTGTGTCATGTGGTTCTGCTCGTGTCACCTCCTGTCGTCATTAGTCATGCAAGTGTTGTGCATGCTATATACCGAAAAGTGGGTATGTTTCTTCCCCGCGCGAACGGGAGATTCAGCAACGACTTTATCGTCGATTTGCGGGTTCTTTCCACCGCCAGATATCTTCCCCAGAATTGGAAGGACACAACCCGGACAAGCTCTATGCAACGACTGGTTTGTTAGCAGCCCATTTGTTAGGATACTTCTTAATCACTACGTTGGTATTGATCGAAGAATCCAAGAAAAACTACAGGTCTGAGCAATTCTACAGAGTCCTTGAATTCAACGGAGCTGTCTGTGGATAGCTGAACAGAAAGACCTTACAGCTTAGCAGATTTGCAGTTTAGTTGTTGCTCTGTTCTCTGAGATGTTCCCGCAGTAATGTACAGTTGCCTTGTCAAGGGGCTCTCAAAGAACACAATTAGGCTTCTGGTGGCTCTATCGCGCGTGTGTGTGTGTCTGTGTGTGGGTCTCTGTGTGTGTGTCTGTCTGTGTGTGTCTGTCTGTAGAAACTAAACCGTTCAGACTATTTTCTCCAAAATTGGTGTTCCTGGATCTATCGAAACAATCTCAAGACTGCGAGTTTTAAACGGATATTTTTGATTTTAAAGAGTTCTTTAGCATTATGCCTGAACAACATTTTCAAATTTTCTCAGAATTGACTCCAAATGTTTTGATTAAACTTTTATCTCGGACAGTGTAAGGAAGGCCCAAAAATAGCTCCGCCCTTTCTTAGTTTAAATATTTTTTCAAATCGTTTTCGGCGTTTTCATCAACCACGAAATTGCAGATAGTTTTTTTCTTAATGAAATCTGTAGTTTAAAGTCAAATCTTGAATGAAGATGATGTACAAAAATATGAGAAAAAATGTGTTCGAAAATATGAGTAGTTCTTTCGTAATTTGTTGCGACTTATAGACTTAAAAAAAATTAAGCATTATTTAATGAAAAGCGGCTCTTTGTTTTTCTCGTATGTAAACACATTGTAAAAATTGGTGCCGGTCTCATTTTCTGTATCCTGTTTTTGGTTTTGAAAATTACAAAAATAAACTGCAATAGCACAATAACCTTTAGAAATGTATTGTATTAGATATTAAATTGCAGAGGTTTGTATATTAAACGAGATTATTATGCTAGATACAATATGTTGTAAAAATTAGTTTAGTAATTTTAAAAAAGATCATGTACAATTCTTTTGAAAAAGTGAAATTTTCGGGTAACTTCCATTTGAACTAAAAGAAATTTATAAATAAAATATAAAAAAGCCTTCAATTTTTTCTTCGAAATATTTTGTGGTATGTCCTAATATACGCATTTAATTATTTTCTTTGTTTATCTATTTATTTAACTATTTTATTTGTTTATTTACTAATTTATTTAATTATTTTCTTTGATTTTTTATTATTTATTTATTTATTTATTTATTTATTTATTTATTTATTTATTTATTTATTTATTTATTTATTTATTGAGATTTGTTTAAGTAGACCGCAAATGAATGCTGATATACTATATTTTCTTGGATGTCCAAACTCTCTTCCGCCATTACAGGAACAATTGTTTACTCCTGTGTAAACACCGATATGGATTTGAGGTTCATGATCATGATCAGGTTGCTAAAAAATGCCTTATTTCTTAACTTCGATGAAATTATAAATTTCTTGAAAACATGGCCAAACAATATAATCTATTTGTAAAACTTACTATTGCATTTACGTCTTTTAGAATTTGTCTATTCTTTCATTGTGCAATGCACATTCCTATATTTACGCTCTATTTTGTTTTTGATTGATTGGTCGGTTAGTGATTCTGTTGATGTTCCCCCGCTGGATTGCGAGATCAGGCTCCGTTCTACCGTCAGGTAGCGGGGCCTAAGTCAGGTACCTCTCACCAGCGAGGCACTACTCCTCCCGACATACATAGTAGTGAAGTGCCTGCAAGTGTGTAAGTAAGGGTTGAGGTGAGGACAAGGAACGTGAAGGAAATATCCCGCGCATTCCGTGGCCCGTATGTTATTGTACAACCCCGACATTCACCTAGTATTGATGGGAGAAACCACCGATCAGAGCAGCCTGCAGCTAGAATTTTCTTCCAGGCAGCGTCAGAATTCGATCTAGCTTGTGCCGAAACTCTTGCGTCCGTCCGGACTCGAAACTAGGCTCTCTCCCGGTCAGAAGCACTGCGGTGACACGCTGTTTCGCGGCCGTCCGCCCCACTGTGCGCGGGTGCTGAGCCGGTGCGTCGACCGGGGGCGTATCGTCGCGCCGGGTGACGCTGTTCGTTTTTGCGCGTCGGTGCCCGTGAGGGTGATCCCAGCGCAGCAAGCCGACAAAAAGAGAAGAGCGCTCTTGTTTTCTTTTTTCTTTCCTTTTTTGTTCGAAAATGCAGGTCCGCACGCGGTATGTTTTGCGAATTGAACAGTAAACGCCGCAATAATATTTTTAAAAAAACGTTTGATGGGTGTCTGGTTGTGTGTACGCTGCACGTTGCAAAGCGAGAGCCGCGTAAGCTTCTGTGAATGTTTATGTACGCTAATGTGTTTTGGGGAGTGAAGTACGTTAGAAATATGATCTACTATAACATGTCTCAATGAAGTGTTGATAATAAATGTTTCATACCCGTGGTGTTAATTAAAGTTTTGTACAGTAAAATTAACAATCAATCTGGCCGAAAATATTGACTACGTATAGAGAAAATAAATTAATTATGATTTGATATTAAAGAAACTATGGTAACAGTTTAAAATATATAAGTAAATTTTGTTCTGGAGATTCATTTCACAATATCTGATAATATAAAATTCCCCAACATGCACCAAATACATTTTTAATCTATTAAACAAAATAGTTGTGCCGGTCCTGATGGCCGAGATCCCTAAGGCAGTAGTGCCGTAGAGATCTCGGACCGAAAATCGCGTGTTCAAGTCCCGCTTCTGGCATGGTTGTATTGTATTCGTGCTTTCACACCCCTAGCATCATCATATCGTGTCATGATCATGGTTACCATACAGTTACAAGCAATAGTAGTCGCTAATGACGTAGGAGTTTATGCGACATTAAATAACAAAAAAAAGCTGAGTTTGAGATTACGCGGTTGAACGGATGTTTTTTTTGTGAAACGAATTTTAAAAATCACAGAAATTGTGACAGTTCTACCTGAATATTTTTTAGTTATTGTAAGCTCCATATTTATTCGCAAGTTTTGTACGCAAGTGTGACGGATTTTTTAATCCATTATCTGTTGAAAAACTCAACCATGCAGGGTAGATACAGCATTGTGCGATTTGTTCTGTATTCTTTGTTTTAGCAGACGAATCATTGTAAGTGTGATATCATCCTTAACAAAGAATAATACTGGCAGTAAAATACAGCTTTTATAAGAATACGAAAAAAAGTAAATATGACGACAAACACTGTTTCACCTCTTATAAAGGTGACATTGCATGCCAAATTCATAAATCAATAATATTAAGATGGGTTATATCTGACCATCTCAAAAAATGTCCAAAACCAGACAAGAATGGAAAACAAACACCATACGAATGTGTTTTGAAATTATTTCGTGCATAAATTAATCAAAAAAACATTCCAAAAATTAATGTGAGAGCGAGAAAATGTAGGGTTAATGAATAATAGAAATCTTATAACCTACAGAGGGATTTTGTGTGTAGGAAGCGAAAGAAGATAATAAAATTCATAATCGGACAGAAACAAAGTATTTAAGGTCCTACAGAAAGCCAATTACAAGTCAAACGTGAATAATAAAAAGGGATCTGGATTGAGAAGCTGGATAATATAAAATAGTTGAAGGCGACTGCTTTCGTCGAAGGAGAGAAGGCAAGAGACGCTCGTACAGGTCGAAAATACCGGAAGCGAATACACGCGAATAGAAGAAATTTTGAACTGCAAAAATTCTAAACGTAATTTGTTGGGACGAAATATTAAGGGTTAGGACGATGGATGTTCGTTACACGAAAATATTAAAAGCAATTTGAAGTGGTATTAGTAATATTTTTGTACGTAAATTAGAAACTCGGACATGGATCAGGAGATGCAAGGTGGTAGTACATGGGTGATAATAACGACCAGAGAGAATATGTATTTGAATGGAAATTGAACATACTTCGTCCAAGCGTGCAGACCAGCGCTGAATAAGGGGAGTGAAAAGGCGTTTTATTCATTGTGCGAAGAGGGAGTTATCCAATTTACTGTAATAAAGGTAATAGATCAATGAAAGAAAAATGAGAAATGCGTATAGCAATATGGCCGTGCATAGTATAAAACAAATCTAAGTGTGAACGAATGGTAATTTGCTGAAATGTGTGAATGACTATTAACCTTGTCTTTTGTAAAATGTATTTTTGTACTGTTTGTTTGTGTGTATACTGAATTGTATTGCTCCACTATTATACAGTTTCTTAGTCCTATTAATTACTGTTTTCATATGAGTCTATTTCTATTTCAACTGAAATCAACTAATATAATATTTTATATGTGCTATTTTACATTACAATATTACAGTTAATAATATAATATATCCATAATTCGATCCGAATTTCATTATTTATCCCTTATGCATATTCGTTTCCATTTACGTCCCGTGAGTTGCGAATTAGAACGGGTAGCATTAACGTCCTAAACATCACATATATTTTGTCTTCTCAGAATTCTTCTCTACTGCATTTTCTTCCATCAGAGCGCAGCTTTAAAGTTCTCAGACACAGTGCATATTTGTTTAATGAGCAGTATTATTTTTAAGCTCTTTAGTAGGACATTGAAATAGTGACTTCTTTGTCACTTACTTGAACTCATTGTGAGAATATAAATCTACTAACATTTGTTTTGATTGTCATTGATAGGAACACATTAATTGCACTGATAGTTCCTAATCACTGGTATGGTAGTTTAGTGTTGTTAGAAAATTTCCTAGGCTTGATTCTGTGCAGTCGCAAAACATTATCCTTTTAATTTCGCAGACATTTAGTAAGCTCTCTTTAAGAAATTCACATACTCTTTTGATTGAGAATTCCCTTTCCGCTGTTAACAAAATATTTGAATTACAGAACATTCACAGGCAGAGCATTTAACTACACGCGTCTGGACTTCCTACTCTTTCGGCGCGTAGAGTCGAGGGAATATTTTTAAATCTTTGTCGGCTAAAATTGCGCCGAGCTTCCGCTCTCATTTGCTATTCTCTCTGCTGCGAAGCTTACGTGAAGTAAATTCCGAGAGAGTTGCGGTTCGTGAATCGTGATGAAGTAACATCTGTGTACAGCGATTTAGTATCCAAGAGTTACAGAAATAAACACGAATAGACTTGTATAAAACTTACGAAAAATGATACTTTGATTGGTTAAGGTATGTAGAAAAGAATGTTGAAATTATAGAAGTATTTTGAAGATTATCAGTTTTTTTAAATCCATGAGATTCTAATTCTTGGAATTGATTTATTATTAACAAACTAATATTAACAAGAAATACACAAATAATGAAAAAAATTGTATTTGGAATATGAAACTGGAATAAAAGTACGTAACCAATGTTTGAAACTATTTTCTTGGACAAAAGACGCTGACGCAAGGAACGTGTCTGAATTAAGTAAGAAAAGAAAGGCAAAATAAATGCATATTATGGGAGAATAAACAAATGAAGGTTTCTTTATATATTATTTTTCATTGATGATCAGATAATCTCAGCAAATAAGTTTTTTTGTGATGTTTGATGCAAAACCTCAAAGAATATATTAGGAAGACAGATATTAGGAAGAATTTATAGCCCTAAAAATATTTACCGTAAGAAGGAAATAAAAGCAGATTTAGGAGAAAAAGAAGCAGCTGAAGAAGGGGGAGGAGAAGGTGAAGAAGATAATTTAGAATGAGAAGTAAACGGAGAATAAGAAGCTTTCGAAGACGAAGAAGGAGAAGGAAGATAAGGAGGAGAAGGAGGAGAAGGAGGAGGAGGAGAGTCTTCCTGAATGTCAGAATCACATTAGCGAGAGGAGTTTGCATCACAAGCATGTCAATGATTTCCCTGTGCTTTCTTATGGTACGGGAAAATACAAAGGAAATCCTCTTATTCCATAGAAACATCTGAATCAACATTTACTACGTTTTTGCGTATAAAGGACATGCATTTGTTTAGGTATGTTTAGCCGAGTCTGAACAAATCATTATTGAGTGAGGATTAAAAATACATAATTTGTGATTTATCTAGCTATATAATATTAGATGTAACAGTGAGTCACGGATAGATAGAGATGACTTTATGAATCGAATCTAAATATCTAAGGTAATGAAAAGCTCGAATCTTTTATGATTCATATTACTAAGTTAATATGATCTAACACACAATGTTTATTTTGCGTAATTTGTTTGAAATATTAAACAATTTTCGTGATCGTGTGTTGCCAATTACACTATTATATAGTTTACTTTGAATTACAAATTAATTGACCCTCTGTCGTTTGTAAATCATAAAGTAAATTCATCGTGATTATTAGGAAATATTGAGGGGAAAATAAATAAAGGAAATGACATTTGACATCGAAATTTTCTCATACACGTTTTTGCCAGAAACGAAATTGATATGTAAATAAAGCATTTACATCTCAGAAAAATTTCGAAGAGGTATTTCCAAAATAAACCCAATTACGTGAAGCAAAAATAGCGTTCCAATTTCGAGTTTTATCGTCGTTGCCGCCTCAGCCCAAGCCTGTTCTGCCACCTTCGGAGCCTTCCCCTAATCCCCTATCCAGAATGCCGTCACCGCGTTCACTGCCTCCCCTGTCCTTTCTGCCTACGCCAAATCCATCGCCTCTTTGCCTCCCCTGCCGCACCTCTGCCTCTTCCCCTTCACATTCCCGCTTTACCCGATTTCTTCCCCGCCACACTCCCCAAAATTGCTCCATCGCCACCATCGCCCTCAACGCTTCCCTCACCCAAACCACACAGGCACCCCGGCCGCCCCTTATCCCACAACACCAGCACATTCGCCACTCTTCACTACCACCACACCGGGACCCTCGCTACTCCTCACTACCATCTCACCGGCACTACCGCTTCCCCTTCCCTTTCCCACATCACGCCGACACCCTCACCCATCCTCGCCACCACACCGGCTCCCCGCCTCCTCCCACTCCTCCCACTAGTACTCCCACATCCCCTTGCCCTCGCCACTCCGGGAACCCCCCTTCCCCTGTCCTCAGTCTCGTCACTTCCCATGCTTGCACCCATTCCACAGCAATCCCGGTCTCCACTGCCCTTCTGTCTCCCCATCACTGCCACTTCTCTCTCCTCCCGTGCCCCCCTCCTACCCACCATTCTCTTATCTTTCCCCGCCACCTCCGCAGCCTTTTCCGAGTCCTCAAGGAGTTCTCTCCCCATCCTACCATCACCGCGTCCTCCCCCACCACCCCTCTTTTTCCGCTACCTCCTACACCTCTCCCGATTCCTCCTTTTCCACCGCTTCCCTAGTCTCACCAACTCCGCATCACCACGCCACCTCCCGCTTCTCGTCACTCCCGTCCCGTTATCCCCACCTCATCTGCCTCCAACACTTCCTCGGCAATCCCCGTCTCCACCGTAACTCCCGTCTTCCCTTGACAGCTACTTCCACCTCCCCTCCTCTGCCGCTACCCCTATCTCCCTCCCCCCACCCTCCAGCCCTCTTCACCCTCCACCTCACCTCTCCGCCATCTCCCATCCTCTCGGCCTGTCCCACCCTCCCCGCTTTTGCAGCTTCTCCGTCGTCCACGCCTGTATCACCTCTCTCGCCTCTCCTGCCTCCGCAGTCGCCAGCCACGGCTGTTCTTGCTACTAGCGACGCAGCCGCCGCCGCTGCCGCCGACACTGCCTCCTAGCGTTCCCGCTTCGCCCCCTTAAGGCGAACGCGCACCTCCGCCATGCTAATGTTATTTCCTTCACCATGTGGCCTAACGAAGACTGATCTGCTCCCCAGCGCCCGCGCCGCCCCCCGCCAGGCGCGCCACCGTCGCCCGGGGCGCCACGGCGCCGCGCCGGCGCGCTCTGCCGCCCTTTGTTGGGATGTGGGATTCACTTGATGCTCCCGGGCAGGCCCCCGGTTGCCCTTCGCGCTGCCTCGGCTCGCGCGCGGTCGCAGAGAAAACTTGACGGCTTGTGCAGTCAGCGAGCTTTAGCGGAATCCTGGTCTAAAGTAAATGAGTAAAAAGTGATCTAGGATAAAACATGATGAATGAAGATTTGGGGTTACCTGAAATCTAGCGGCTGCTGCCCTAACATGCCTTATATCGGTACCGAATTTCAAATATTGTCGATTCACGTCAAATTACTGGCGGTTCTGATTTCTCCCGTCTCGCCAGCGCCACTCTTCATTGTTCATAACATTATTTTTATCTTAGCTACAATTTTACTTCAGGTTTACGAAGACTATCATCAATAATAATATAGACACAGTTGTGCATAATGTTAAGAACGCCCAGTGATTTGTTTTGCAACTTTGTGTTATGGCTTCGAATACAAATTTTTCCTCCGTAAATATGTGCTCAATAAAACAAGCTAGCCGGTATCCCGTTTCTGGTGCTCATAAATCCACCATTATCAATCCACCAGTTATTATGATTATTATTATTATTATCGTCTGCTCATCGCAGCATTTAGAGTTTCTTGCGTACGTAAACTCTTACATACGGCGAATAGTAACACGACATTTTACCGCACAATTGCAGAAGATGTTATAATGTTTACTTTACTTTCATGAATGGTAGTTTTCAGTACATCTAGATAATGAGGTATCGAATAATACTGACACATTTTTCGTTAATGGTGAATGATTAGCATTGATAGACACGGTATTAGTCGTCTTATTTTTCTAAACTATAGCCAATTACTTTCAACTATTTTAAACAATTCATAAACAACAAATTTAGTATTTCTTACAAACAATTTGGAAACTTTTAAAACGAGTATATGATAAAAATAAATTCAAAACATTTTCCTTACAGTCCTTTCCGTTTTGGGACACTTGCCGCGGTTTTAATCTCTTTCTTCACTCATTTCCATCATCCTGTCCATGTCTCTCACTTTCATTTTTCTTCTCTTCCTTTTAGATCTCTCTCCCTGTCTCCGCTTTTGAACTCTCTTGTCATTTTATCTATTTCTCCAATTTTCGTTTTACCTTTCTTGCTCCCGGTCCCATCGCAATTTTTTTTCTGCCACCTTCTCCCATCATTCACTGTTCTCTCTTATACCAATTTTGTTATCTTCCTCCGCTACCAAATGTATTTGTTTTGCTTGTCTGTGCGTGCGTCGCGTGTCGGGTCTTCTCTCGCAAAGGCTTCTTTTCGGAGGCATCGCCTTCAACGTTACCCTCAGTCCCGTGACGCGCCGCCATTCCTACGGGCTTCCTCTCCCATGGCTATCGCTGGCGCGTAGCCTCGCTCTTTTCTCGCCCCCTTTCCTTTCTTTTTCTTTTTTTTTTTCTCGACATCTTTCCCTTTCGGATAGACACGCCCTCGGGAGAGCTAGGCATCGGTGCGCAAATCGCCAGACAAGTAATAATGCGCTGTCGCCGAAAGCGACTCGCGCGCTGTGCAAAGGCTACGCGGCAGCGCAGCGAACTTCAATCGATGCTCTTTTTTTCTCGTACGGCGTCGCCGCTCTTCTCGTTTGGCCACGCCTTTTCGAGGTTTGGTGCGAGATGTCAATAGGTTTTAGAGAAATTCAGTAGGTAGTGATAGTATTGAAGAACTTTGATACTTTGATTTGAACTTGATTATGTACAGTACTTTCAATAAATGCATCTTCGAAGTTTCATATTATAGAAAAAAATTTGAGCTAGGTAAGATCAATCAAAAAGTCGGAAACATTGGCAAAACGTGGCACATATTTGAGCCAAACACTCGATTGTTCAAATAAAAGAACCAATAAAAATCTTTGCACAATTTATAACATTATTACTTTAAAGTCATCAAGATAATAATTACATTTTTAGAACATTTTGCGTGAGAAGTGATTCGATAGGTTGTTATCCTTTACAAAAGCGGGTTTTCTTTGTTTCCTATTGATATAATAGTAATTATACTGTATATAACCTAATTCATGTTATCCACTTTTGTCAGGTAAATTCAAACATGTGTTATTATAATCAGTTTCGTAATGAAGCCCTAATGTGGTAATGTGGTTCATTACCACCCTTGGGCGGTATAGTAATGGCGTACTTTGCCACTATTTTTTAAACTTCTTTGTCTTGTATCGTACAGTTTTCCTCTTCAGAAACGCTGAGTAAACGTCGAGTATATAATACCGCCGGGCATCACCGCAGTGTCACTGTCCTGCGGAAACCTGCGAGATGACAGGGGAAACGTCGGCCCTTCTGCCAACAATGCGTCGTCATCCGGACAGCCAAGAAGACATGGACTCGAGCCGCGGAAGGTTGCGTTTACATTTGATAGTCTTTAATGTAGGGTAGTGGGACCAAAGACTTCTTGGTTTCTCCTTCTCTGACTGGCCAGAAAAGTAAGCAATCAAAACTTTTTCTGAGAGGGAATGAACGTTTTTTTCCCAAACCAATCTTTAAATATTAAGCCCTCAATTTTTGTAAAGTATCAGTAGCTGCTATTTTTATTTTCAAATCAGAACTATATTCACTCATATTGAAAAGTATACACCAAGCGTGTTTCAATTGTTATCTTTTGAGAAAAGTGCCCACTCATGGGAGAAAAAATGTGATTACTAACTCGAGCTGACTGTCACGTGTGACAACTTTCCAATTTCGTATTGTAATCAGATTTTTCACGAAACTTATATCGTTAATAACTAATAATTCTATTTCGAATGGGGTACAATTCCACAAAATGTCAGCATATTTGAAAACTTAGAAACAATATATATTTTTACTATCTTGCATATTACTTACGTAACTAAATATTGTAATGCTGCGGGAAACACCCCAATTTGTTTTAGAGGAAAGCTGGGTGCTGATTCCGAAAAAATGGATAAATCTTGGTCTTATACGTAGTAAATTTATTCTTTAAATTTCTTATATTCGCAGAGGCCACGTTATATGGGTATTTTATACCAAAAACTTTGATAATAGCAAAATGTCTTCCTGTGTACAACTATTAAGTCTAAACCGTTCAAACGATTTTCACCACAATTGAGACTCCGCTATCGATGTGTCCATCTTGGACGACCTGCATATTTGAAAAATATTTTGATTTGGAAGGGAAATTATACACGAAGAACTAACGTATTTCAACTTCTCTCGAGAAAGGCACATAGGTTTTACTTGCCCTCGGAGAGAATAAATGTCGCGATTATTCGACAGAAATTCTTGTTGCTTGAAAAAGAAAAAGGGAATATATCTTATTCCTGTATGTAGTAAATCACTTGCTATAACAAGTTGTGTGGTCAAATTTTTATTTTGTAGGTTTGTTTTCTGTTTTGGAATCGTCGGTCTGTAGTCAATCCTAGCGTTCAAAGCGTACACACGATTTTTCAAAATTTTATATTTTTGAAAAACTATAATATAGAAGAGAAATATTTATTCCTTTATGAAATCAGTTACTAAATAACGTCTTGAAATAGATCATGTACGTACAATTTTTCGATAAGAGGAATAGTTTGCACGTAATTTTGCCTGAATTATAGGCAATTTGTAAGTAATTATTTTCACAATAACGGCTTCAATGTCCTTAAAATAATCTCCTCGCATTTATCAAAGGAAAACTAACGTTTTTATGTGATAAGCGATCCTGGTCCTACTTTGTTGGAACACACTATATTTAAAAAAAGTATCATTGCAAAAATACAACATTAAAGATAGTTGCAACTCAAAAATTGCAAAACGTAAACATTGCAAAACTAAAAAGTAATTTTAGGCATTTTTTACTGAATTAAAACTATTTGTCATAATTAGATCTTGAAATAAAGGCCATGAATACTTTTCTGAAAATATTATTACTTTTGCCTAATTTTTACAAAACTTCGAAATTGCAAATTCATGTTTCTCACTCTCTGCAAGTTGATGACTCATTTAGAATATGTATTTTACAAGAATGGGAAAGCTGCTACACTTTACTTTCAAATTCTCAGAATACTCATTTCTTTCTATATTCAGAATTCAACTTGTGTATGATTTATGGTAGGGATCCCAGAATTATGAAACATGCACAGAATACACTTCTCCTCATAGCATGTTATACACTTTGTGATTGTTTTTGAAGAAAAATAATAATTAAAAAATAGCTACTTTTCATTGTTCGACGAGTGTTCTAGATGTAGAAAATGCCGTTTTGGATGGTCGATTGTTGCGTTTATGCGTTAACTCTAACGGAATTCGTTTCAGTACCTCATGCACTATGATTGATAATGAGTATTAAAACATTTTGAGATGAATATATGGTGAGATGTGTTAATATAGAGACAAAGAACATTATTATAATATTACCTAAGCGGTACCAACTCAAGAAAGCACATGATGTTGTAGCAACGCTAGTTTACTTTAAACAATATTAGAAAAATCTTTGTGAATTAAAGCTTTTACTCTGCAAGACTACAAACCTGTACAAGAAACATTCATAAAAATTATTAGAACTAATGTTAGAGATTTTATTGAATATGCACAACTGAACAATGTGTTTTAATATTACATTACAGTAATTTTAAAGTGAAAAGTAATTAGGAATACACATACATTTAAATTGAAAATGTATTTTACGTAATGTTAAATTACATTAATTTTCCTTCTAAAGTTCACATGTTCTTGACTTGTAATAAAAATGACGTCTTTTAACTTGATTTGTGCAATACACTCCAAATATTCTACACAAAAATCCTTTTCACGGCAATTCTAAAATCTCTTGTATAACCAAAGAGGATTCATAATATCATTACAATAATTCTAAAAAATAAAGTTATAATAGTTTCCAAAACATTTTAGTACCTTTTATCACGTAGCATTCTTTAGGAATAAAAATCGCTTTCCGCTTTTTTTCATAATTCCTGTACAGTATATTACAGCCGAGAAACGATATTCTTTCTTTCTTTTCTGAAAAACAGTTGCCTCTGAAGGCTTCTTGAGAGGTAGAATAAATTCTTCTCCTTCCAAGCTCTTAATATCTGAAAGGCTGGCGAATAAAGAAAGAGGGTAACTTTTCAGCTTTGATCCACGCCCAGCGATGTAATAAAAGTTCATTGGAATACAAGAAGTACAATGAGACGTCGTCATCCAGTCAGAATTTTTGATAACCCTGAGAAAATATCCTATTCCAAAGTAATTCATAAAATTCAAATTAGTAGTTGAAATCTATAAAGATTAAAGAGAAATTTTAAAGCATTGATGATAATGGAAAACGATCCCTACCATCTCTCGTTTAAGAAAACTTTTTACGTGAACGATATGCGAACAGATTTCCAACCCTACCACATAAACGTACAGTATAACTTTGGAAAACATAATTCTGTATTGTAATAAGTTTTTTTTGTCAGGAGTTTTCATCACATTGTAATAAATTATTATGTATTCAAAACAATAACGTAAAAAATGTCTGTGATACAGATATTTCTCTCTGCTTTAGTTATTCGTATTATTATTAATTGGCTATTTACTTAGAATAAATTAACTTGTACTCGTACTTAGAATTAGTAAAAAACTATTAAAATACAGAGAAAGATTCTTAGTAAAAGTATATAGATTTTCTAAGAATTTCAGTTAAAAATTAAATCTTTGTGATCCAACTCACTTCATCGAAACATTGATAATGATCTGCAGTTAGTTTCAAATTCACAGTGCACATTTTATAGCAATGTCTATGCATCAATGCCAAATCTTGAAGAATAATCTTATTTACAAAGGTTTTAAGGTCACTTGTTGTGCCCTCTCAGCTGTGCTTTCTTTTAACTGTAGGAAAAACACCTAGGGAGTGCATGAACACACACGAACATCCATGCCCGAGGCGGATTTCGAACCCGCGATCCTTCGAGCCTAGACAGCTACGGCCCTCCAGCTTTAGTGACCTCGGCAATGCAGGCTGGTCTTTACAAAGTTTATTGCGGTGAACTTGCTGCATTCAGCCGTTCGATTTCGAAAAACAAAATAGTCGTCATGCGAGTCTAATCCTACGAGTGCGATTTACGACGACTCTCCAATTCTTCCCTTTAGTTTATTTAGTTTATTGCTGTTCTCTTTACGTTGAAACATGTTTCCTACTTTTCGCATGTGTCGTGTCTGCATCGAGATGGTATCTACAATTTAACTGTATGCAACAATACTACTTTGTGTTGATTTTTTTGTGCATGGAAGGAAGACGAAATACTAGAAAGCGAAGTAAAGAAGGGTTTGATTTCTGGACAGTTTTCTTACAAACACGCGGAGTTGAAGATTAAACGATTGCCGATTTTTATTTTGTTAATTAACCTCTGTCGCTGGCAACCCGTTTTGTATCATTCTGTCCCTAACTCGCGTCTGCCGTCCGCCGGTCGTCACCAGGAGATGGTGATCTGTGGAGCGAGGTGAGGTTTCGGGTCAGCGCACCCCATCTCTCGGTGGCGGGGGAAGCTTGGGTCGTCCGTCGCGACATCCAATCCACAGCAACGAGCAAATATTTCAACGGAGGGGAGCGGCTCACAATAAAAATTGAAATGAATGTCCCGAGCACATAAATCGGGCGCGAGGCCAGGATGAAAGAGAGGAAGAGGAAGGGGGAAGAAGAGAGTGAGAGAGACATAAAGAAAGTGAGACAGACAGACAGAGAGTGAGGCAGAGACAGGGAGAGAGAGTGAGGCAGAGACAGGCAGAGAGAGTGAGGCAGAGACAGGCAGAGAAAGTGAGGCAGAGACAGGCAGAGACAGGCAGAGAGTGAGGCAGAGACAGACAGAGAGAGCGAGGCAGAGACAAACAGAGAGAGTGAGGCAGAGACAAACAGAGAGGGTGAGGCAGAGACAAACAGAGAGAGGCAGAGCAGAGAGTGAGGCAGAGACAAACAGAGAGAGTGAGGCAAGAGCACAAACAGAGAGAGTGAGGCAGAGACAAACAGGAGAGTGAGGGCAGAGACAAACAGAGAGAGTGAGGCAGAGACAGCGACAGAGAGAGTGAGGCAGAGAGAAGTAACAAGACAGAAACAGACAGGAGAGGAACGACGACAGAGAGAGAAGGACAGAGTACAGAGAGAAGACGAGAGATGATCGACAGACAGAGAGAGATCGAAAGACAGAGAGAGATCGAGAGACGAGAGAGTATCGAGAGACAGAGAGAGATGACAGAGACAGAGAGAGATCGACAGAGACAGAGAGATCGATCGAGACAGAGAGAGAGTCGCAGAGACAGAGGAGATCGACAGAGACAGGGAGATCGACAGAGAGGAGTACGACCCAGAGACAGGAGGGAGATCGACAGAGACAGAGAGAGACTCAGGACAGAGTCGGAGAGAGATCGACAGAGACAGAGAGAAGGCAAGATCGAACAGAGACGAGATCGAAGAGACAGAGAGAGATCGACGAGAGACATGAAGAGACTCGACAAAGAGACAGGGAGAGAATCGAAGAGACAGAGGGAGATCGACAGAGACAGAGGGAGATCGACATGAGACAGAGAGAGATCGACAGAGACAGAGAGAGAATCGACAAAACGAGAGCAGAGAAGGAGTGACAGACGACAGAGGGAGAGAACAGACAGAGGTGGTCGACAGAGACAGAGGGAGATCGACCAGAGACATGAAGGAGAGAATCGAACAGAGACAGAGGGAGATCGACAGAGACAGAGGGAAGATCGACAGAGAACAGAGGGGAGATCGACAGAGACAGAGGAGATGGACAGAGACAGAGGGGATCCGACAGAGACAGAGGGAGACAAGCAGCGAGATGACAGAGACAGAGGGAGATCGCCAGCAGAGAGAGAGGAGACAGACAGAGAGACAGAGAGATGAGACAGACAAGAAACAGACAGAGAGAGAGTGAGACAGACAGACAGACAGAGAAGGTGAGACAGACAGAAGACAGAGAGAGAGAGGAGACAGACAGGACAGACAGACAGAGAGAGAGTGAGACAGACAGACAGAAAGACAGAGAGGAGAGTGGAGAACGACAGACGACAGACAGACAGAGACAGACAGAGAGGATGAACTGAGACAGCAGACAGCAGACAGAAGAGAGAGTGAGACAGACAGACAGAAACAGAAGAGAGAGAGTGAAGACAGAAGACAGAACGACACTGAAGAGAGAGAGTGAGACAGACAGACAGACAGCAGAGAGAGAGTGAGACAGACAGATAAGAAGAGACAGACAGACCATCGATGCATAAAAGCATCATATAAATATGGCTCAAAATTATATGTACGTATGAGGGGAATTTCTTTTGAAACATCTAATGGGATTGGTCTTTACATGAGCCGGAACAAAGTCGTTTGTGGCAGACTTTGTCTGGTTCATATCTACTATATTTTACTGAAAGCATGTAAATCTAATATGTACAGATTGAATGTGCTTAATAAATACATATTCAAGTACTAAAACGGCTGAAAATTTACGATTTAAGAAAAAAATAAATGAAAAACATATATTAAATCACTTTTTTTTTTACTTCAGATTTATTTGATTTAAATAGAGATGTGTGTGGCTCTGTTTGTATTTTCCCTCGTGTTCTTCTTACAGTTTCCTGAAAGTTAAAACAATCCAGTGGTCGTTTATGAACAATTTATTGAAAAGTGACCTCAGAAAATGTAAACAAACATGATGGATGGATTGTCTACATTCGGCTTGGATAATCGCTAAATATGATACCGTCTAAGCCCCGCCATGCATACGACACACCCCCTCCCGCTAACAACATGCAACGAGGAAGACAGACCTTCAATTTTTACACATGTTCGTCTAAAAAGCAAGTATTTGGTTCTCCAAGACAAGTTTCCCTACACATGACAGCAGAATTTTGCTGCTGCAGGCCATGGTCTTGGAAATAATAAATTGAAGTTTGGCAATGTAATTGATTGTGCGTAAAATACACCAGGGATGAGAATGTCGTCGAATTTTTTAGTCATACAGCACTCTTTTTTTAAGATCGCGCAGAATGTTACGTTGGAATGGAGTCAACTGATGTGGATAATGATATTACTTTGATGGACATGTGCAGCGTCGAATTATCTTTAGCTCAGGT
This sequence comes from Gryllus bimaculatus, assembly GCA_017312745.1. Lineage (NCBI taxonomy): Eukaryota > Metazoa > Arthropoda > Insecta > Orthoptera > Gryllidae > Gryllus > Gryllus bimaculatus. Next base: position 13,619,743 of record BOPP01000003.1, read on the forward strand.
CTATAGAAGCTCGTATGTTGTTACTTTTTTCTATTGCTAGTGAACTGTAGTTGCTGTGTGGGAATTCCAGCTGATTGTAGAATACATTTATTTCCATTTTTATTTTGTTTATTTATCGAGTTAGACATTTCTTTGTTCAAGGTTAGTCCCGGTTGAAATGTTGGGTACTTGAAAGGGTAGAATATATAGCTATTTTTTCATGTTTATTACTTCTTTTTCTCTGTCGATTAAACCAAGCGAAATGTCAGAGCTGTTACCTCCACAAACGGGCCAACGGAGCGCGGCATCTCATTTGCACTTTTCTTGTCCAATCCTCACAAACACAACTACTAAAAAAAGTACTCCAGCCGACGGGTAGGTCCGCGCCATACTCTCGCCATAACAGCGAGGGAAGAATCATGTCTCTCACGAGCAAAACATCATTATCTTAGCGCATCTTCGCCATGGACGCGGCGTCACCCCGACAGCCTAGTAAATATGACTTCGGCCCGCGAAGCCTAGCTCTTACCTATACTTACGGGATAATGACCCTGGCAGTTAAGGCGCGATCGCTAACATAATCAACCAATCGAGACGAGAACAACACCTGAAGGGAGCCGTCTCGACAGCCATGCCAGGACCGCGGTGGGCAGCGGGGGGCTTTGCGACGCGCGGCGGCCCCGCGTCTATGGGTCGCTCCGGCTGGCTGGGGCGGAGCGCCGGCGCGGTGGGTCGCTTCCCGCCTTTCCCCTCCTCCCCTTCCACCCAGCTCAGCCCAGCCACCGTTTTTTTTCCCGCTCGCGCGCCCAGTGATCGTACGCGCAGCCCGTGACGCAGCGACAGACCCGCGCGGCGCAGAGCCCCGACGACCTTCTCGGCTAACAGTGCGTGGGGAAGAGCGTCTGCACAGGGGGAATTATGCGTTAGCAGTCTGAGCACGCTTCTTTCAAGTCCATTGTTACAGCATGTCG